>JZKD02S1604878.1:1437163-1480480 GCA_000966675.3 Picea glauca | reverse complement strand
ATAGTGCCATGAATGACTTCATTGCTGTTTTGATGATGTAGAGTTCTTGTCGCTATGTGCAGATGATGTGGAGTTCTTGTCGCCATGTGCAGACGAAATTTCAGTGATAACAACGCTCACCGAAATTAAAGGAGGTAGATATTGGTGAAGGATCTTCACCCGACACTGTGAGGCAGTTGGAATTTTCTCCTAGAGTGGAACCAATCATTAAAACATTGACGAAGAAAGAATTTATTCAATGTCACACTTTTGGTGATACAGAAACAACCACTGGATCAAAGATGATGCTCCCACAATGGGGATATTTGTTTAATAGAATCAATCGGGAATATTACCCAAAGTTTATTCCCCACAACGACCCGAATGTAAGGATGCTCGATGACCAGGTTTTTTTGAATATCCGACGGTTGTGCTTGCATATGGTAGCCTACCGAACTCTAGTCTTTCCTTGCATTAAGACTCTCAGTTGGATAATCGACCACATCGATGCGCAAAAGTGCCTAATCAATGACGAGAATGGTGGATGTGTCATATTTTTTATTCCGAAAGAGGTCCAAAAGTATTACAAGATCATAAACCCATAGGAGAAATTGAACACAAACTTCGTGGTGAATTTCTATGAATTCCATGACACCAGCTGATTAATGGCCTCTTGGTGGAAGGAAGACAAGAAATTTACAAACCGGAGCAACGACTGGTATGGGACAACAAATCTGAGGGAGCCATATATCTACTTGATGGCTCTAATTTTCTAGTTATACAGGGAAAAGGATTATACAAAGTTCTCAGAGGCATGGATGCCCCTGGCATACATTGTGGCTATTTCGGGGAGTGGCTTCAATTGGGGAGCAATTATCTCCAAGAAATTGAGCATTAGTATACTGTAGGCTCAGTCACAAAAGGAGGGAGAAGTGCCCGATTTTGCAGCGGTTAAGTGCCAAAGTCACCAAATATAGAGAAAGGGCAGTAGAAGTGAAGGAAACATTTGCAACTCCGATGGATCAACACATATTCCCATATGCTAACACATGCGAGGATCTCTTCATCAAGTGGTAAGAATATGAGAAGATTCATCCAATCTAGTAGAACCATGAGATGATTTCCAGAGGACAAAGAGATCAAGCACCACGTGGAAATATTTTGTTTTACTTAACACAAACCTGTAGAAACTATTTTTAGTTAGTGATTCTTTATAAATAGCGGGATTGACCTTTTATAAAAGGTCGATGATTTTGGGAAAAGGAACCTCTTTTTGAGAATTGTAAGAACTATTTCTGAGCAACCTTAATTGAGAAGTTCTGTTTAGAACTAGACATAAAATTTGTTTTTCATCAAAGGCGTTATGTGATTGGATTGAGGAGGAACTACTTCCAACTTTTATTTCAGTAATTGATGCTATAATGAGTAAGAGTTTCTGAATCTATTGTAAGCTATATGTTTCAATATTTTAGCAGTTCTTTTTTTTCTTAATGATGAAAATCAAATCGTTGTGTTAATGTGTGATTGATGGTAGAGCTAAGGAAACTATTTTTCTTGCACTCATCTTATTGCATGCATATTTTATTTCAATAATTGTATCTCAGTCACTGTTGAAATACCAACAAGTTAATGTATTATTACTAGACTTGTAATAGGTGTGAATATCTTTGTCTGCATGCTTGAGCATGAGGGTTATCCTAGGCTCAAACTTCTTCTGTAGTTAAGAATCACTTCTATCAGTTGGTTTATACCAACACATCTCATTTAATAAGATTCATCTATTAAAAGAAAAGACAAAAGAGAACATTTAATATGAAGGAGGAAATTTCACAGAAAGATATCCTTTCAATCACTAATTAAATCCCATCGATAAATTAGCTAAATTGAAATATCTGGAGAACCATTCCACCATCAAACGATGCAGAGTCTAATTGGGCCTCTAAGGAGGGTTTGGTTCCTACTATTGAGTTAAAGGGATCTCAGACCCTCAACAAAACCCTCATTATTTACAGTCCTAGTCACCTGGGAATCCTTCATGGATGTTGTTAAGGAAAAATACTACTCTTTTGGAAGTTATGACGACATGTACACAAAATAGACCATGCTACGGCAGGAAAGAGACCAAGCAGTGCTCGAGTTCATAAATATCTTCTATACCTTGCGCACCAAGCGGGGTATCAAATATTATGAGTGACATCTGGTGCTCATGTATCACGACGGTCTGCATAGATACATTCATGATGAAATGGAGTTTCTTGACATCTCATCCTTAGGTGTGGCCTACCAATATTCCATCAAAATCGAGCAGAAGCTAAAAAAAAATGCGCGGCAATTTGGGCCTGGGAACCGCTCATAGAAAAATTCAGGAAAGGGCGGCCCCATCCTGTAGAACAAAGGATAGAGCAAAGACAGAAAACCTCAAGACAACCAGTCCAGGACGTAATTAAAGAATGACACCAAAAAGACAAAGAAAGATACTGAGAAGTGGTGCGACTTCCATAAAATCTCCTGGCATAACATTGCTGATTCTCCTCGAAGTAAATGCTGGGGGCTGAGGTGAAATACTCTGAATCAGATGTAGGTTCCAACTCTAATTTAGAACTAGAAAGGGGGAGATAGATCATAGACGCAGAACCCATTGCTACCATTTCTACCTCCAAGCTCCAGCCCATTGAACCAAACAAGCCGGAGGAAGGAGAGCACATTTTTCATTCACGGATGTGGGTGAAGGGTGCCCTGCTGCACTTCATCGTTGATAGCAGTAGCCAGAAGAACCTCATCTCAGCAGAGGTTTTCAAGTGACTCACCATTCCAACAACACCGCACCCACAACCCTACACCATCAGATGGCTCCACCAAGGAAGCAACATCCACGTCAGCCAACAATGTTGTCTGTCATACGACATCAAGCCCTTCAAAGATGAGGTATTCTGTGATGTTTCCCCTCTCGAAGTTTGTAATGTTATTTTGGGACAACCATATTTATGGAAATGTCATGTTGTATATGAGTCTAGGCCTCGTAGTGTTATTATTACTTTGAATAAGAAATTGTACAGGATACTCAAGGCTGTCCCACCCAGTGCTATTTCCTTGATATCTTCCAAGCAATGCAAAAAAGTCATCTATCAGACATGGAAGTTTGTATTCTTCATTATTCTCTCTTAGAATGAGAGAAATATTGCAGCCACATCCAGGGTCTCCACGAACGACCTCTCCTCATAGCATAAGAAAGTGGATAAGGTCGTGGAAGAATACTAAGATATCTTCTCCTCACCTATCGGGGTACCTCTGCACTGTCAGGTCAAGCACCCCATCGATATGACCCTTGACACACCGCTACCCAATGGTCCAATATCACCGCTATTTGTCAGAGAATGAGGAGATCAAGTGGCCAATCCAAGAACTGCTCCACAAGGGGCACATCCATCCCAACTCATCACCTTGCAGGAGCCCAATCATGCTGGTACAAAAGAAAGATGGAACTTGGCGTCTCTGCATTGATTACCAAGACCTAAATAAAATCACAGTCAGAAATAGGTAACCGATTCCCCAAATAGATGACCTCCTTGATAAACTCACAGGGGCCAAATAATTCAGTAATATTGATCTAAATTATGGCTACCACCAGGTCCCAATAGAACAAATAGATGTATGGAAGACCACCTTCAAGTCAAAGGAAGGTATTTTTGAATGGTTGGTCATGCCCTTTGGTTTGAAAAATTCTCCAGCCACTTTCATGAGGATGATGGACGATATCTTGTGACCATTAACCAATAATTTTGTAGTGGTGTATCTGGATGAAATCCTCATTTACAACAAGATTTGGGAAGAACACTTGCAACATATTCAACTGGTTTTGCACACCCTGTGACAACACCAGCTCTACGCAAACTTGGAAAAATTCTCCTTTGGCATGGACAAGGTTCATTACCTTGGCTACATCATTGATCAACATGGAATACATGTGGATCCAACCAAAATCTAAGGCATCCATGACTGACCAGCCCAAACCACACTCACTGAGCTTCAGAGCTTCTTGGGCCTTGCCAATTTCTACCATAGGTTTGTGTTGGGATTCTCCCATATTGCATGGGCCCTCAGCCAAGTAACCAGGGGTGGTGGTAAGGAAAACATTGTGTGGGGACAATCCCAACAACAAGCATTCAATGATTTGAAGTTGTGCTTGTGCTCAACCCCAGTAATTTCACTACCTGACCTACAACAACCCTTTGATATCGAGACAAATTATTTAGACTATGCTGTGGGTGCCTTTCTTACTCAGCACGACCACCCCATGGCCTATTGTAGTGAGAGACTATTGGATGTTGTCTGTAAGTACCCTAATTACACCAAAGAAATGTACTCCATTGTGCAAGCCTGCCTCTAGTGGAGATATTACATTCTTGGGAAGGAGACATTCATCCACACTGATCATAAGCCACTTCAGTTCATGCAGACATAAGGTAAATTGCAAAATGACCACCATCAAAAGTGGTCCACGTACTTGCAACAATTCCACCTCAACATCAAGTATAAAATGGGAAGCACCAACCACATCGCTGATTGTCTTAGCAGACCGCCAGTCATGACACTCACCATGGTGCTAGACTTTTATGGCCATGAGACCTCTGGATGGCCCCAACTTTATGAGACAGACCCAGACTTCGCCACCACCTACCAAATGTTGGGCACAAAATTAGTTGTCGCTAATTTCCATCTTTAGGACAAGCTGTTGTGCCGTCTGGGCCATATTTTTGTTCCATCAAGCGAGTGAACAAAGATGATCTAGGAATCCCACTACATTTGGATGGTAGGACACTTTGACATCAAAAAGATAGTGGAAATGCTGTAGAAACATTTCTACTGGCTGAAACTTCGATAGGAGGTCAACAAGTATATCAGGTACTGCACTACCTGCACGATTTCCAAATCAACCACTAAGAAATAGGGCTTGTACACCCCTCTGCATACTCCTGATAGGCCATGGGAATCCATATCAATGTAATACATGTTGGGCCTCCCGTCCACCAAGCGGGGAAATGACTGTGTTTTTGTGGTTGTGGATCACTTTTCTAAGATGGATATTCTATCCTCCTGCAAGAAGAGTTTCACAATAGAGGCCACTTCCAAGCTCTTCTTTGAACGAGTCTGGGTACATTTTGGAATCCAAAAAACCATTGTCTCATATTGGGACAATCGATTTATCATCACATTATGGTCAAGCCTCTGGTCATTGCTGAAAACCAATCTCACCAAATCCATGACCTTCCACCTCCAGACAGATGGCCAAACCGCGGTCGTAAATCGAATGATCGTGTATATCCCGTGCACGTATAATTCCAAGCACCCTCACACATAGGATGATATTATCCTCTATTTTCAAAATAGCTACAACCGAGCCTTGCATAGCTCAACCAACCACAACCCCTTCCAGGTGGGGTTGGGATTCCAAACATTAGGTCCCATAGATGTTGCAATACCCCTTGTGGTCACCTCAACTGAATCATCTCCTGCTCCAACTGAAGTTTACAAATCCACCCGGTTCATTGAGCGGATCCAACACATTCTCCAACAGGTTTAGGATATCCTACAGAAGTTCAATGACAAGTACAAGCAACACCATGATCAACACCGGGTGCCACATAAGTTTCAGGTGGGCAAAAATGTTTGGTTTCACTTGCAGAAAGAGTGCCTTACAGGACCCCATCGAAATATTCACCCACTCCATTATGAGGCATACACCATCACCAAGGCTATGGGTGATAATGATTTCGAGCTCAACATTCCTCCTTTCCTTGGCTTGCACCTAATGTTCAACGTGGATATCCTTAGACCATATTTCCCACCATTATTGGACACCGCAGAGATAGCAGAACAAGTGACACCAAAAAATATCAACCCCAACTACATACAATAGGAATCTAGTGATTATATTGTGGACAAACAGATCAAGGGCACTCACCAACAAAGGATCCAACTTTATCGAGTTGTCAAAATAGGGCAACTCCTGCACCAAGGCAAGTGGCTCACCCGGGGCCAAATTCAACAGAAAGTTCCTCATTTGATGGGGGAAATCAACACAATGGATACCATTTCTTCCTAATGGGGGAGGATTGATACAAATGGATTTCGGTGTCCTCCCACCTATTCCAACTGACTCATTTTGGTAGTTTTTCCCTAGTTTTCGGGTCCTTGACTTGCGGGGCCGTTTTGAGGCCCTAAACAACATTTTTTAGGGCTCACCACAATCAAAATGACCTTTAATAAATAACAACAGAATGTGTAGTCCTCATATAGACCTTTCTAATGGGCTATCGTGCGTCTAAAAAAAAGATCGTATGAAAAATTTATGACCCCAGGAAGTTGATGTACTAACTTACCCAAACGGGGCTCACATGACTTTTGGCGCTTCTTCTCCTAGGGTTAGGTTTTTTGGATGTCTAGGGTTTTTGAAATTCCTATTTATTGTAAAAAGACCTTCAGATCCTCATTGTAATTATCTTCTTGCGAATGAGTGAAACCGTCATATCTCTTCTCAGAGATAAGCCACCACCATTCTAGCAAGCTTGTTTCTGCTGCATTTTACAATTTCAGCTTATTTCCTTATTAAATAGAAATCAATTTTACTGTATATTTGTTATTCTATGTTAATCATATTTTGATAATAATCTATATTCATTTAATTTTGCAAATAAATTATGGATCATCTCTTGATGAAGTTCATGCGCCCTCCACAGATCTCTGTGATTTCATGTCTGGATCTAAGTGATTTCAGAGCCTAAATTTGGTAGTAGTTCACCTTTTCGAGCACCTCATGCGGATGAACTTGTGTGGAATTCATTTCTTTGGTGGCAGTTGATAAAAAAACCAGGCCTCCGTACATTAAAGGGTGAATATTATATCCCTCCTAAGCAGTAGTGTCTCAGAGGTGGAATGTAGATCAATAACTTCATCAAGTAAAAACAAATGGAGAGATCAAACTCAAAACTGCAAGAAGAACTCGAGGTGACAAAAGGAAGGAGGAATCGATCTAGTGATGGGGTGGATTTTCCACACAACTAGAAGGTAATTTCCAATCGAATGTTGCAGATATGGTTGAGTTCAAGATTGCCCAGAAATCCAAAAAGAAAATCCATCCACTGAATTGTTCACATGTCATCATCAAATTTTGCTTGAAGAAATAGTGTCTTTGTTTGCTATTGTATTGGATACTTTTTACACATCTGTCAATGTAAGCATCTTAGTGTTGCCATAATTATTTATAAAACATGATGAAATAGGCAAAATACTTTGATCTTTATTCACTCTTACCGCCATTTTAGAGATGAAGATTAGTTCTTTTCCATCTTCATTTTGGAGATATTTTCATATATATCCAAAAATTTTGTAGGGGAAGATGTTTAAATACTTATTGAAAAATAGGGTCTCTCCACATTCAAAAGGAGAACAAAATAGAAGTTGAAAGGATAATATTGTATTAAATTTTTAATAAAATTATTTATTTTGTGATGGTCCTTTGTACTAGACATGGCTTGAAATCGAATAAAGAGGTCTAAGGATGATTTTGCTTGTGTGATGGTGGTTTTATTATGGTGTCTTTATGTGGTGATTTAGGCCTAGTTTTGACATTATCAAATGCACAAACTACAAATCAAGTTAATGACATCATGGCACATATAAATGAACACATGTGATCAAAATATACAAAGCATAATCAAGTAGCGTATTGAAGCAATATTGTCCACAATCACATCAACAATGAACGAGTCAAGCCCATAATTGAAGGAGAATTGAACTGAAAAGCATCGTCACATTTGAAAATTAATTCAACTTTGAAATCAAAATTCATTGTAAAGTTGCAAATAATATTTTTTTGTAAGTAATCAAGCTCAACTTGGAATATTTTTTATAAGTTTTAAATCAAATCTAAGTTGAATTACATTGTAATTTTCGAGTGCATTCTCGGTTGAACTCGACACCCTCTATTTTTTGAGTCCAGATTCCACTTGTTGTGCCTATCAATCAATCATTGTAATACTTTGGGATGCATTTTCGGTGGTATCCAACACCCTCATCTTGCTAGAGACAAATTCAAATGAGTGTGACAAATTCAAGCGAGTGTGAAGTTCAAGCGAGCAATTCAAGTGAGTGAGTTGCAAGTAAGCCTTCTGTTGTTGAGTTAAATTGTAATCATGATCTACCTGCACAAGAAGACCTCATTTAGTGTTTGGAAATGGCTAGAAGTCTCAAATTTTTAGAGTTTCTGAAAACTCTAATAAATACCAATGAAGACAACAAAGTGATATTGAACAAGTCTTCAATTAGTGCTGACTTGTTTGCAAGTGACAGAAGCAAAAGTTAGATTTCTTCAAGATCAATCACAACTATTGAATGATGAGTTGATAGATCTAAAAAATGAACAACTAGTGAAGTGTTATGAGCTAGTTTTTGTTTAGAACAAACCTCTCTATATTGACGATGATGATGATCAACAGTCAGTAAAGGAGAAACTCGGTAAGGAAACACCAAATGAAGATGAATATTAAGCTATTTTTGAACCTACATTTTAAGAGTTTTATTTTGAATTCACTGAAGAAAACCTTTCTATAATGCATAAACATATAGTAAATCCACTTCCCCTAATTTCAAAGAAACAATTTCAAAATACTCTTCCCAAGCCCATCATCATACCGTGGGAAGAAATAATCTACAACAAGAATAGAACATGACTAGGATATGACAAGGAAGTTACCTTTCATATTCCTGATTATTCCAAACCAATCCAATTCCAAAGTGTTGGATTCCTTAGGGAATTTTCAACTTCATCTGTTCAAGTTCAACATCATAATGCGAAGTGCCAACATTGTAATTGAGTTGGTCACATGGAGAATCAATGTTTTGATCTCCATCCTTGCTAGCATTGTGGCATGCATAACCATTCTTCAGACAGATTGCCAACACTAAAGAAACCTGCAAGATTGAAGATTCACTATGGGTGGATTGATCCTTGGCAATGGTCATCGACAACCAAGAGATTATATAAGTCTTACTGTAGGATTTAATCTCGAGTAAAGACAAATCTTGCAACACATAACATTTTTGTACCTCACATAAGTGGTCCCCTTATGGCATAGCTTTTAAGCATGGTCTGTTGGATTACTGAGAGGGGGGGTGAATTAGTAATAGATAAATCCAATCATTTTCAAGCACAATATGCAAGTGTTATATCATTGTAGCATTATCATCCAATAGTTGTAGAGTAAATAAACAATGAACAAATGAGAAATCATACACATACATAGTACACTAGTGTTTTACATGGAAACCCAAAGCGGGAGAAAACCACATAATGCTTTTTCTTATATGTCTTTAAGAATTACATTCATTGGAATCACCAACTTCCTTTTTTCTCCAGATACAACTGGAAGGAGGCTCCAACCCCCTAGTTTCTCAGGATACAACCTAAGGGAAGCTCCAAATTCCCAATTCTCTAGCTACAACCAGAAGGAGGCTACAACCCCCTATGTTCTCTGGATACAATTGGAAGGTGGCTACAACCACCTGTCCTTGCACCATCCAACCACCCTGCAATATAAATTCCAAATGTAGACAACCTATAACTATCACTGAATCAACCACTACCACTGTCAGCCTGTCACTGCCAATCTGTACCAATAACCTGTAACAACCTGTACCAATCAACCTGCACCAAACAACCTATACCAATAACCTGAACCAACATGTACCATGCATCAAATGCACAACAACTATGACTCATCAATATGTACAAACACCATCAACTATACACCTCATGTATGTGCCAACTCATCAACTACTTGTCTCAACCATGTACCCAACCTGTACCTCAACCATATACCAAAGACATACACCAATATAACCATAAAAAATTCATCACTCTATCCATAAACCAAATACCATAAACCCTTACATCAAACCATGTGCCACAACCTCAATTTTATGTAGCCTCAAGCTAAACGAACAACTTCAACAACACATCACAACCAAAATACCAATACCCGTATGCCAAATACCAACAACAAAATACCAACTGTATCCCTCAACAAATATGATATATGCAACAATAATGAACATCCAATACCATCTCAAGAGCTAAACCCTAGCTCACAAAAGATAACTCAAACAAGATGTGCCATATCTCTTATAAATAGACCCCAACCATGTTGCTACCGCGATTTTTTTGATACACTTTTTCTGTTGTGATTTTTCTGCCATACTTTTTCTGCTGTGATTTTTCTGTCGTGATTTTTCTGCCGCACTTTTTCTGCCATGATTTTTCTGTCACACTTTTTCTGTCGCTATTTTTCTACTGTGATTTTTCTGTCACACTTTTTTTGCCGCGATTTTTTTGCTGCACTTTTTCTGCCGCAATTTTTCTGCCGCACTTTTTCTATTGCACTTTTTCTGCCATAGTTTTCCTATTGCACTTTTCCTGTCGCACTTTTCCTACCACACTTCTCTCTATCAATAATACCTTCCCAAATAACCTTTCACAAAATAGATATTCAATGATATTCAATAGGTTCAAGTGTGATTAAATGATAAAGACTTTCCTCTTATTTATACTTTCATGTAACATCCCACTTTCCTTATTTTAGGGAGTTCTCTATTAAATTTATTATTTACATAATTTCTTTTGAAAACACTTTGACTACTTTGACCTTTTGGGGCTTCTAGATGACTCATGAGGGTTCTCCAACTTCACATGGCCATAACTCTCTAACCGTGAGGAGTTATGTGACGTTCCACATACCTCCGAAAATGGCATGACATGTACTATCCATCCAGAATAGTCTTACCATAAAATATATTAAAACTCATACCATTATCCATCAAACAAACTTGGTTCCATTACACAAACCTTTGTGCTACCAGAATTCACTACAGGACTTTCTTCAAGGGTTGACATCAATGACAACCAACCCAATTAACCAACAATCTCCCCCTTTGGAATTGATGGCAACACTCTGATGCAATATTGAAGTCATGTCATGAAATATTGAAGTCATATCACTCATGCTCCCCCTGTGACCATTGCTCACCCTGGAACCATGTCTGTGTGCTCTGCATTTGATAAATCTCTCCCCCTTTGTCATCAATGGAAAAGGTATCTGTCCATCTAGGGTTGATCCTCCTAACTGAACTATCCTTGGGGATACTCCCCCTGACTGAACTCTTCCTGAAACTGATCTCCTGACTTGAATTGTCCTCTTTATGGTGCTTCCTCGTGTAAATATAAGACATATAAGATAAACATTCAAAAGCATTCATTTTGGAGTATAAATTACTACGAGTCTTCAATGAAGATACTCAAAGTCTTCCTGTGGAAGCGGTTTTGTAAAGATGTTTTCCACTTGTTCTTTTATGCCCACATATTCAACTCTGATGTTCTTCTCTGCAAGTTGTTCCCATAGAAAGTGATGCTTGATTGGAATGTGCTTCATCTTGGAGTGCATCACCGGGTTCTTTGAGATACTAATGGCTCTTTTATTATCACAATAGATTGGAATGGGCTCATCATACTCAACTTGTATATTTGTTAGAGTGTGTTTCATCCATAGAACCTATGTACAACATGTTGTTGCTGCAATATACTCTGCCTTGACTGTAGCTAAGGATACCAATGATTGTTTCTTGCTTAGCCATGATACTAAACACTCACCCAAGTAGAACACTGCTCCATTAGTGCTTCGTCGATCATCAATGCAACCTTCCCAATCTGCATCTGTGTAGGCAATAAGTGATAGATCCTTTCCTTTTGGATACCATAATCCAAACTCTTCTATTCCTTTGAGATATCTGAAAATCCTCTTCACTACTATGACATGTGTTTCCTTTGGTTCTGCTTGAAATCGTGCCACTTGTTTAACTTCCTACATTACATCTGGTCTGGATGCTGTCACATATAGTAATCTACCAATCATTGGCATGTATTTCCTTTGGTCTATAGACTTTGAATCATCATCTTTTCTCAACTCACAACTGGTTTTCAATCTTCCATTCCGAACCTCTTTAGCATTTCTCTGATATACTTAGTTTGAGAAATAAAAATTCCTTGGTTGCTTTGACATATATGAAGACCCATAAATAAGGATAGTTCTCAGAGTAATGACATTTCAAATTCATTTTGCAAATACTTTGCAAATTTCCGGCTTAACCTGTCATCATTGCTTTCAAAAATAATATCATCAACATAAACTTCAATTAATAAAATACTATCTTGAATTACCTTGATGTAGAGGTTATTGTCTACACTTTCTTTACTGAACCCTGCATGTTGTAGATATTTATCCAATATAGAGTACCATGCTCTAGGAGCCTATTTTAGACCATACAAGGCCTTCTTCAATTTACACACATAATCTGCATTCTTTAACAATCAAAATCCTTCTATTTGTTCAATGTAGAATTTTTCTTCAAGTTCCCCATTTAGAAAAATTGATTTTATGTCCATATGGTATACTTCAATATTCTTGGAGAAAGCATAAGCTAAAAGCAATCAGATTGCTTCCATTCTGACAACTAGGGAAATGTCTCTTCAAAGTCGATTCCTTCAACCTATGCATATCCTTTACATACCAATCTATCTTTGTTCCTTGTAACCTGTCCATATTCATTCAATTTGTTTCTAAATACCGACTTTGTGCCAATCACACTCTTATTCTTTGGTCTTGGAACCAATTCCCAAGTGTCATTCTTCTCTATTTGATCCAATTCTTCATCCATGGCCTTATTCCAAAATTCATCCTTGCTAGCCTCTTCAAAATTTTTTTGTTCAATCGTAGATGAGAGTGCTAGGTGTGTTTGTTTCGGTGAACGGATTCTTCTTCTAGTCTCAACTCCTGCATCTTTGTTTCTGATAATCTGATCTGAAGGATGATTCTTCTGTACTCGTTTTCTAGGTGTCTTTGTAGGCACTTGATGAACTTTCTCTTTTACTTCTGTCTGATCCTCTTGATCTTCCCCTTCTACTTCTTCTTCATCTTCTGCTTCTTCTTCATAAAGCTGTTCCATTGATTCATTTTATTCTTCTTTTAATTCTTATCCACTTGTTTCATCAATTGTTACATTGATTTTTTCCCCAACTTTGTTCAACCTCAGATTGTAACACTTGTATTCTTTCCTTGTACTTGAGTAACCAACAAGTACTCCTTTGTCCACACAAGAGTCAGACTTTCCCATTCTTCCATCTTCTCTTTTGATGTAGCATTTGCTTCCAAATACTCTGAAGTGCTTCACATTTGTTGGTCTTGATTTCCATAGCTCGTAGGGAGTTTTGTCAGTGTTGTTTCTGAGCATTACTTTGTTTTGAATGTGAACCGTTGTATGCACTGCATGTGTCCAAAATATATCTATCAATTTGGAATCCATTAATATTGTTCGAGCCATTTACTGTACTGTTCTGTTGTTTCTTTCAACAACTCCATTCTGTTGAGGTGTCCTAGCAACAAAGAATTGTCTTTTTATTCCATTCCTGTTGCAGTAGTCCATAAATTCCTTTGAAGTGAAATCTCCTTGATTATCAGATCTCAAACATTTAATTTTTGAATCCATTTCATTTTCAACCATTTCCTTGTAGACCTTGAAGTTTTCAAAAGATTCTGACTTATTCCTGAGAAAACAAACTGCAATCATTCTTGTATAATCATAAACTAATAACATACAATATTTATCACCTTTTAAACCCTTTGTTGCAGTTGTTCCAACTAGATCAATATGCACCATTTCTAGTGGTCTTGTCGTTGAATATTCCTTTGATTTAAACCTGGTCTTTGTTTTATTTCCTTGTTGACAATGCTTGTATAAAGTGTTGGTTTGTTTCGTAATCTGGGGCATTTCTCTAACTGCGTCCTTTTTGCTGACTTTGACAAGGTTATCAAAGTGTATGTGACCCATTATTTTGTGCCATAGCCAACTTTCATCTTCCTTTCCTAGACAACACTTTTCATTTCCAATTTCAGTTAATACATATATCTTGCTTGAAGTTCTTGCAGCTGTTGCAATCAATTTTCCTGAACCTTATTTTCTTATCTCACACTTTTGTGAGTCGAAAGTAACTTTATGACCTTGGTCACACATTTGACTCACACTTAGAAGATTATGTTTCATATCTTCTACTAGTAGAACATTTTCTGCGTTGGTATTCTTGTTTCCAATTCTGACTGTGCCTTTTCCAATGATTTTAGTTGAATCATCATTTCCGAAGGAGACTGATCCATCTCTTTCCTTCCTTAATGTAAGAAACTTGTCTTTATCATCTGTCATGTGTTTTGAGTGACCACTGTCAATATACCAACCACGTTTATTCTGATTATCTTGTAGAGTGAGTGTGCCTTATTCATTTCTATACTGATTCTGCTTTCTTATCCATGTTCTCTTCTGAGGCTCCTGTCTGTGACTGTTGTAGTTTTGTTTTGGTTCTCTAGGAGGAACTATCATTCTGCAATCTCTGGCCATGTGTCCAAAGTTGTTACACTTGTAGCATTCCACTTCAGTGCTCAATTATTCAAACTTGTTGTAACTTCTTCTCTGTGTTTCACTAGGCCTTCTTAGATAAACCTTTTGTATATGACTTTCAAAGTTTTTTATGTTCCTGTTGTTATCTCTACAATTCATAGCTTTATTTCCAAAATTATTACATGCATAACTTGAACCAAAAAATAAAGTTTGATACCTGGGAGTTGAAGATATTTTGAAAGGAGTTGGTCTTCTAAATCTTTTTTCTTCTTGAGGTCTATCTGTCGGTCGTTGATTCTAAAATATGAATCTTCTTGGTGGATGAGTGTCCCTGTAGTCTTCTTTGTAGGTCTTCATATCGCCTTTGATTGTTTCTGCGTAACTTTTTGGATATGTTTCTTGTTCTGCTATTTTTGAGCTTGATCCATTTTCTTTCTGATTGTATCCAAGTCCAGACTTGTCATGATGAGGCTTTTGACTGCTGATAATGTTATCCAAAAATTTTGAGTTGTTCTGCATATTTTTCTCTTGAAGATCCTTTCTTAATGTGACAATCTCTGCTTCCAAATTTCCAATGATTCTATCTCTTTCTTCTAGTTGTTCTTTGAGTACTTCTTCAATTCTTTTATCTTCTTCAATTTGAACCTTCAAATTTGTGATCATTTGTTCTAGTTCCTGAGTGTCTTCTTTCTTTTCTAGTTCTGCTTGTAGCTTCTTTTTTTTCTTCTTTTCTTTTCTTATAAATTCTATGGCACACAACAATTCTTCTCAGTAGTCAACTTCCGTCTCTTCATATTCTTCTTTGGTGTCTTCTTTATTAGAATCTTCTACTACCATGAATATAACTCTTTCTGTTTCACTGTCACCGACTTCATCTTCATCTGACGAGGAGATGTGTTCTTTGGTGCATAAGCTTTTCTTGAAAGCTTTATTTGTGGTTATTTTTCCTTTATATGCTTGTTTTCTATTTGAGTAATCTTCATCATTCCTCTTATTTTTCTTATGAGGACATTTGTTAGCAAAATGACCAATACCATCACAATTAAAACAAATCAATGGAAATTTGTCTTTATATCTACCATTGGTTCCTTTGTTCAATCTTTTGACAAAGTTGGCCATTTCTTCATTATCTTCCGAGATGTCACTGTTGCTGCTATGTTCGTTTTCCTTTTGATTTGACCTTTTGGATTCTTTGAAATCTTGTTATTTTATATCTAGATTTTCCTATTCAGTTCTCATTTCATATGCTATGAATATTCCATGTAGTTCTTCCATGCTTATTGAGTCTAGATCTTCTCTTTCTTCTAGTGTTGATATCTTAGGATCGAATCTCATAGGAAGAGATCTTAGTACCTTTTGAACAATTACAAATTCTTCAATTTCTTCTCCCAATCCTATGATTGCATTTATTGTTTCATCGACTCGTAAGAAGTAAGATGCAATATTCTTGTCTTCCTTCATCTTTAGTTGTTCAAACTAACCTCTGTAAGTTTGAAGCTTTGATGCTTTGACTTTTGAATATCCTTTTTTGTCGTACATTTTCTGCTGTACTTTTTCTGCTGCGATTTTTCTTCTGTGATTTTTCTGCCGTGATTTTTCTACCGCACTTTTTCTGCCGCAATTTTTCTACCACTATTTTTCTGTCGCTCTTTTTCTGCCATGATTTTTCTACCACACTTTTTCTGCCATGATTTTTCTTCCGCGATTTTTCTGCCGCACTTTTTCTACTGCACTTTTCCTACCGCACTTTTCCTGCTGTAGTTTTCTCTATCAATAATACCTTCCCAAATAACCTTTCACAAAATAGATATTCAATTATATTCAATAGGTTCAAATGTGATTAAATGAGAGAGGCTTGCCTCTTATTTATAATTTCATGTAGCATCCCACTTTCCTTGTTTTAGGGAGTTCTCCATTAACTTTATTATTTAAATAATTTACTTTGCAAACACTTTGACAACTTTGACCTTTTGGGGCTTCTAGATGACTCATGAGGTTTCTCCAACTTCACATGGCCATAACTCTCTAACCGTGAGGAGTTATGTGACATTCCACATACCACCGGAAATGGCATGACATGTACTATCCATCTAGAATAGTTTGACCTTAAAATATATTAAAAATCATACCATTATCCATCAAACAAACTTGGGTCCATTACCCAAACCTTTGTGCTACCAGAATTCGCTACCAAACTTTCTTCAAGGGTTGAAATCAATGACAACCAACCCAATTAATCAACATGATCCTCACAGGATGAGATAAAATGTGGTTGTTTCCACACACCCACTTTGTGTTGTATACAAATGGAATAAGTTTAGTACTCTCTTGATCTCAAAGAAGGGAGTACACTGATGTAACTCTTATGTACCTTAAGGGGGGGAGTTCAAAAACCAAATGATGATGATCGATCATGAAACCACTTTTGGTCTCTCCTTTCAACTAAAAAAGGGGGGAATTGATGATAGAATTAATGATGGAATTGCAGATGGTTTTCAGACTGAAAGTTTAGACAAAAAATATGTCAGATGGGCATCAAATTTTCCAGATGGGAAACTGTAGTTTTTATATGGAAGACTTCGGCAAAATTATGGTTCAATGAATTGCAATTGAATCATACACATTACACATTGGGATGTTGTTGGACACCTAAAAGTGTCAAAATTGGGCAGTGGTCATCCAAAAACCATCATATACATGGTATCAATTGGTGAGTGGTTATCCCATACCACAGATTCAGAGAGCACTTCAATGATACACTAATAGTAGGGTGGTGATACTACATGTTCACCAATTAGCATAAGACATTAGATTCTTCTAGCTCAAATACTTGGCAAAATGATCAAATTGTCAAGCAATCAGAGAATGCTTAGATATTGCAGCTGTTCACTTCCATATCTCAACTCTCTTCTAGTTCATTTCATATGAACCATTCAACATTCAGATTGGCAGTTTTTTTAGGAATTTTTTCATTGAGGCTCATCTCAGGAGTTTCAGTGTGAAGACTTAGAAATGATACCGGTTTATGCTTCATTATTGGTATTATTGATCAGACTTGTGATTGAGGGGGGGAATGTTAGCCTATATCTTACCTTACCAATAACTAAGTCTATTTATCACCTATATTTGTATTATTCATTTAGGATATTAGTAATATATCCTCAGTGAAAGAGAAAATTAGTAAGACAACTCCATATGCAGATGAAGATGAAGCTATTTTTGAACCTACATTTCAACAGTTTTCTTTTGAATTCACTGAAGAAAACCTTTCTATAATGCATAAACATATAGTAAATCCACTTCCACTGAATTCAAAGAAACAAGTTCAAATAATCTTTCCAATCCCATCATCATACCTTAGGAAGAAATAAGCTACAATAAGAATAGAACATGACTAGGATATGACAAGGAAGTTACCTTTCATATTCTCGATTATTCCAGATCAATCCAATTCCAAAGTGTTGGATTCCTTCAAGAAGTTTCAACTTCATATGTTCAAGTTCAACATCATAATGGGAAGTGCCAACATTATAATCGATTTGGTCACATGGAGAATCAATGTTTTGATCTCCATCCTTGCTTGCATTATGGCATGCATAACCATTCTTCAGACATATGTTCAACATTGAAGAAACCTGCAATATTGAAGATTCACTATGGGTGGATCAATCCTTGACAGTGGTCATCGAAAACAAACCGATTATATAAGTATTATCATAGAATTCAATATCGAGTAAAGACCAATCTTGCAACACATAACATTTTTTTACCTCACATAAGTGGTCCCCTTATGGCGTAGCTTTTAAGCATGGTCTATTGGATTACTGAGAGGGGGAGTAAATCAGTAATAGAGCAATCCAATCCTTTTCAACCAAAAAATGCAAGTGTTATATCAATGAAACATTATCATCCAATAGTTGCAGAGTAAATAAACAATGAACAAATGAGCAATCATACACATACATAGTACACCGATGTTTTACGTGGAAACCCAAAGTGGGAGAAAACCAAAAAATTATTTGAATTATATGTCTTTAAGAGTTACATTCATTGGAAGCACCAACTTCCTTTGTTTTCCAACTGCAACTGGAAGGAGGCTCCAATCCCCTAGTTTCTCAGGCTATAACCCGAGGGAAGCGCCAACTCCCCAATTCTCTGGCTACAACCAGAAGGAGGCTACAACCCCCTATGTTCTTCAAAAACAACCAGAAGGTGGATACAATGATCTAGGTGGATATTGGTTTCCACCCACCTTTTCCAACTGGCTCAAAACATTTTTCTGGCAATTTTGACAATTTACTATTTTTAGCAGGTTTTAACTTCCAGGGCCATTTTGAGGGCCCAAATGAAGGTTTTTCAATATTGAGGTTCTCAATGATATCCAAAGTAATAATTGAGCCTCCAAAATGAATCTCCTTGACGATACCTTTCCAACAAGCTATTATACGCCTAAAACGAAGATCGTATGAAAAAGTTACGACCCTGGGAAGTTGATGTACTAACTTACCCAAACGGGGTCCACCTGAATTTTGGCGCTTCATCTCCTAGGGTTAGGTTTTTGGATGTCTAGGGTTTTTGGAATTCCTGTTTGTTTTAAAAATTCCTTTAGAGCCTCATTGTAATCATCTTCTTGTGAATGCAAGTAGCCGTCACATCTCTTCTCAGAGATAAGCTGCCATCATTCTAGCGAGTCTTCCACTCTGTATTTTTACAGTCTCTGTACATTTATTTCATTAATAGAAATTGTGTATTACTGTACATCTATGTTTATGGTTGCATCTCTGATACATTTCTGTTATATTATTGAATATCTGGGATATCTCTGTGCATTTATTTATTATATCTCCGCTCTCATTTCGTGCCGAAAATAATTCGGATCAGTGGTATCAGAGCAAGAGGTTCTTGGTCATTTTTTTTTTCAGTGCATGTCCCCGACGAGGTCTAAGTATAGAAAGTTGGGTCTCAAGCTTGTCTCTCTTGAGGACAATCTCTCTCACACACCCAAGAAATCCTCAATGGCGAAAGAAAATAAAAACGACGGAGAAGACGATCCTATCAGTCTATTTCTTGAGCAAGCTCTTATGTGACAGAGGGATGAAATGATGGAGAATTTTTCCCACATCCTTCAACACCTGCCGATAGCAACAGGTGCATCTTCATGAAGAGGCCACTTTGGAGGCACCTCTCCTTTCAAGGTAAAAGTTAATTTTGATATTCCTATATTTGAAGGACAGATAGACGCAGAAGCCCTAGACAGATGGTTAAATCTTCTAGAAGGTTATTTCTCTGTTCACAAATTTTCCGACAAAGAAAAGATCACCTTCGCACTCCTTAAAGCTCTCCCCCATGTCAAACATTGGTGGGAAACTTATTGGGAGAATATTTCCATAGAGGAGTCTAAAATATATGGGGTCGATCCCACTTGGGTCGATCCCACTTGGGGAAACTATGAGGACCAGTACATGAGATGGACCACAATGCGGCAAGAGAGGGGCCAAGCAGTTCCAGAGTTCACCAATACCTTCCATACCTTGCGCACCAAGCTGGGTATCAAATACTCTGAATGACATTTGGTTCTGAAATGCCATGGGGTTCTACACAGATACATCCAAACTAAAATGGATTTTCTGGACATCTCATCACTCGGTGTTGCCTATCGATATGATGTTAAAATCGAGAAGAAATTTAAGCACTAGGAAAAATAGGATTTTGGTTGTGAAAATATGCAACAACCAAAGTATGACAAAGACATCCCTAAAAAATAGTCTCCCAAAAATCAGTCCAAGACATAGGAAAGGAAGGGTCACGGGATGACAAAGAAGGACACCGAAAAATGGTGCGATTTCCACAAAATCCCCTGGCACAACACCGATGAATGTCTCACAAAACAATCATTGGTGGATGAGATCAAAGACAAGGATTCGAACCCTAATTCATAATCTGATTCTAAAAATACTGGTAAAGGACAGATCATTGACGTAGAGCCCACTGCTATTATCGCGACCGTAGAAATTCAACCAGAAGAACCAACAGATACGAAAGAGGGGGAGTTCCTTTTTCATTCACAGATGTGGGTGAAGGGGACCCCGCTATATTTTATTGTTGATAGCGGAAGCTAGAAGAACTTCATCTTAGAAGAGGTCATCAAATAGTTGGGATTGTCGACAACACCACACCCACAACCATACAACATCGGGTGGCTTCGCCAAGGATGAGATCTCCATGTCAACCAATAGTGTAGATTATCATACGACATCCAACCCTTCAAGGATGAGGTATTATGTGATGTTGCCCCATTGGATGTTTGTGATGTCCTCTTGGTTCAACCATATATGTGGAGACGCCATGCTGTTTATGAGTCTCAACCCCGTAGTGTAATTGTTACTTTGGGGGGTCATCTCTATAGAATACCAGAAGTAGTTCCAACTACCGTTCTACCTAAAAAGTGTCGCAAGGTAGTATCTCATACTGCAAAATTCAACTTCTTCATAGTCTGTTCAAAAGGAGAACAAAAGGTCACTGCAATCACTACAACCTTGCCCCAAGCACCTTCTATCTAATAGAATAAGGTCGACAAGTTTGCAGAAAAGTGAAAAGATTCCTTCTGCACACTGTCCTCTCATGTAGCTTGACTTGTTGAACAACCTCATCCTCAACAAGTTCGTGACAGACTTCCACAAACTTAGCAGCGTGATGTCTCCAGCAAGGCAAGTAGCTCACCAAGATGCAGAGTCAGCAAATGCTTTTCCCTCTCCCCCGAGAAATCAATGCAATGGGGACCATTTCTTCCTAAGGAGGGAGGATTGATCTAGGTGGATATCGATGGCCACCCACCTTTTCCAATTGGCTCAAAACAATTTTCTGGCAATTTTGGCAATTTACTATTTTTAGTAGGTTTTAACTTTCGGGGCCATTTTGAGGGCCCAAATGAAGATTTTTTGAGATAGAGGCTCTCAATGATATCCAAAGGCATGATTGAGCCCCCAAAATGAATCTCCTCGATGATACCTTTCCATTGAGCTATTATATGCCTAAAACATAAATCGTATGAAAATGTTACGACCCTGGGAAGTTGATGTACTAACTTACCCAAACGGGGCCCACATGACTTTTGGCGCTTCATCTCCTAGGGTTTTGTTTTTGGATGTCTAGGGTTTTTGGAATTCCTGTTTATTGTAAAAAGGCCTTTAGAGCCTCATTGTAATCATCTTCTTGCTAATGCAAGTAGCCGTCACATCTCTTCTCAGAGATAAACTGCCACCATTCTAGCGAGTCTTCCACTATGTATTTTTACAGTCTCTCTACATTTCTTTCATTAATAAAAATCATGTATTACTGTATATATGTGTTTATGGTCGCATCTTTGATACATTTCTATTATATTATTGAATATTTGTGATATCTCTGTGCATTTCTTTATTATATCTCCGCTCTCATTTCGTGCCGAAAATAATCTGGATCAGTGGTATCAGAGCAGGCTGTTCTTGGTCGTTTTTTTTTAAGTGCATGTCCCCGATGAGGTATGAGTATATCAAGTTGGGTCTCGAGCTTGTCTCTCTTGATTAAAATCACTCTCACACACCCAAGAAACCCTCAATGGTGGAAGAAAAGAAAAACGACAGAGCAGACGATCCTATCAGTCTGTTGCTTGAGCAAGCTCTCACATGACAGAGGGATGAAATGATGGAGAATTTTTCCCACATCCTTCAACATCTGCCGATAGCAACAGGTGCATCTTCATCAACCAACCACTTTGGAGGCACCTCGCCTTTCAAGGTACAAGCTAATTTTGATATTCCTGTATTTGAAGGACAGATAGATGTAGAAGCCCTAGACAAATGGTTAAATGTGCTAGAAGGTTATTTCTCTGTTCACAAATTTTTCAACAAAGAAAAGATCACCTTTGCACTCCTTAAAGCTCTCCCTCATGTCAAACATTGGTGGGAAACTTATTGGGAAAAGAGTTCCACAGAGGATTCTAAAATATATGGGGCCGATCCCACTTGGGATTGTTTTGTGGATGCGGTAAAGGAACAATATTACCCTATTGGAAACTATGAGGACCAGTACATGAGATGGACCACACTATGACAAGAGAGGGGCCAAGAATTTATGGAGTTCACCAATACCTTCCATACCTTGCACACCAAGTTGGGTATCAAAGACTCCAAATGACATTTGGTTCTAAAATATCATGGGGCTCTACACAGATACATCCAAACTGAAATGGATTTTCTGGACATCTCATCACTCAGTGTTGCCTATCGATATGCTGTTAAAATCGAGCAGAAATTTAAACACCAGAACAAATAGGATTTTGTTTCTGCAAATCCGCAACAAACAAAGTATGACAAAGATGGCCCTAAAAAACAGTCTCCCAAAAACCAATCTAAGACACAAGAAAAGAAGGGTCACGGGAAGACAAAGAAGGACACCAGAAAATGGTGCAATTTCTGCAAAATACCCTAGCATAACACCGATGAATGTCACTCAAAATAGTCATTGGTGGCCGAGATCAAAGACAAGGAGTCGAACCCTAATTCAGAATCCAATTCTGAAAATACTGGTAAAGGACAGATCATTGACACAAACCCCACTTCTATTGTCACGACCACAACAATTCAACCAGAAGAACCAATAGATACGAAAGAGGGGGAGTGCCTTTTTAATTCACAGATGTGTGTGAAGGGGACCGCGCTGCATTTTATTGTTGATAGCAGAATCCAGAAAAACCTCATCTCAGTAGAGTTCATCAAACAGTTGGGATTGTCGACAACACCACACCCAAAACCATACAACATTGGGTGGCTTCGCCAAGGACGAGATCTCCGTGTCAGCCAACAATGTCGATTATCATACGACATCCAACCCTTCAAGGATGAGGTATTATGTGATGTTTCCCCATTAGATGTCTGTGATGTCCTCTTGGGCCAACCATATATGTGGAGACGCCATGTTGTTTATGAGTCTCGACCCCGTAGTGTCCTTGTTACTTTGGGGGGTCATCTCTACAAAATACCAGAAGTAGTTCCAAATACCGTTCCACCTAAAAAGTGTCACAAGATAGTATCTCATACTGCAAGTTTTAGCTTCTTCACAGTCTGTTCAAAAGGGGAACAGAAGGACACTGCAACCACTACAGCCTCGCCCCAAGCACCTTCTATCCAACGGAAGCAGGTTGACAAGGTTGCAGAAAAGTGAAAAGATTCCTTCTGCACACTGTCCTCTCATGTATCTCAACATATTGAAAAGCCTCATCCTCAACAGGTTTGTGACAGACTTCCACAACTGAGCAACATGATGTCTCCAGCAAGGCAAGAATATCACCAAGATGCAGAGTCAGGAAATGCTTTTACCTCTCCCCTGGGAACTCAACGCAATGGAGACCATTACTTCCTAAGGAGGGAGGATTGATCTAGGTGGATATCATTGGCCACCCATCTTTTCCAACTGGCTCAAAACAGTTTTCTGGTAATTTTGGCAATTTACTATTTTTAGCACGTTTTAACTTTCGGGGCCCTTTTGAGGGCTCAAATGAAGGTTTTTCAAGATAAAGGTTCTCAATGATAGCCAAATTCATGATTGATCCCCCAAAATGAATCTCCTCGATGATACCTTTCCAATGATCTATTATACGCCTAAAACGGAGATCATATGAAAAGGTTACGACCCCGGGAAGTTGATGCACTAACTTACCCAAACGGGGCCCACATGACTTTTGGCGCTTCATCTCCTAGGGTTAGGTTTTTGGATGCCTAGGGTTTTTGGAATTCCTGTTTATTGTAAAAATGCCTTCAAAGCCTCATTGTAATCATCTTCTTGCGAATACGAGTAGCCGTCACATCTCTTCTCAGAGATAAGCTGCCACCATTCTAGCGAGTCTTCCACTCTGTATTTTTACAGTCTCTGTACATTTCTTTCATTAATAGAAATCATGTATTAATATATATATGTGGGAATGGTCGCATCTCTGATACATTTTTGTTATATTATTGAATATCTGCGATATCTCTATGCATTTCTTTATTATATGTCCACTCTCATTTCGTGCCGAAAATAATCCAGATCAGTCGTATCAGAGCAGGTTGTTCTTGGTCATTTTTTTTTCAGTGCATGTCCCCGACGAGGTCTGAGTATAGAAATTTGGGTCTCGATCTTGTCTATATTGAGGACAATCTCTCTCGCACACCCAAGAAACACTCAATGGCGAAAGAAAAGAAAAATGACGGAGCAGACGATCCTATCAGTCTATTGCTTGAGCAAGCTCTCACGCGATAGAGGGACGAAATGATGGAGAATTTTTCCCACATCCTTCAACGTCTGCTGATAGCAACATGTGCATATTCATCAAGCAACCACTTTGGAGGCACCTCACCTTTCAAGGTACATGTTAATTTTGATATTCCTGTATTTGAAGGATAGATAGATCTAGAAGCCCTAGACAAATGGTTAAATCTACTAGAACGTTATTTCTCCGTTCACAATTTTTTCGACAAAGAAAGGATCACCTTCGCACTCCTTAAAGCTCTCCCCCATGTCAAACATTGGTGGGAAACTTATTGGGAGCAGAGTTCCACAGAGGATTCTGAAATATATGGGGCTGATCCCACTTGGTATTGTTTTTTGGATGCGGTAAAAGAACAATATTACCCTACTGGCAACTATGAGGACCACTACATGCGATGGACCACACTGCGGCAAGAGAGGGGCCAAGAAGTTCTAGAGTTCACCAATACCTTCCATACCTTGTGCACCAATTTGGGTATCAAAGACTCCGAACAACATTTGGTTCTGAAATACCGTGGGGCTCTACACAGTTACATCCGAACAAAAATGGATTTTTTGGACATCTCATCACTCGGTGTTGCCTATCGATATGCTGTTAAAATCGAGTAGAAATTTAAGCACCAGAACAAACAGGATTTTGGTTCTGCAAATCTGTAACAACCAAAGTATGACAAAGACAGCCCTAAAAAATAGCTTCCCAAAAACCAGTCCAAGACACAGGAAAAGAAGGGTCACGGGAAGACAAAGAAGGACACCAAAAAATGGTGCGATTTCCACAAAATCCCCTGGCACAACACCGATGAATGTCGCTCAAAACAGTCATTGGTGGCTGAGATCAAAGACAAGGAGACAAACCCTAATTTAGAATCTAATTATGAAAATACTGTTAAAGGATAGATCATTGACACAGACCCCACTGCTATTGTCGTGACCACAACAATTCAACCAGAAGAACCAACAGATATGGAAGAGGGGGAGCACCTTTTTCATTCAAAGATGTAGGTGAAGGGGACCCCACTGCATTTTATTGTTGATAGCGAAAGATAGAAGAACCTCATCTCAGTAGAGGTGGTCAAACAGTTGGGATTGTCGACAACACCACACCCACAACCATACAACATCGGGTGGCTTCGCCAAGGACGAGATCTCCGTGTCAGTCAACGATGTCGATTATCATATGTCATCCAACCCTTCAAGGATGAGGTATTATGTGATGTTGCCCCATTGGATGTCTATGATGTCCTCTTGGGCCAACCATATATGTGGATATGCCATGCTGTTTATGAGTCTCGACCCTGTAGTGTCATTGTTACTTTGGGGGGTCATCTCTACAGAATACCAGAAGTAATTCCAACTACTGTTCCACCTAAAAAGTGTCGCAAGGTAGTATATCATACTGCAAAATTCAGCTTCTTCATAGTCTGTTCAAAAGGGGAACAGAAGGATACTGCAACCACTACAACCTCGCCCCAAGCACCTTCTATCCAATAGAAGCAGGTCGACAAGGTTGCAGAAAAGTGCAAAGATTCATTTTTCACACTGTCCTCTCATGTAGCTCGACTTGTTGAACAACCTCATCCTCAATAGGGTCATGACAGACTTCCACAAACTAAGCAGTGTGATGTCTCCAACAAGGCAAACAACTCACCAAGATGCAGAGTCAACAAATGCTTTTCCCTCTCCCCCGGGAACTCAACGCAATGGAGAGAATTTCTTCCTAAGGAGGGAGGATTGATCCAGGTGGATATCAGTGGCCACCCACCTTTTCCAACTAGCTCAAAACAATTTTCTGGCAATTTACTATTTTTAGTAGGTTTTAACTTCCAAGGCCATTTTGAGGGCCCAAATGAAGGTTTTTTGAGATCGAGGTTCTCAATAATAACCAAAGGCATAGTTTCACCCACAAAATGAATCTCCTCGATGATACCTTTCCAACGAGCTATTATACGCCTAAAATAGAGATGGTATGAAAAAGTTACGACCCCGGGAAGTTGATGTACTAACTTACCCAAACGGGGCCCACATGAATTTTGGCGATTCATCTTCTAGGGTTAGGTTTTTGGATGTCTAGGGTTTTTGGCATTCCTGTTTATTGTAAAAAGTCCTCCAGAGCCTCATTGTAATCATCTTCTTGCGAATGCGAGTAGCCGTCACATCTCTTCTCAGAGATAAGTTGCCACCATTCTAGCGGGTCTTCCACTCTGTATTTTTACAGTCTCTGTACATTTCTTTCATTAATAGAAATCATGTGTTACTGTATATATGTGTTTATGGTCACATCTATGATACATTTATATTATATTATTGAATATCTGCGATATCTCTATGCATTTATTTATTATATCTCCGCTCTCATTTCGTGCCGAAAATAATCCAGATCAGTGGTATCATAGTAGGCTGTTCTTGGTCATTTTTTTTTCATTTCATGTCCCCGACGAGGTCTGAGTATAGCAAGTTGGGTCTTGAGCTTGTCTCTCTTGAGGAAAATTTCTCTCACACACCCAAGAAACCCTCATTGGTAGACGAAAAGAAAATTGACAGAGCAGACGATCCTATCAGTCTGTTGCTTGAGCAAGCTCTCACGCGACAGAGGGACGGAATGATGGAGAATTTTTCCCACGTTCTTCAATGCTTGCCGATAGAAACAAGCGCATATTCATCAAACAACCACTTTGGAGGCACCTCACCTTTCAAGGTACAAGTTAATTTTGATATTCCTGTATTTGAAGGACAGATAGATGTAGAAGGCCTAGACAAATGGTTACATCTGCTAGAAGGTTATTTATCTGTTCACAAATTTTTCGACAAAGAAAAGATCACCTTCGCACTCCTTAAATCTCTCCCCTATGTCAAACATTGGTGGGAAACTTATTGGGAGAAGAGTTCCACCGAGGATTCTAAAATATATGGGGCCAATTCCACTTGGGATTGTTTTATGGATGCGGTAAAGGAACGATATTACCCTATTGGAAACTATGAGGACCAATACATGAGATGGACCACACTGTGACAAGAGAGGGGCCAAGTAGTTCTGGAGTTCACCAATACCTTCCATACCTTGCGCACCAAACTGGGCATCAAAGACTCTGAACGACATTTGGTTCTGAAATACTGTGGGTCTCTACATAGATACATCCAAACTAAAATGGATTTTCTGGACATCTCATCACTCGGTGTTGCCTATCGATATGATGTTAAAATCGAGCAGAAATTTAAGCACCAGAAAAAATGGGATTTTGGTTTTGCAAATCTGCAACGACCAAAGTATGACAAAGACGACCCTAAAAAATAGTCTCCCGAAAACCAGTCCAAGACACAGGAAAAGAAGGGTCACAGGAAGACAAAGAAGGACACCAAAAAATGGTGTGATTGCCACAAAATCCCCTGGCACAACACTGATGAATGTCGTTCAAAACAATCATTGGTGGTCGAGATCAAAGACAATGAGCCAAACCCTAATTCAGAATCTAATTCTGAATATACTGGTAAAGGATAGATCATTGACGTAGACCCCACTGATATTGTCATGACCGCAACAATTCAACCAGAAGAACCAACAGATTTGGAAGAGGGGGAGTGGATTTTTCATTCACAGATGTGGGTGAAGGGGACCCCGCTGCATTTTATTGTTGATAGCGGAAGCCAGAAGAACCTCATCTCAGCAAAGGTCATCAAACAGTTGGGATTGTCGACAACACCACACCTGCATCCATACAACATTGGGTGGCTTTGCCAAGGATGAGATCTCTGTGTCAGCCAACAATGTCGATTATCATATGACATCCAACCCTTCAAGGATGAGGTATTATGTGATGTTTCCCCATTGGATGTTTGTGATGTCCTCTTGGGCCAACCATATATGTGGAGATGCCATGCTGTTTATGAGTCTCGACCTTGTAGTGTCATTGTTACTTTGTGGGGGTCATCTCTACAGAATACTAGAAGTAGTTCCAACTACTATTCCACCTAAAAAGTGTCGCAAGGTAGTATCTCATACTGCAAAATTAAGCTTCTTCACAGTCTTTTCAAAAGGTGAACAGAAGGACACTGCAACCACTACAGACTCACCCCAAGAACCTTCTATCCATCAGAAGCAGGTCAACAAGGTTGAAGAAAAGTGAAAAGATTCCTTCTACACACTGTCCTCTCATGTAGATTGACTTGTTGAACAACCTCATCCTCAACAGGTTCGTGACAAACTTCCACAAACTGAGCAGCGCAATTTCCCCGGCAAGGAAAGTAACTCACCAAGATGCAGAGTCAGCAAATGATTTTCCCTCTCCCCCGGGAACTCAATGCAATGGAGACTACTGCTTCCTAAAGAGGGAGGATTGATCCAGGTGGATATCAGTGGCCACCCACCTTTTCCAACTGGCTCAAAATAGTTTTCTGGCAATTTTGGCAATNNNTACTATTTTTAGCAGGTTTTAACTTTCGAGACCATTTTGAGGGCCCAAATGAAGTTTTTTCAAGATCAAGGTTCTCAATGATACTTGAAGGAATATTTTAGCCCCCAAAATTAATCTCCTCGATGATACCTTTCCAATGAGCTATTATATGCCTAAAACGGAGATCGTATGAAAAAGTTACGACCCGGGGAAGTTGATGTACTAACTTACCCAAATGGGGCCCACATGACTTTTGGCACTTCATCTCCTAGGGTTAGGTTTTTGGATGTTTAGGGTTTTTGGTATTTCTATTTATTGTAAAAATTCCTTAAGAGTCTCATTGTAATCATCTTCTTGCGAATGCGAGTAGCCCTAACATCTCTTCTCAGAGATAAGCTGCCACCATTCTAGCGAGTCTTCCACTCTGTATTTTTACAATCTCTGTAAATTTCTTTCATTAATAGAAATCATGTATTACTGTATATCTGTGTTTATGGTCGCATCTCTGATACATTTTTGTTATATTATTGAATATCTGCGATATCTCTATGCATTTCTTTATTATATCTTCGCTCTCATTTCGTGCCGAAAATAATCCGGATTAGTGGTATCAGAGCAGGCTATTCTTGGTCATTTTTTTTTCAGTGCATGTCCCTGACGAGGTATGAGTATAGAAAGTTGGGTCTCAAGCTTGTCTCTCTTAAGGAAAATCTCTCTCGTACACACAAGAAACCCTCCATGGCAGAAGAAAAGAAAAACGATGGAGCAGACGATCCTATCAGTTTGTTTCTTGAGCAAGCTCTCACTCGACAGAGGGATGAAATGATGGAGAATTTTTCCCACATCCTTCAATGCCTGTCGATAGAAACATGCACATCTTCATCAAGCAACCACTTTGGAGGCACCTCGCCTTTCAAGGTACAAGTTAATTTTGATATTCCTATATTTGAAGGACAGATAGATGCAGAAGCCCTAGACAAATGGTTAAATCTACTAGAAGGTTATTTCTCTGTTCACAAATTTTTCGACAAAGAAAAGATCACCTTCGCACTCCTTAAAGATCTTATCCATGTCAAACATTGGTGGGAAACTTATTGGGAGTAGATTTCCACAAAGGAGTCTGAGATATATGGGGCCGATCCCACTTGGGATTGTTTTGTGGATGTGGTAAAGGAACAATATTACCCTATTGGCAACTATGAGGACCAATACATGAGATGGACCACACTGTGGCAAGAGAGGGGCCAAGAAGTTATGGAGTTCACCAATACCTTCCATACCTTGTGCACTAATCTGGGTATCAAAGACTCCGAATGACATTTGGTTCTGAAATACCGTGGGGTTCTACACAGATACATCCAAACTGAAATGGATTTTTTGGACATCTCATCACTCGGTGTTGCCTATCGATATGCTGTTAAAATCGAGTAGAAATTTAAGCACCAGAACAAATGGGATTTTGGTTATGCAAATACGGAACAACCAAAGTATGACAAAGAAAGCCCTAAAAATCAGTCTCCCAAAAACTAGTCCAAGACACAGGAAAAGAAGTGTCATAGGAAGACAAAGAAGGACACCAAAAAATGGTGCGATTTCCACAAAATACCCTGGCACAACACCGATGAATGTCGCTCAAAACATTCATTGGTGGCTGAGATCAAATATAAGGAGCCAAACCCTAATTTAGAATCTGATTCCGAAAATACCGGTAAAGGACAGATCATTGACGCAGACCCCACTGCTATTGTCGTGACTGCAACAATTCAACCAGAAGAACCAACAAGTTTGGAAGAGGGGGAACACCTTTTTCATTCATAGATGTGGGTGAAGGGGACCCCGCTTCATTTTATTGTTGATAGCGAAAGCCATAAGAACCTTATCTCAGCAGAGGTCATCAAACAGTTGGGAATGTCGACAACACCACACCCACAACCATACAACATCGGGTGGCTTCCCCAAGGACGAGAACTCCATGTCATCCAACAATGTTGATTATCATATGGCATCCAACCCTTCAAGGATGAGGTATTATTTGATGTTGCCCCATTGGATGTCTGTGATGTCCTCTTGGGCCAACCATATATGTGGAGATGCCATGCTATTTATGAGTCTCGACCTCGTAGTGTCATTGTTACTTTGGGGGGTCATCTCTATAGAATACCAGAAGTAGTTCCAACTACCATTCCACCTAAAAAGTGTCGCAAGGTAGTATCTCATACTGCAAAATTCAGCTTCTTCATAGTTTGTTCAGAAGGGGAACAAAAGGACACTGCAACCACTACAACCTCGCCCCAAGAACCTTCTATCCAATAGAAGCAGGTCGAAAAGGTTGCAGAAAAGTGAAAATATTCCTTCTGCACACTGTCCTCTCATGTAGCTCGACTTGTTGAACAACCTCATCCTCAACAGGTTCGTGACATACTTCCACAAACTGAGCAGTGCGATGTCTCCAACAAGGCAAGTAGTTCACCAAGATGCAGAGTCAACAAATGCTTTTCCCTCTCCCCCAGAAAATCAATGCAATGGAGACCATTACTTCCTAAGGAGGGAGGATTGATTCAAGTGGATATTGGTTGCCACCCACCTTTTCCAACTGGCTCAAAATAGTTTTCTAGCAATTTTGGCAATTTACTATTTTTAGAAGGTTTTAACTTCCAGGGCCATTTTGAGGGCCAAAATGAAGGTTTTTCGAGATCAAGGTTCTCAAATATAGCCAAAGGAATGATTGAGCCCCCACAATGAATCTCCTTGATGATACCTTTCCAACAAGCTATTATACACCTAAAACAAAGATCGTATGAAAAAGTTACGACCTCGGGAAGTTGATGTACTAGCTTACCCAAACGGGGCCCACAAGACTTTTGGCGCTTCATCTCCTAGGGTTAGGTTTTTGGATGTCTATCATTTTTGGCATTCCTTTTTATTGTAAAAAGGCCTTCAGAGCCTCATTGTAATCATCTTTTTGCAAATGCGAGTAGCCGTCACATCTCTTCTCAGAGATAAGCTGCCAGCATTCTAGCGAATCTTCCAGTCTGTATTTTTACAGTCTCTGTACATTTATTTCATTGATAGAAATCATGTATTACTGTATATCTATGTTTATGGTCGCATATCGGATACATTTCTGTTATATTATTGAATATATGCAATATCTCTATGCATTTCTTTATTATATCTCCACTCTGATTTTGTGCTGAAAATAATCCAAATCAGTGGTATCAGAGCAGGCTATTCTTGGTCATTTTTTTTTCAGTGCATGTCCCCGATGTGGTTTGATTATAGCAAGTTGGGTCTCGAGCTTGTCTCTCTTGAGGACATTCTCTCTCACACACCCAAGAAACCCTCAATGGTGGAATAAAAGAAAAATGACGGAGCAGACGATCCTATCAGTCTGTTGCTTATGCAAGCTCTCACACGACAGAGGGACGAAATGAGGGAGAATTTTTCCCACAACCTTCAACGCCTGCCAATAGCAACAACAGAATCTTCATCAAGCGACCACTTTGGAGACACCTCACCTTTCAAGGTACATGTTAATTTTGATATTCCTGTATTTGAAGGACAGATAGATGCAGAAGCCCTAGACAAATGGTTAAATCTGCTAGAAGGTTATTTCTCTGTTCACAAATTTTTTGACAAAGAAAAGATCACCTTTGCACTCCTTAAACCTCTCCCCCATGTCAAACATTGGTGTGAAACTTATTGGGAGCAAAGGTCCACAGAGGAGTCTGAAATATATGGGGCCGATCCCACTTGGGATTGTTTTGTGGATGCGGTAAAGGAACAATATTACCCTATTGGCAACTATGAGGACCAGTACATGAGATGGACCAAACTGCGGCAAGAGAGGGGCCAAGAAGTTCTAGAGTTCACCAATACCTTCCATACCTTGCACACCAAGCTAGGTATCAAAGACTCCAAACGACATTTGGTTCTGAAATACCATGGGGCTCTACACAAATACATCCAAACTGAAATGGATTTTCTGGACATCTCATCACTCGGTGTTGCCTATCGATATGTTGTTAAAATTGAGCAGAAATCTAAGAACTAGAACAAACTAGATTTTGGTTTTGCAAATCCACAACAACCAAAGTATGACAAAGATGGCCCTAAAAAATAGTCTCCCGAAAACCAGTCCAATACATAGGAAAAGAAGGGTCACGGGAAGATAAAGAACATCGGAAAATGGTGCGATTTCCATAAAATCCCCTGGCACAACACCGATGAATGTCACTCAAAACAGTCATTGTTAGCCGAGATCAAAGAGAAGGAGCCGAACCCTAATTTAGAATTTGATTATGAAAATACTATTAAAGGACATATCATTGATGTAGACCCCACTGCTATTATCGCGACCACAACAATTCAACCAGAAGAACCAACAGATCCGGAAGAGGGGGAGCGTCTTTTTCATTTATAGATGTGGGTGAAGGGGAACCCACTGCATTTTATTGTTGATAGCGGAAGCTAGAAGAACCTCATCTCAATAGAGGTTGTCAAATAGTTTGGATTGTCGACAACACCACACCCACAACCATACAACATCGGGTGGCTTCGCCAAGGACGATATCTCTGTGTCAGCCAACAGTGTTGATTATCATATGACATCCAAGCCTTCAAGGATGAGGTATTATGTGATGTTGCCCCATTGGATGTCTGTGATGTCCTCTTGGGCCAACCATATATGTGGAGACACCATGCTGTTTATGAGTCTTGACCCCGTAGTGTCATTGTTACTTTGGGGGGTCATCTCTATAGAATACCAGAAGTAGTTCCAACTACCATTCCACCTAAAAAGTGTCGCAAGGTAGTATCTCATACTACAAAATTCAGCTTCTTCATAGTCTGTTCAAAAGGGGAACAAAAGGACACTTCAACCATTATAGCCTCGCCACAAGCACCTTCTATCCAACAGAAGCAGGTTGACAAGGTTGTAGAAAAGTGAAAAGATTCCTTCTGCACACTGTCCTCTCATGTATCTCGACTTGTTGAATAGCCTCATCCTCAACAGGTTCATGACAGACTTCCACAAACTGAGCATCGCGATGTCTCCAACAAGGCAAGCAACTCACCAAGATGCAGAGTCAGCAAATGCTTTTCCCTCTCCTTGAGGAACTCAATGCAATGGAGACCATTTCTTCCTAAGGAGGGAGGATTGATCTAGGTGGATATCAGTGGCCACCCACCTTTTCCAACTGGCTCAAAAAAATTTTCTGGCAATTCTGGCAATTTTGGCAATTTACTATTTTTAGCAGGTTTTAACTTTCGAGGCCATTTTGAGGGCCCAAATGAAGGTCTTTCAAGATCAAGGTTCTCAATGATAGAAGAAGGCATGATTGAGACCCCAAAATGAATCTCCTTGACGATACCTTTCCAATGAGCTGTTATATGCCTAAAACATACATCATCTGAAAAAGTTACAACCCCGGGAAGTTGATGTACTAACTTACCCAAACGCGGCCCACATGACTTTTGGTGCTTCATCTCCTAGGGTTAGGTTTTTGTATGTCTAGGGTTTTTGGAATTCTTGTTTATTGTAAAAATGCCTTCAAAGTCTCATTGTAATCATCTTCTTGCGAATGCGAGTAGCCGTCACATCTCTTCTCATAGATAAGTTGCCACCATTCTAGCGAGTCTTTCACTCTGTATTTTCACAGTCTTTGTACATTTATTTCATTAATAGAAATCATGTATTACTGTATATATATTTTTATGGTCGCATCTCTGATACATTTATGTTATATTATTGAATATCTACGATATCTCTATTCATTTCTTTATTATATCTCTGCTCTCATTTCATGCCGAAAATAATCCGTATCATACAACCACCTGTCCTTGCCCTGTCCAACTGCTCTGCAATATAAATTCCAAATGTAGACAACCTGTCACTGTCACTGAATCAATCACTACCACTATTAACCTGTCACTGTTAACGTGTACCAATAACCTGTAACAACTTATATCAATCAACCTGCACCAAACATCCTGTACCAATAACCTAAACCAACATGTACCATGCATCAACTTCACAACAACTATGACTCATCAAGATGTACCAACATCATCAAATATACACCTCATTTATGTTCCAACTCATCAACTACTTGTCTCAATCATGTACCCAACATGTACCTCAACCATATACCAAATCCATACACCAATATAACCATAAAAAATTCATCACTCTATCCATAAACCAAATACCATAAAACCTTACATCAAACCATGTGCCACAACCTCACTGTTATGTAGCCTCAAGCTAAACCAACAACTTTAGCAACACATCACAACTAAAAGACCAATACCCATATGCCTAATACCAACAACAAAATACCAATTGTATCCCTCAACAAATCTGATATATGCAGGAATACTGAACATCCAATACCATCTCAAGAGATAAACCTTAGCTCACAAAACATACCTCAAACAAGATGTGCCATATCTCCGATTAATAGACCCCAACCATGTTACTACCGTGATTTTTCTGCCGCACTTTTTTTGCTATACTTTTTCTGCTGTGATTTTTCTGCCACACTTTTTCTACCGTGATTTTTCTACCAAACTTTTTCTGCCGAAATTTTTCTACCACTATTTTTCTGTCGCTCTTTTTCTGCCACAGTTTTTCTACCGTGAGTTTTCTTCCATGATTTTTTTGCCACACTTTTTCTACCACACTTTTCTTGCCGCACTTTTCTCTATCAATAATACCTTCCCAAATAACCTTTAACAAAATAGATATTCAATGATATTCAATAGGTTCAAGTGTGATTAAATGAGAGAGACTAGCCTGTTATTTATACTTTCAAGTAGCATCCCACTTTCTTTATTTTAGGAATTTCTCCTTTAACTTTATTATTTAAATAATTTCCTTTGCAAACACTTTCACTACTTTGACCTTTTGGGGCTTCTAGATGACTCATGAGGGTTCTCCAACTTCACATGGCCATAACTCTCTAACCGTGAGGATTTATATGACGTTCCACATACCACTGAAAATGTCATGACATGTACTATCCATCCATAATAGTATTACCATAAAATATATTATAACACATACCATTATCCATCAAACAAACTTGGGTCCATTACACAAACCTTTGTGCTACCATAATTTGCTACCAAACTGTATTCAAGGGTTTACATCAATGAAAACCAACCCAATTAATCAACAATCTCCCCCTTTGGCATTGATGGCAACACTCTAATGCAATACTGAAGTCATGTCATGAAATACTGAAGTCATATCACTCATGCTCCCCTTATGACCATCGATCCCCCATGGAACCATGCCTCTATGCTCTGCATCTGATAAATATCTCCCCCTTTGTCATCAATGGCAAAGGTAGATTTCCATCTAGGGTTGATCCTCCTAACTAAACTGTCCTTGGGGATACTCCCCCTGACTGAACTCTTCCTGAAACTGATCTCCTGACTTGAACTGTCCTCTTTATGGTGCTTCCTCATGTAAATCTAAGACATATAAGATAAACATTCAAAATCATTCATTTTGGAGTAGAAATTACTCTGAGTCTCTGGAGAAGATACTCAAAGGATTCCAGTGGAAGTGGTTTTGTAAATATGTCTTCTACTTGTTATTTTGTGCCCAGATAGTCAACTCTGATGTTATTATCTACAACTTTTTCCCGTAGAAAGTGATACTTGATTGGAATGTTCTTCGTCTTGGAGTGCATCACCGAGTTCTTTGAAATACTGATGGCACTTGTATTATCACAATAGATTGGAATGGACTCATCATACTCAACCTATATATCTGTCAGAGTTTGTTTCATCCATAGAATCTGTGTACAACATGATGGTGCTTCAATATACTTTTCCTCGGCTGTAGATAAGAATATTGATGATTGTTTCTTGCTTAGCCATGATACTAAACACTCACCCAAGTAGAATGTCGCTCCATTGGTGCTTCGTCGATCATCGATGGAACCTTCCCAATATGCATCTATGTAGGAAATACATGATAAATACTTTCCTTTTGGATACCATAATCCAAACTATTATGTTCCTTTGAGATGTTTGCAAATCCTCTTCACTGCTGCGACATGTGTTTCCTTTGGTTCTACTTGAAATCATGCCACTTGTCAACCTGCTTGCATTACATCTGGTCTGGATGCTGTCACATATAGTAAGCTTCCAATCATTGACCTGTATTGCCTCTGGTTTGTAGACTTTGAATCATCATCTTTGCTCAAATTGCAACTTGTTTACATAGGAGTGGTAAATGGTTTGCAATCTTCCATTCCGAACCTCTGTAGAATTTCTCTGATATTCTTAGTTTGAGAAAAAATTCCTTGGTTGCTTTGACGTATCTGAAGACCCAGAAATAAGGATAGTTCTTTGAGTAATGACATTTCAAATTTATTTTGCATATCCTTTGCAAATTTTTGGCTTAACCTGTCATCATTGCTTCCAAAAATAATATCATCAACATAAACTTCAATTAATAAAATACTATCTTGAGTTACCTTGATGTAGAGGTTGTTTTTTGCACTTCTTTTTCTGAACCCTAAATGTTGTAGATATTTATCCAGTCTAGAGTACCATGCTCTAGGATCCTGTTTTAGACCACACAAGGCCTTCTTCAATTTACACACATAATTTTCATTCTCTGACAACCTAAATCCTTCTGGTTGTTCAATGTAGAATTCTTCTTCAAGTTCCCCATTCAGAAAAGATGATTTTATGCCCATTTGATATACTTTAATATTCTCAGATCAAGCATAAGCTAAAAGCAATCAGATTGATTCCATTTTGGCAACTGGGGAAAATGTCTCTTCAAAGTTGATTCCTTCAACCTGTGCATATCCTTTACATACCAATCTAGATTTGTTCCTTGTAACCTGTCCATATTCATTCAATTTATTTTTGAATACCCACTTTGTGCCAATCACATTCTTATTCTTTGGTCTTGGAACCAATTCCCAAGTGTCATTCTTCTCTATTTGATCCAATTCTTCATCCATGGCCTTATTCCAAAATTCATCCTTGCTGGCCTCTTCAAAACTGTTTGGTTCAATCGTAGATCAAAGTTCTAGGTGTGTTTGTTCTGGTGAACAAATTATTCTTCTAGTCTCAACTCTTGCATCTTTGTTTCCGTTAATATTATTCGAAGGATGATTCTTTTGTACTCGCTTGCTAGGTGTCTTTGGAGGCACTTGATGAACTTTATCTTCTACTTATATCTAATCCTCTTCATCTTCACCTTCTACTTCATCTTCATCTTCTGTTTCTTCTTCATAAAACTATTCCATTGATTCATTTTCTTCTTCCTTTAATTCTTATCCACCCATTTCATCAATTGTTACATTGATGCTTTTCGCAACTTTGTTCAACCTTGAACTGTAACACTTGTATGATTTCCTTGTACTTGAGTAACCAAAAAGTACTCCTTTGTCCACATGAGAGTCAAAATTTCCCATTTTTCCATCTTCTCTTTTGATGTAGCATTTGCTTCCAAATACTCTGAAGTGCTTCACATTTGCTGGTCTTCCTTTCCATAGCTCGTAGGGAGTTTTGTCAGTGTTGTTTCTGAGAATTACTTTGTTTTGAATGTGAACCGTTGTACGCATTGCATGTGTCCAAAATATATCTATCAATTTGGAATCCATTAACATTGTTCGAGCCATTTCCTGTACTGTTATATTCTTTCTTTCAACAACTCCATTCTGTTGAGGTGTCCTAGCAACAAAGAATTGCCTTTTTATTCCATTCCTGCTGCAGTAGTCCATAAATTCTTTTGAAGTGAACTCTCCTCCATTATCAAATCTCAAACATTTGATTTTTGAATCCATTTCATTTTCAACCATTTCCTTATAGACCTTGAAGTTTTCAAAAGCTTCTGATTTATTCCTGAGAAAACAAACTACAATCATTCTTGTATAATCATCAACTAATAACATAAAGTATTTCTCACCTTTTAAACCCTTTGTTGTAGTTGGTCCAACTAGATTAGTATGCAAAATTTCCAGTGGTCTTGTCATTGAATATTCCTTTGATTTAAACCTGGTCTATGTTTTCTTTCCTTGTTGACAATGCTTTCATAAAGTGTTCGTTTGTTTCATAATCTAGGGCATTTCTCTAACTGCTTCCTTTTTGTTGACTTTGACAAGTTTTTTTTTTTGTTTTTTAGTTTGTCCGTGACATGTGGGACTAACCTATGGCTAAGAAACCGTTACTCAGGGGCATCTAAGCCATCAAAATCACCCGAGGATCACACCTGATCTGAGCCACACCAACCCTTAACATGGTTAGATTTTTTGTCCTCGTAAGTTTCGAACTGGTGAATTTAACATCACAGAGTGCCTTAACAACACACTCTGTCACCGAATGTCCTACACCTCAGGGACCTAAATTTGACAAGGTTATCAAAGTGTATGTGACCCATTATTTTGTGCGATAGCCAACTTTCATCTTCCTTTCCTAGACAACACTTTTCATTTCCAATTTCAGTTAATACATATATGTTGCTTGAAGTTCTTGTAGCTGTTGCAATCAATCTTCCTGAACCTTATTTTCTTATCTCGCACTTTTGTGAATTGAAAGTAACTTTATGACCTTGGTCACAGATTTGAATCACACTTAGAAGATTATGTTTCATATCTTCTACTAGTATAACATGTTTGAAATACTAAGACAACTGAGAGGGGGGGGGGTGAATCAATTGTTACTATGCTTAAACAATTTTATGCCTTTTGAAATATTATTAATGTTCTCCAAGTGATCATCAAGATTATACAAGTCATGAACAACATAAATAATAAACAACAATCACACACATGATATACACAGGGGAAAATATTCACAAGGAAACCCATAAAGGGAGAAAACCTTTTCTTCTTAGAATGATAGGCAATATTTTATGTTCTATAAATCATCTATCTTTGAGAACCAACTCAAAATGAGGCTACAACCTCTTCTTTAACAAGATGCAACTTGTAGAGAGCACCAACCCTTTGATTTCTCTAGGACCCACTAGAAGGAAGCACCAACTCCCTGAGTGTTCCAACACCAACTATATGGAAGCATCAATTTCTAGTCACACATGCACTAACCTGTATAACAGAGAACAATGGTTCTCCCTTGCACCACCCTACCACCTTGGTTTTTCTGGCTGCAACCAGATGGAAGCTACAACTCCCTGTGTTCAAGCACCCACTTGAAACTCTGAGGACAACAGTCCTCCCTAGAACCACCCTACCACCCTTAGATATAAAAATTTACTTTCTTTTTGTGTCTTTGATATGGTCTGTTACAACTCCATGTCTCCTCTATGTTCTTTAGCTTCTATGCTCTGTTCCACTTATGCATCTTTATGCTTCTATTCTCTGCTCTTTTTCTTCCTCCGCACAACGCTACTCTATTTAGCTTATCTTCAATATTTTATGCTTTATGCTGCCTCTGCTTTCTATACACTATGAATCTTCCTACCCCCATGCATAACCTTCAAAAAATATCTCTATACTCTCTGTTCTGCATGTCTTTCTCACGTCGAGTCCTCTGCCTGATCATCATACAAAATCTTCATCTTCCCTGGCGGTTATGCTGTCTCTGTTCATCATTAGGGGTTGTTATCCAAATATTCTTTGGCTTCTATGGCAGTCTCAACTCTTCATCTTCTCTGTCAATAACAACCATTCAATTAAGGATTCTTTGTCTTCTAATCCCCTTCCTTCACGTGACCATCAGTGGTGACCATACGCCTAACCAATAGGTGCTTCATGACTCACAACTTCAAGAATCTTAGTATAAGACAAATCTATTCTCCCAACTCCCGATATCTGAAGTGGATCCTAGCGACATGCTAGCTCCTCCCTTAACCTTCACTGATGTAACCAAACGCCTATTCAAAAGGCACTTCCCAATCTCGGTCTAGTGAGTGATAGATCCATTTCTCAATATGACCTTGGGCGATGATCTCATGTGACCATGTGATTGAAGACACGTCCAAAGGTGGTTTGAATCAAAATAATTTTTGCCCCACAATTTACCTCGAGCCTCCACGTGTACTTTCTCCAAAATCGTGGTTTCGATTGCGACCCGTCTTCAAATTTTTAAAGTTCACACATCTTCAATCCCCGCAATGTGATGGGACCATCGATCTCATAATCTTAATGGTGCTCCTGAGCGAACAATCCATTTTTGTTCTTTCATGATTTGCAGATCAAATCTAACCTTCCTAAATCAACGACTGTGATTTATTTCATGATCTGGGCTTCGAGAGTTTCAAATCTCAAACCTTTCTTTCTTCCATACGCCAATATTCTAGAGTCGATGATCTATGGACACCTATCCCTCTCAATCGACGGTTTTTCTCTACTTCGGAAATTTTACCTTTAAACTAGATTGTAGCGACCTCAATTAATTAATCCTAAAATAATTCATACAATTAAACATAGAATTTCTTTCAATGCATAAATAATTCAGTAATCATCATATAAGCATATAATATTCACCAGAAATTAAATTGTTTCACAGAATGAAAATAAATTACATAATCATCACATAACCCAACAAATTCATAAATAAAAATACCTCTGCTTGATGCTAAATTCCCACTTATCTGGTTTTCCTCCCTGCTGCTCTGTCCAATTTCCACCTGATGCTCTGACCAAACCCTACCCAAAACCAACTAACCACCCAACCAGCTAGGAGTAGCCTATCCGGCTCCCTAGCTCCAGGACTCTGTGAGGATTCCTGGCCCCCGAGCCCAAAACTCTCAGCAACCTGGTGCCCCCTGCAACAGTACAACCAACCTCCAAAACCAAACCCCAAAACCAAAAAAATATCCCATAGAAAATTTTCAGTCCTGTCCTCCCAATTTTTCATAATCCTCCTCCCATAAGCCTCTGCCTAGTCATATACCCCTCATTCACTGACTCCCTACCCTCCTTTAATGCCACCCACCTTATCCCTCCATTCATTACCTTATCCTACCATTTATTTTCTTATCCTACCACTCAATTCTTCTTCCCCCCCTACATACGTAAAGTCTTATAATGATTAAATTAAAGTTATTAAGCCCTTTAATGCTTTACCCAAATCATTGAATGTGTTAAGTAAACAATTAATTAAGTGATCGACATTTATTAAACAATAAATAAATAAATAAATAATATTATTAATAGTTAATCATTACTTAACTAATATACATTAAGACAATTAATCATTTAATTAACTATACTTAATAAACCCTATGTAACTATTTAACTGGGTTGTTACATACACCCACCCTTCAGGAAACTTTGTCCCAAAGTTAAAGTATTCTATGGTACAAGGGAAAAGAAACATGGTCCACACATTCATAACAAATAACTGTCATTATTAGTAAGTAAGCCAAGAATCTCATTCATACTAGTGTATATGCGCATGAAATGCATGTGTAGCTAGTACATACAAGTCTCGTGCATGTACTAATAATCATTAACTATCACCCTTATAGTAATTTATGTATGCATCCAATGCAATCAACAAGACTATTCTTTTACAAAAGACAATAAACCAATCAAATGTTTGTGAAATCCTTTAATTACAATTATCTAGTTCAACAATTTTATGTAGACAACTGTGGTTTAGTTACGTAATTATGAATATTCATATATACACATTTTGTTTTTTTTTTAGAAGGGAAAACAATAAACTCCACCATTAGACAAATCTCCATACTTTCTCAACTATTTCTACTCATCCTTCCTCCCTAACTTACTTCCATATTCATTCCTATCCTTCCTCTGCTGGACTATCTTGGAGCGTCAGCTATATTGACCTAAATCCAAATAAAACCCGTAAGCGGAAGTGTCACTATCTTGACCAAGCTTCCCCAGTAGGCAACTGACAGTCATCATCACACGTCTAGGGGAGCGTGAGTTAACACCGTCCTCCCATGACTTCAGGTTTCGGAGGATACATGGTGGGAAATGCCTCCACCCCTCCTAACAGAACTAGGGTCCACACCCTACAATGGAATATACAGTGGCACTGTGTTGCTAAGAGTTTTGTCATCGTTTATTTGGTTTTGGGTAGTCTCACCACCTGAAATCCTGCACTGGTCCACATATCATAGCAATGCATCCAAACCAATATAATTTCGCATACAAATATTCATACCATAATGTTTCTCGGCTAGTGGTCATGACATCCACTT
>JZKD02S1604878.1:1387533-1415071 GCA_000966675.3 Picea glauca | reverse complement strand
GCAGATGCTGAAACACCAGGCTGTAGCATATGTTGAAACATAGTGCTGAGTCTTAAGCTGAAACACCACTGAGTATATGCTGAAACACTAGGCTGTAACATATGCTGAAACAGTGATGAAACTGAGTTTTGGCATTTAAATTTGACTGAAAAATCAGCGAGACTGAAACTGGGTTGGGATTTTGAAAAATTAACACTGCTCTGTCCAATTTCTACCTAATGCTTTGACCAAACCCTGCCCAAAATCGACTAACCACCCAGCCAGCTAGGAGCAGCCTATCCGGCTCCCTAGCTCTAGGACTCCGTGAGGATTCCTAGCCCCTGAGCCCAAAACTCTCAGCAACCTGGTGCCCTCTGCAATAGTACATCCAACCTCCAAAACCAAACCCCAAAACCAGAAAAATATCCCACAGAAAATTTTCAGTCCTCTCCTCCCAATTTTTCATAATCCTCCTCCCGTAAGCCTCTGCCCAGTCATATCCCCCTCATTCACCGACTCCCTACCCTTCTTTAATGCCACCCACCTTATCCCTCCATATTACCTTATCCTACCATTTATTTCCTTATCCTACCACTCAATGCTTCTTTCCCCCCTGCATATGTAAAGTCTTATAATGATTAAATTAAAGTTATTATGCCCTTTAATGCTTCACCCAAATCATTGAATCTGTTAAGTAAACAATTAATTAATTAATCGACATTTATTAAACAATAAATAAATAAATAAATAAATAAATAATATTATTAATAGTTAATCATTACTTAACTAATACACATTAAGACCGTTAATTATTTAATTAACTATACTTAATAAACCCTATGTAACTATTTAAATGGGGTTGTTACATAGATCAACGGGTCTGCGACCCCTTTCTTGATCAATGGTTGAGATCTCCTTCGGGTCTCTAGACTTCTGAAATCTCAAGTCTTGAAATTTACTTTCCCTCGAAGTATAGATATTACTTCCATGTGTCCTTACTGATGTGGTCTACCACATGTCATTACTGACATGGTCTGCCACATGTCCTTGTTGAGGAGGTTTGTTGATGTGGGTGAGACATGTAGGTAGTATAGTGGAGTGTGGAGGCAGAGCACGATTATGGAGTGTGATGTGAAGTGGGTAGTGGACTGTGATGTTAGAGCGCAGAGGTGGTATGTATGAGTGGTTTGTTGGTTTGCTTGGAGGGGGGGGTTAGGTGGTAAGTGGTAATGAGTGAGGGGGGTCCGAGTTGACAGGAAGGTGACATGTATGAGGGTCCCACATGGAAAATACCACCAACTCAGATATGCCCCCCACGATTAAAGGTAGAAAGGTCGGGTGGGTCTGATATTCCCTGTCGACCGTAGATCTGAGTGCCCGATTATCAGACGATGAGATTAGCGCTCCCTTCTTCTAACTTATCCTATCCTTCCACTTTAGAATTAGCTGATGACTAAAATTTACTTCGGATGATCCGACGGTCGAGGATTTATTTCGATTTTTCGGCTCTCCGGACTTCGGGGATTTCCAATCTCAAACTGACGCTTTGGATCAGATGACCTAGATTCACTTTATATGATCTGACTCTTGAGATCTTATTCATACGATCCGATGACTGAGATTTACTTCGGATGATCCAAAGATCGAGAATGTGTTTTGGATCTCCGACTCTCCAGGCTTTGGGGATTTCAAATCTCAAATTTAATTCTTGAAATGAGATTTTTCCATAGTGTAACCTCCTCACATATTTAGACCCAAAACAAATGGCATTCGTTGGATCAATATCTTAGATCAATGACTCGATCTGTCTGCGATGCAACTTTTCTTTGGATTAAATCCAATGACTCTCCATCTTTGCTTATCCTATCCTTCCATTTAATTCAATCCGACGGATGACAAACATTTGGGTGATCGAGATCTCAGATATCATCCCTTGCTTATCCTATCCTTCCACTTAAATCAATTTGACGGCCGACGAAAACTCAGATGATCGAATTCTCAATCATTTTGCCCCACTTATCCTATCCTTCCATTAATTCAATCCAATGACTAACAAAAATTCAGATGATTGGGATCTCATATCTTTCATCTTATCCTGTCCTTCCACTCAAAAGTGATCCAATGGTCGTCGTTTCTCATCCTCCTGAGTTTTTGATCTCTTTGACTTAGAAGGTTTTCTAAATGTTCAAGGATCTCAACGTTTGCTCCTCCTCGTCTGCACTTCTGGAAACCACTATCTCTTCTAAGATTTCTCGTCTTCTTCTCTCTCGAGGTTTGGTTCACTGTTGTTCTTGCCATAAATTAAAATCACACTCTTCCCGTAAAACATTACAAAAATCTCCCCATTTGGCATTGATGGGAACCCTTAAAGGTTGCACTATTTTGCTTAGACCTTCAACTGTAGCATACAGACAATGCCTTTTTCTTCCCCTTTGACATCAATGTCAAAGAAAATAGAGAGTGACTTTGTGCTCCCCCTAATAAAATATACTAGGATCACTCTCCCCCTGATTAGATAGACTATTTATCTTGATAACGGGGTCACACCCAACTTCTGGTGTAGATACTCAAACTGAGCTTTTGCAAGCGGTTTAGAGAAGATATCAACAATCTGATCTTTGGATGGAATATAATGAAAATAAACAATAGTATTGGTCACATGTTCCCTCAAGAAGTGATACTTGATGGGTATATGCTTGGTCTTGGAGTGAAATATAGGATTCTTTGACACACTAATTGCACTACTATTATCACAATGAATTGAGATCGGTGCAATATATTTTACCTCCAAGTCTGCAAGTGTCTGAATCATCCACAATACTTGGATACATCAAGTGGCAACTACAATGTATTCATCTTCTGTAGTCGATAAGGAAATGGTACCTTGCTTCTTGTTCAACCATGCTACAAGAGAATCTCCTAAGAAGAATGCACCTCCACTCATGCTTTTCCTTTCATCCATGAAATTATCCCAATCAACTTATGAATAGATTGATAATTGAAAATTTTTATTCCATTGTTCATCGTTCCTTTCAAATATTTGAATATTATTTTGACAGCTATCAAATGACTTTGTTTAGGTGGATATTGATACCTTCCTACCATTCCAACAACATGAATTATGTCTGGACAAGATGCTATGATGTAAAACAGGCTGCCTATCATATACCTATATGGACTCTGATCAACATCAGGTGAGTCATCATCCTTTCTTAGATTTCATCCAATGACCATAGGTGTGTTCACAGGTGTAGAATATTCCATTTGAAACCTTTTCAATATTTATCTTAGATATTTCTCCTGAGAAAGAAATATTCCTTCAAACCTCTGAGTAATTTGCAGACCAAGAAAAAATTACAGTTCCCCTATCATAGACATTTCAAATTTAGACTGCATGGCAGAAGCAAACCATTGTACCAATGAAGCATTATTACTTCCGAGAATGATGTCATCTACATAGACCAACACAATGAGAAAATCATTATCCTCTATTTTGATATATAGATTGTTGTTAACTGTTCCTCTCTTTAGCCCTTTGTCTTGAAGATACTTATCCAGTCTGTAGTACCAGGCACAAGGAGCTTGTTTCAACCCATATAAGGATTTCTTCAACTTACAAACAAAGTCAGGGTTATCTGACAGTTGGAAACCTTCTGGTTGTTCCATATAGACTTCTTCTTTTAGATATCCATTTAGAAAATATGACTTGACATCCATTTGATAGACTTTAAACTTCTTATAACAAACATAGGCTATAAACATTATAATAGATTCTAATCTTGCTACAGGTGCAAATTTTTCATCAAAATCTAATCCTTTTATTTGAGCATACCCTTTGCAGACCAATCTAGCCTTATTTCTTACAATATTTCCTTGCTTGTTCATTTTATTCTTAAACACCCATTTGGATCCAATTACATTCTTATCTGCAGGTCTAGGAACAAGCTCCTACGTATTGTTCTTCTCAATCTGATCTAGTTCCTCATTCATTGATTTTAACCAATTTACGTCTTTACTGGATTCATTAAAGTTCTTGGGTTCCACCATGGATATGAGGGCTATATGTGATTTCTCGGTGTCTTTGATTATCCTTCTCCTAGTTTGTACACCTTTGTCTTTTTCACCAATTATCTAACTTGCAGGATGATTCTTTTGAGTAATTATGGAGGAAGGATTTGATGTTGTCTGTTGATTTGAGTCTTCCTAAGTCTTTGTATCTTCACATGATTTAGAGTCTTCTCTTTCTAATTCTTGGACATGTTCATCTTCAATTTCAACTATATCCTCTATTGTTGATTCAACATTGCTTACATCTCGTACAAGGATTTCTTCATCAACTTTTATGTCAATACAATCAACCAATTTATGAAGCCTCTTATTATAGTATATGTATCCTTTACTGTTTGTAGCATACCCTAAGAAGATACCTTCATTAGTCCTGTCCTGATATTTTCCAAGGTTTTCATTACTATTCTTTATCTAACTTACTCCCAAAGACTTTGAAGTGTTTGATTGAAGCAAGTCTTCCATACCATAGTTCATAAGGTGTTTTTTCACTGTTTGGTCTGAGTTGGGCTTTGTTAAGAATAGGGATTGCTGTGTGTATAGCTTCTACCCAGTAGGTTTGACCAATGTTCTTCTCATTCATAATTGGCTCGACCATTTTCTGAAATGTTCTGTTTTGCCTCTCAACTACTCCATTTTGTTGTGGAGTTCCTGGGATTGTGTATTCTCTCTTGATTCCATGTTTATCACAGAATTACTTGAAATCACTTGAAATAAATTCTCCTCCTCCGTCTGATCTTACTGCCTTTAACCTGTTGTTTGTTTGATTCTTAGTTAAATCTTTAAATATTTTAAATTTCTCAAATGCTTCAGCTTTTTCTTTGAGAAAAGAAACCCAAGTGAGCCTGGAGTAATCATCAATGATCAAAATGAAGTAATTTTCCTTCCCCGTGCCTTCCTGTCTTGATGGTCCACACAAATACATATGAACTAATTGGAGTGGTTTCTCTGTTGAATTAGAGCTTTTGGATTTAAACTGTGTCTTGGTTAGCTTTCCTACTTGGCAGGGTTTACACACAGAATCTTGTGGCTTTTATATTCTTGGAAGATCTTTTACTGCCTTGAGATTTTTGAGCTTGATTTAGTGGTCAAAGTTTAGATGTCTAAGTCTCCTATGCCATAACCATCTTTCATTATGTTTTCTTAGATGACACTCTTCTCTATCTTCTTTCAACACATATACATTATTATCTGTCCTTATGCCTTTAGCCACCACTTGTCCTGAGTTTACAGACTTTATCTTACAATCTTTGGAAGTGAACACCACCTCACATCCTCTGTCACACATTTGACTTACGCTGAGAAAATTATGTTTCAGCCCATATACAAGCAGAACATCCTGGGCTTTTCCTTTTCCATTACTCAAACTCACCATCCCTTTACCCTTGATATTACTTGGTTCATCATTTCCAAAGGTCACATTTCCTGTTTTGCTTTTACTTATAGATATAAACTTATCCTTGTCTCCAGTCATGTGCTTAGAACATCCACTATCTATATACCAAGGGTCCTTTTGTTTTTGAGCTAAAAGTACTAGACCACATTTTTCACTATCTTTCTTTTTCCATGTGCTGTCATTTCTAACTAGGGGTTTTATCCTTGGATCCGCTTTGTAATTATTCAGATGGCATTTTGCAGCTTTGTGGTCGAATTTATGACAGTTATAGAATTCGAGCTCATTGTTAAATAGGTCAAAGTGATTGGTGCAACTTTTTCTACTCATTGGCTATTTAGTTCTATGTTGCAAAGATTGTTTATTTCTTGATCTCCTCAATTGCATGTCTCTAAACTTAATTTGACAATTTGCAATCTTATGACCAAAATTAGAGCAGTAAAAATAGTAACCATGGAAGAAATTTTGGTACCTGAAGGATGGCATTATTATTGGTATTTGTTTCTCCATATTTTGATATCTTTGTTTTTTATCAGGGATCATATTGTCTTTATTAGCTGTTAGTGGCAAAGTATTCACATGATCTCACTGTCTGCTGACTTGGAACTTGATCATCTTTACTGGCTCTTTGCTTTTTGGTCGTTTGCTACTTGAACCACTTACATAGCCTAAACCAGTATTCAACAAAGGAGATCTCTGTTTGCTTAGAATGTTGTTTAGTTATGCTGAGGCTTTAATGCTTGAAATATTTTGGAGATACAATGATTTAAACTTCTCCATCTCTTTTCTACTTTTTACTACCTCTTCTTCCAAGCCTTCACATCTTTCCTTCTTCTCTGATAACTGTTTTTTTCGAATGTCCTCTATTTTCTTTGCTTCTTCTAATTCCACTTTTAGTAGGGCAAAGTCTTCATCAGGTTTTTTACTGTCTTTCTTGAACTGTATCAACAATTTTTTTTGTTTTTTCTTCTTAAATCTAAGTCTAGCAATTTCTTCTATGGAACTGATTAGTTCTCCTTCCAAGTCAACCACAACTTCTTCATCATTAACATCACTTCCTGTGATTTTATTATCATAATCCTCTTTGGCCATAAGCATAAAGTCATTAACCTTATCTTCATAAGAAGAGTTACTATCTGTGTCTCCTGAAGAGTCATCATTGTTTACACATACACTTTTCTTTTTACCAACTCTCTTGGATTTGTACTTAACTTCACCTTCAAAGTTATGGTCCTTCTTCTTGTGTGGACACTTAGATGCAAAGTGACCTATCTTTTCACAGTTAAAATTTTTTAAGGGCAACTTGCCTTGGTACTTGCCTGATCCTTTCTTTAGTCTTCTCACAAATTTTGCTTCAATTTCATCAGGCTCATAATCCTCATTCTTATCTACTTTAAATGATGCTTATCTAGAGGTGGGTTTATATTTACCTATCCTCATTTCATAATCAGTCAGAGTTCCTAAGATTGGTCAATAGGAAGAGATTTTATATCATTGAGTTCTTCTATAGCAGAGACCTTTGGGCTGAACCTATCTGGCAGAGATCTCAAATTTTTCTGAACTAAAGAGGGTTCCTCAATTTTTTCACCAAGTCCTTCATTGCATTTACTAGTTATTCAATTCTCAAAAAGCACTTCCCAATAGTTTCATCCTCTTTCATCTTTAGCTGTTCAAACTGTAGTCTATAGGTTTGAATATTGGCATCCTTTACCTTCTCATTGCCTTCATAACTGCTAATGAGTTTGTCCCACATTTCTTTGGCATATTCTAAGTGCATAACTTTTATAAATTCTGCTTTTGCAAGTCCACTCAGAATAGTATTCATAGCCTTAGCGTTGAAGCTGAATTCTAGCTTGTCATCCTTAGAAGCTAATACAATTGGCTTTACATAACCAATATCTACCACATCCTAGACATCTGCACCTAAAGCCATTATGTAGGTTCTCATCCTAACTTTTCAGAAGGCAAAGTTTGTTCCATTGAATAGAGGGGCCTTATTGGTTGAAGTTCCTTCATGGTTAGTCATGTTTAAGCTCTAGGATCTACCCTTAAATAAAAGGAACCAGTTATGATACCAATTGTTAGAAATACTAAGACAACTGAGAGGGGGGGGGGCGAGGGGAGGGGGGTGAATTAGTTGTTACCATGCTTAAACAATTTTATTCCTTTTGAAATATTATTAATGTTCTCCAAGTGATCATCAAGATTATACAAGTCATGAACAACATAAATAATAAACATCAATCACACACATGATATAGACATAGGAATATATTCATGAGGAAACCTATAAAGGGATAAACACTCTTCTTCTTAGAATGATAGGCAGTCTTTTATGTTCTATACATCATCTATATTTGAGCACCAAATCAAAATGAGGCTACAACCTCTTCTTTAACAAGATGCAACTTGTAGAGAGCACCAACCCTCTGATTTATCTAGCACCCACTAGAAGGAAGCACCAACTCCATGAGTGTTCTAGCACCAATTGGATGGAAGAATCAACTTCCAGTCACACATGTGCCAACCTGTATAACTAAGAACAATGGTTCTCCCTTGCACCACCCTACCACCCTGGTTTTTCTGGCTGCAACCAGATGGAAGCTACAACTCCATGTGTTCAAGAACCCACTTGAAACTCTGAGGACACTAGTCCTCCCTAGCACCACCCTACCACCCTTATATAAAAAAAGTTACTTACTTGTTGTGTCTCTGATATGGTCTATTACAAATCCATGTCTTCTCTACCTTCTTCAACTTCTATTCTCTGTTCCGCTTCTGCATCTTTCTGCTTCTATGCTTTGCTTTTTTTCTTCCTCCGTACAATGTTACTCTGTTCAGCTTCTCTTCAACATTTTATGCTTTGTGCTGCCTCTGGTTTCTATACACTATGCCTCTTTGTACCCCCATGCATAACCTTCGAAAAATCTCTCTATACTCTCTATTCTGTATGTCTTGATCACATCGAGTCCTCTTCCTGATCATCATACAAACTCTTCATCTTCCATGGTGGTTATGTTGTCTCTATTCATCATCAGTGGTCGTTATCCAAATATTCTTTGGCTTCTCTAGCAGTCACAACTCTTCATATTCTCTGTCAGTTACAACCAATCAATTAAGGCTTCTTTGGCTTCTAATCCCCTTCCTTCACATGACCATCAGTGGTGACCATACGCCTAACCAATAGGCACTTCATGACTCGTGACTTCGGGAATCTTAGTATAAGACAACTCAATTCTCCCAACTCCCAATATCCGAAGTGGAGCCTAGCGAAGTGCTAGATCCTCCCTTAACATTCACTAATGGGACCATGGATGTGACCAAAATCCTATTCAAAAGGTTCTTCCTGATCTCAGTCTAGTGAATGCTAGCTACATTTCTCGATATGAACTTGGGCGATGATCTCATGTGACCATGTGATTGAGGGCGCATCCAAAGGTGGTTTGAATCAAACTAATTTTTTCCCCACAATTTACCTCGAGCCTCCATGTGTGCTTTCTCCAAAACCATGGTTTCGATTGCGGCCCGCCTTCAACTTTTTAAAGTTCGCACATCTTCAATCCTTGAAATAAAATGGGACCATCGATCTCATGATATTGATGGTGCTCCTGAACAAACGGTTCAGATTTAATCTTTTATGATTTGCAGATCAAATCTAACCTTCCTAAATCAACGACTATGATTTATTTCGTGATCTGGCCTTCAGGAGTTTCAAATCTCAAACCTTGCTTTCTTCCATATGCCAATCTTCCAGAGTCGATGATATATGGACACCTTTCCTTCTCAATCGATGGCTCTGCTCTAATTTAGGATTTTGACCTTTCAACCAGATCAATGGTTCTACGGCCCCTTTCTTAATCAATGGTCAAGATCTCCTTTGGGTCTCTAGACTTCGGAAATCTCAAGTCTCAAACTTTACTTTCCATCGAAGTATATGGATTATTGCCATGTGTCCTTGCTGACGTGGTCTACCACATGTCCTTGCTGACATGGTCTGGGACATGTCCTTGTTGAGGTTGTCTGCTGACGTGGGTGAGACGTGTAGGCAGTGTAGTGGAGTGTGGAGGTAGAGCACGGTAGTGGAGTGTGACATGTAGTGGTTAGTGGAGTGTGAAGTTTGAGCACGGAGGTGGTATGTATTAGTGGTTTGGTGGTTTTCTCGGAGGGGGAGTTAGGCGGTAAGTAGTAATGAGCGAGGGGGGTCCGAGTTGACAGGAAGGTGACACGTATGAGGGTCCCACATGGAAAATACCACCAAATTGGATTCTCCTTCCATGGTTAAAGGCAGAAAGGTCGGGGGGGTCTGATATGCCTTGTCGACCATAGATATGAGTGCCCAATTATCGGCCACTAAGATTAGTGCACCCTTATTCTAACCTATCCTGTCCTTCGAATTTAGAATGATCTGATGGCTGAAATTTACTTCAGATGAATGATCAAGGATTTATTTCGGCTCTCCGTCTCTCTGGACTTCGAGGATTTCAAATCTCAAAATGATGCTCTGGATCAGACGACCCAGATTCACTTCAGACGATCTGACACTTGAGATCTTCTTCGAATTATATGATGTTTGAGATTTACTTTAGATGATTCGACGATCGAGAATTTACTTCAGCTCTCTGACTCTCCTGCTTCGGGGATTTCAAATATCAAACTAAATTCTTGAAATGAGATTTTTCTGGAGCATAACCTCATCACATCTTTAGAACCGAAACAAATGACGTTCATTGGATCAATATCTTAGATCAACGACTCGATTTATCTGTGATGCAACTTTTATTTGGATTAAATCCAACGACTCTCCATCTTTTCTTATCCTATCCTTCCATTTAATTCAATCTGATGGCTGACGAAAATTTGGGTGATCGAGATCTCATATCTCAACCCTTTCTTATCCTGTCCTTCCAATTAAATCAATTCGACAGCTGACGGAAATTCGGATGGTCAAATTCTCAATCATTTTTCCCTGCTTTTCCTATCCTTCCATTAATTCAATCCGACAGTTGACGAAAATTTGGATGATTGGGATCTCAGATATTTTAGCTTATCCTGTCCTTCCACTCAAAAGTGATCCAACGGTCATTGTCTCTCTTCCTCCAAAGTTTCTGATCTCTCTAACTTAGAAGGTTTTCTAAGTGTTCAAGGATATCGACCTTTGCTCCTCCTCGTTTTCACTTCTAGAAACCGATATCTCTTCTGAGCTTTCTCGTCTTCTGCTCTCTCAAGGCTTGGATCGTTTTTATTCTTTCCATCAATGAAAATCACACTCTTCCCGTAAAACATGCCAACATAACATTTTCAGCCTTGGTATTCTTGTTTCCAATTTTGACTGTGCCTTTTCCAATGATTTTAGTTGAATCATCATTTCCGAAGGAGACTGATCCATCTCTTTCCTTCCTTAATGTAAGAAACTTATCTTTATCACCTGTCATGTGTTTTGAATGACCACTGTCAATATACCAACCACGTTTCTTCTACTTAGCTTGTAGAGTGAGTGTGCATTCTTCATTACTATATTGATTCTTCTTTCTTATCCATGTTCTCTTCTGAGGTTCCTGTCTTTGATCATTGTAGTTTTGTTGTGGTTCTCTAGGAGGAACTGTCATTCTGAAATCTTTGGCCATGTGTCCAAAGTTGTTACACTTGTAGCATTCCACTTCAGTGCTCAATTATTCAAACCTATTGTAACTTCTTCTTTGTGTTTCACTGAGCCTTCTTAGATAACCCTTTTGGGTATGACTTTCAAATTTGTTTATGTTTCTGTTGTTAGCTCTGCAATTCATAGATTTATGTCCAAAATTATTACATGCATAATATGAACCAAAAAATAAAGTTTGATACCTGGGAGTTGAATATCTTCTGAAAGGAGTTGGTCTTCTGAATCCTCCTTCTTCTTGAGGTCTATCTGTTGGTCATTGATTTTGAAATTTGAATCTTCTCGGTGGAGGAGTGTCCCTGTAGTCTTCTTTGTAGGTCTTCATATCCCCTTTGATTTTTTATGCATAGCTTTTTGGATATGTTTCTTGTTCTTTTGTTTCGGAGCTTGATCCCTTTTTTGTCTGATTGTATCCAAGTTTGGACTTGTCATGATGAGGCTTTTGACTGCTGATAATGTTATCCAAATTTTTTGAGCTATTCTGCATATTTTTCTCTTGAATATCCTTTCTTAATGTGACAAACTCTACTTCCAAATTTCCAATGATCCTATCTCTTTCTTCTAGCTGTCCTTTGAGTACTTCTTCAATTCTTTTATCTTCTTCTATTGGAACCTTCAAAATTGTGATCATTTGTTCTAGTTCCTGAGTGTCTTCTTTCTTGTCTAGTTATGCTTTTATCTTCTTGTTTTTCTTCTTTTCTCTTCTTATAACTTCTATGGCACACAACAATTCTTCTCGGTAGTTAACTTCTGTCTCTTTGTATTATTTTTCAGTGTCTTCTTTATCAGAGTCTTCTACTACCATGAATAGAACTCTTTCTATTTCATTGTCACTGACTTCATCTTCATCTGATGAGGAGATGTCTTCTTTGGTGCATAAGCTTTTCTTGAAAGCTTTTTTTGTGGTTATTTTTCCTTTATATGCTTGTTTTCTATTTGAGTAATCTTCATCATTCCTCTTATTTTTCTTATGAGGACATTTGTTAGAAAAATGACCAATACCATCACAATTAAAACAAATCAATGGAAACTTACCTTTAGATCTGCCGTTGGTTCTTTTGTTCAATCTTTTGACAAAGTTGGCCATTTCTTCATCATCTTCTGAGATGTCATTGTTGCTGATATGTTCCTTTTCCTTTTGCTTTCCCTTTTTCTTTCCCTTTTTCTTTGACCTTTTGGATGCTTTGAAAGTTGATTCTTTTGTATCTGGATTTTCCTATTCAGTTCTCATTTCATATGTTGTGAATATTCCATGTAGTTTGGCCATGCTTATTGAGTCTAGATTTTCTCTTTCTTCTAGTGCTGATATCTTAGGATCAAATCTCATAGGAAGATATCTTAATACCTTTTGAATAATTATAGATTCTTTGATTTATTCTCCCAATACTATGATTTCATTTACTGTTTCATCGACTCGTAAGAATTAAGCTGCAATATTCTCGTCTTCCTTCATCTTTAGTTGTTCAAATTGACCTCTATAAGTTTGAAGCTTTGCTGCTTTGACTTTTGAATCTCCATAAATATTTTGAAGCTTGTCTCAAATCTCTCTAGCGTATTTGCAATGTATAACTTTGGTGTATATTGATTCACAAAGACCATTTAGAAATGCATTTGTGGCTTTGGAATTATTTTTCCCGAGTTTTAATGCTCTTTCATTTGTCGGTGGAACTGCTGGTTCTTTGTTTCCATGTACAACAGATTGCCAAATTTCAAATCCCTAGGCCTGTATATATGTTTTCATCCTTCTTCTCCAAAATGCATACTTCTGTCCATCAAACTGTGGTATTCCATTTTTATACATGTTGTTTCTCTCCATGATCTACCTTTTAGTGGTTAAACTGATTTCTGAAGGAACCTGCTCTGATACCAATTGTTGGATTACTAAGAAGGGGGGGTGAATCAATAATAGAGCAATTCAATCCTTTTCAACCTTAAAATGAAAGTGTTATATCAATGTAGCCTTATCATCCAATAGTTCCAAAGTAAATAAACTATAAATAGATGAGCAATCATACACATACAAAATACATCAATGTTTTTATTTGGAAACCAAAAGCGAGAGAAAACCACTCGAAGGAGGCTCCAACCCCCTAGTTTCTCAGGCTACAACCTACGGGAAGCTCCAACTCCCCAATTCTCTGGCTACAACCAGAAGGAAGATACAACCACCTATGTTCTTCGGCTACAATCGGAAGGTGGATACAACCACCTGTCCTTGCCCCATCCAGCCGCCCTGAAATATAAATGCCAAATGTAGACAACCTGCCACTACCACTAAATCAACCACTACCACTGTCAACCTGTACCGATAACCTATAACAACCTACACCAAACAACCTGTACCAATAACCTAAACCAACATGTACCATGCATCAACCATGCATCAACTGCACAACTACAATGACTCATCAAGATGTACCAACATCATCAACTATACACCTCATGTATGTTCCAACTCATCAACTACTTGTCTCAACCATGTACCCAACATGTACCTCAACCATATACCAAAGACATAAACCAATATAACCATAAAAAATTCATCACTCTATCCATAAACCAAATACCATAAACCCTCACATCAAATTATGTGCCACAACCTCACTATTATGTAGCCTCAAGATAAACCAACAACTTCAGCAAGACATCACAACCAAAAGATGAATACCCATATGCCAAATACCAACAACAAAATACCTACTGTATCCCTCAGCAAATATGATATTTGCAACAATACTGAACATCCAATACCATCTCAAGAGCTAAACCCTAGATCACAAAACATACCTCAAACAAGATGTGCCATATCTCTCATAAATATACCCTAACCATTTTGTTGCCGCGATTTTTCTACTGTACATTTTCTATGACGATTTTTCTGCCACACTTTTTTTGCCGTGATTTTTCTACCACACTTTTTCTGCCGCGATTTTTTTGTCGCACTTTTTATGCCGCTACTTTTCTGTCGCACTTTTTCTACTGTGATTTTTCTGCCGCGGTTTTTCTATCGAACTTTTTCTGCCACAGTTTTCCTTCCACACTTTTTCTGCCACACTTTTCCTGCTACACTTTTCTCTATCAATAATACCTACCCAAATAACCTTTCACAAAATATATATTCAATGATATTCAATAGGTTCAAGTGTGATTAAATGAGAGATCCTTGCCTCTTATTTATAATTTCATGTAGCATCCCACTTTCCTTATTTTAGGGAGTTCTCCATTAACTTTATTATTTAAACAATTTCTTTTGCAAACACTTTGACTACTTTGACCTTTTGGGGCTTCTAGATGACTCATGAGGGTTCTCCAACTTCACATGGCCATAAATATCTAACCATGAGGAGTTATGTGACATTCCACATACCACCGGAAATGGCATGACATGTACTATCCATCCAGAATAGTCTTTCCTTAAAATATATTAAAACTCATACCATTATCCATCAAACAAACTTGGGTCCATTACCCAAACCTTTGTGCTACCTAAATTCACTACCAGAATTGCTTCAAGGGTTGACACCAATGACAACCAACCCAATTAATCAACATGGTCCTCATAGGATGAGATAACATGTGGTTTTTTCCACATGCCCACTTTGTGTTGTATACAAATGGAATAACTTTAGTACTCTCTTGAGCCCAAAGAAAGGAGTATAATGATGTAACTCTTTTGTACCTTAAGGGGGGAAGTTCAAAAATCAAATGACGATGATTGGTCATGAAACCACTTTTGGTCTCTCCTTTCAACTGACAAAGGGGGGAATTGATGATGGAATTACAGATGGTTGTCAGACTGAAATTTTAGACAAAAAATATGTCAGATGGGAATCAAAGTTTCCAGATGGAAAACTGTAGTTTGTATATGGAAGACTTTGGCAGAATTATGGTTCAATGAATTGCAATTGAATCATACACTTTACACATTGGGATGTTGTTGGACACCTAAAAGTGTCAAAATTGGGTAATGGTCATCCAAAAACCATCAGATACATGGTATCAATTGGTGAGTGGTTATCCCATACCACAGATTCAAAGAGCACTTCAGTGATACACTGATAGTAGAGTGGTGATACTACATGTTCACTAATTAGCAAAAGAAATTAGATTCTTCTAGCTCAAATACTTGGCAAAATGATCGAATTTCCAAGCAATCAGGGAATGTTCAGATATTGCAGTTTTTCACTTCCATATCTCAACTCTCTTCTAGTTCATTTCAGATGAACCATTCAACATCTAGATTGGCGGTTTTTTTAGGAAGTTTTTCATTGAGGCTCGTCTCAGGAGATTTAGTATGAAGACTTGGAAATGATACCAGTTTATGCTTCATTGTTGGTATTATTGATTAGACTTGTGATTGAGGGGGGGAATGTTAGCCTATGTCTTACCTTACCAATAACTAAGTCTAATTGTCACCTATATTTGTATTATTCATTTAGGATATTAGTAATATATCCTCAAGTGATGACTAATGAGTTATTTAAGATTTTCTAGCCTAGTCGTCATGCATGATTTTAGGATATAGAGCAAATCTCTCTATGAGGTGGCATCACCCATTGTAGTATAGATATGTAACATTGGTGTGAATACATAAAAGTTGGCTAGTGAGCCTTTTCCGTCATTTTGTTTTTCCTGTCTATATTTTATCAAGTATGATAGTCATAACTTCAACTGATAAAAATACAACCTAGATGTTCATAAGATCATAATAAATGGAGGCATATTAAATTGATCAAACCTGAGGTGCATTGTTCCTCTGAATGTGCTGGATCTGAGATCCCTCTAGATCTACTATTGGTTTTAGAAAAAATATTATTTCTCCTACAAATACCCTTTAAAATAATGATACAGTTTAAACATATGTAAGTACATACCTCTGACAGTATCGATAGGTAGTGGTACCATCCGACAACAATGACAATAAATAAAAAACCTTAAGAAAGTAAAATTTGCTGCAACTTTTAATTTAAAGGTAGATGGATATTTTCTAGGGTAAGGCACACTAGGACAATAAAAATCAGTCCCAACACTTCACAAAAAAATTCACTCCAACTAGTAGTGGAACTAGTGCTGGCACTGCAACTGCAACTAATATTGCAACCAATACTGCAACTGCAACTGCAACTGATACTGCAACTGATACTGCAACTGCAACTGTAATTGGTACTGCAACTACAAATACAACTGGTACTACAACTACAACTTCAACTTAGGGTTTTATGAGGAAACCCTAATTTCTCAAACTTCAAATTTTGTAATTCTAAACTAGGGACTGTATGCACCCTCCTAGGGAAAGTTCCTAGGTGTGGTTACTTTCTCCAACATCCTCCTCAAACAAGGAAAATGTCACACTTAGGGTTTATGCAGAAACCCTAATTTTGCAACAACTGCAATACTGAAACTGAATCTTGGAGAGGGTGCGCTGAAGCTAGCCAATTCTTATAAACAGAGTTGGTCTCTTTCAAGTCCGATATGATACCATGTTGATGTTTTACTTATACAACTAGCAATTACGATTCTTCTTTATTATTACAATCATTTAACAAATTAGCTGTATAAATAAGATCACTAAAAGAGAGAAAATCACAAAAATAATAGAGACACAGATTATCTTGGGAAAACCTCATGGGGAAGAAAACCCAACAAAAACTTCCTTAATATAGATAGAACAAAAAAAAAGAAAAATATCCTCCTCTACTTCTTCACTAGGAAAGAGTAGTGCACCATTTAACCAAGAAATACCAAGAGATAGACCAAAACCCTCCTTGACAACACCCCTAGTTGCAAACTACTCCTCCAAGACTTGCACACTTTTCCCTCTTGTTGCAGAGCACATGAGTGAGTGTACAAATGAGGCGCTGACCTCCCTTATAAATAGTGGTCTCGCAAGCCTAAAATTAAGTCTAGGATGACCTCTCACTTTACCTTCTTAATTTAAATTTAAATTGTGAAGGCACAATAGGGCCGACTTTTACAAAGGCACAATAGGGCCTAGTTAAATATAATATAACAATATTATTCAACACTCAGGTAGAATATTCTTTGAAGTTACAATATTTCAACATTTTGTTGTTGGCATTTCATTACCATGTTGTCCATTTGTCAATAATGCAACAACCTAAACATGGTTTGTGTTCATATTTAAGGACTTATTTTTAGTTTTGATTTCCTTTTCTTCGTATGAGTAATTTAAATAATTTTTAGGCTTGAGTTTTTGTTCCGATTTTGATAGATTTTTAATGATAATGTTGTGGATACCATTGAAGATTTTATGGAAGGATGTTACCACTTGGATATCTGGGATTTCTAAATTAGAGTTTCAGGAAGAAAAAATAATATTTTTCTCCCCAAAATTAGAAAAGAATATCTTCATCAAACTGTCTTGGAACAACTCTCTATTTTGGGTGATTGAATTGATAATTGTAAAGAGAGGATTTGTATGAGAAAAAACAAAAGGAGGGGTTAGAAGCTTAGGAGTTTTTTCTTAGTAGAAAGGATGCATTCTGTAGGAATCTCATAGAGTCATTGTGACCTCTCCTATAACGATGGATTAATTCAAGGATTCATGGCTCATTCCACTTAGAGCTTTTTCTTCTCTTCTATTTTCTGTATTTTTCTTCTCATTATGTCATCACTGTTCATTTTTCTTTTGCAGTAAGATTATTGTAAGGGTTAATAGTGTAACAATTTGGTATGACCTCCACTGTTGCAGACATAAAGGAATCTTTAATATCTCATATTTCCATATATATGATGTGATATTTTACTCGACCCGAGTTTTATTGTTAAACCTTATGAATGAGAGAGGAGTTATTATTTTCTTTTCATATAAAAATAATCATAAACCGGATACATTGTATTACATACTCTCACTTTTGATTTTTTGTATTCATTATTCACAATGCCAAACAAATTAATTATTCTTCATTTCAAGTTTGTAGAGATTGCTTTTTTCCCTCAACAAAGTATGATATTTTAGTGTTTTTCTTCCTTTCTTATACCTTTCATGAACATGTTTTTGTGCTCTAATGAATGAAAATCCATACACAATGAATTAGGTCACTGATTTGAGAGGTATTACATACTTTATTACAACATTTCTATCATTTATCCTAGCTAGCCTATCCTTCTTTTAAATTCATAAAAATATGGCATTTGGGCTTTCTAATGAGAGCTATTGTTTATTGATAGTGGGAATCCAACTGATATATTTTGATGAGGGACCCCCTCTAGCTATAAGGGCCAGCTTCCAGTTAGAATTTGGTTGAAAATGGTCTTGGCATGTTCTTAATAGTCAGGAACATCTCAAGTAACAACATTTTTTGGCGCCATTGCCAGGGACGATTTTGAAGGATTTCATCTTCCCTGGGAATTGACAAAGATTAGATATGGTTCTTGGAGGTGAAAAAGAGATAGACACATACAAGATGTTTTTCACCTAGCAACTATATGACTGGTGACTTCACTGGGAAATTAGAGTTTAACAGAAAAATGAAGAACTCTTTCAGAATTATCAGGTACCAAATGACAAGTTTCTTTCAATATATTTTATATCTATTGGTTATTCATTTGTTTCTTTGTAAAATAAATTTAGAAATATTTTTTGCTATTGTGTTCATCATAAGATAAAAAACTCATCTCTTTCCTTAAAAAAGGAAACCCAAATCTCTTCTTGCACTCCTCAAGGAAATGAGCCTTTATTGTTATCCCCTAGAAGTAATGATCAAACCTTGTATTGGTATCCTTTGAGAGCTTCCTTGATCAAAATGTACAAATATCTAACCCTCCAGAGTCTAGTCAACATTGCAAAACAATTGAGGGTAGTATTAATTTACCAGTCCCTTTAGTCTCTGATATACCCTGTGATCATCTTGTAAAGATTCACCCATGGGTTTTAAACAGATGTAAACATCTTAATATTCCATCTATCATTCATGATATAACTCCAAACATTTTCAAATATCTTCCTGTATTCAATGGAGAAGATGATGTTACAGCAGAAAAGCACATGGGAACCTTTGAACACATCACATATTGCTTGGAAATTCAATATGAAGATGTCTTTATGAGAATGTTCACTCATACTTTAGTAGGATAGGTCAAAAAATGGTTTAAAGACTTACCAATTGAATCAATTTCTTCATGGACTGAATTTTATGATGTTTTCTTGCATAAATGGGTTGGGATAAAATCTCATCATCAATACTTATTTGAGTTTTATGTTGCAGAAAGAATGAATGATGAAACTGTTATGAAATTTAACATAAGATTTCAGAGCTTATATTGTAATTTTCCTATTGAAATTTGTCCTTCTGAAGTGGCTTCCAAGGTATACTATGCACTATCACATCATCCTAATTTGTCTTTTTATCTCAGAGAAAGAAAGTCATCAATGTTGGAGCTAATGCTTATTGATGTTGAGGAAATTGAAAACAATATATGGTCCTGTGGAAAACTTCCTGGTCAAATGAAAGATGAATATATGAATACAGAAGAACAAGGGAAATAATATGAACAAGACAAATCAGATATGCATTTCTTTATAGTTCATGACAAACATGAAAAACCTTCTATTTCAAATCTGCAACATTTTAATGAATGTGAAGATGATTTTTGTATCAATTTTGTAGGTGATTTTTAGAGATTTTATTATGGAGAGGGTGATCAAGATACATAATTACAAATTTGTCATAGCAGTGAAGATGAAGAAGATCAAATAATTTTTGAAGACACATATTTGGACAATTCTAATTTTGTTCAAGAATTTGGTTATGATCAATCCAATGAGGAACAAGCTATTTTTCTAAGTCATCAAATTGCTCAAAATTTTGTTATTAATGATAATGATTATGAAAATATATACAGTTGTTCACTAGATTCAAAATTCTTCCAAGTTGATGATAGTAAGTTGATAGATAGATATGAAATTAGTTCAAATGTTTCTAATTGTGTTTGTTATGATAAAATTGTTGCTCCAAGATTTAATCAAAATCAGGCATCCATATGCAACCATTCTTTCATGAATTTCATGAAATTAAAATTTCTGAAATTGAAGTTTTAAAAAGTTTGAATAATCAGGCTGTATATGATAAATATCAAGATTATGAGGAGCAAATGTCTACATCAACACACTTGGAATTTTACTATAGTGATCTTCTATATGACAACTTTGAAATAAAGTTTCAAGAAAACAACAAAGAATACATATTGGCATCTTAGGGTAGTCCTTATAGAATTACAGTTGAAGAGGATATATTGCTACCTTTTATACTTAAAGGAAACCATCAACGTTCCTTTTGAAGAAAAAATGATTTTTGAAGAGCTTGTTGATTAAGGTTGGTTGTCATTGATGTCAACCCTTGAAGAAATCCCCGTAGCACAAGGTTTGGGTAATGGACCAAATATTGTTTGATGTAAAGATGACTCATTATTGTCTTTGCATGGTTGATAAGAAGTAAAAATGGATGAAATCCAAAGTGGTCCCCTTATGTTGAAAGCCCTCACGAGAAGATGCTTTGCGGAGTGAGAGAACCCATGCTTATTTGAGGAATAATGAGATGAAGGATAGTGAATTTGTGAGTGAAACTATCCTAGATGGATAGTTCTTGTCATTCCATTTCCGGTGGTATGTGGAACGTCACATAACTCCTCACGGTTAGAGAGTTATGACCATATGAAGTTGGAGAACCCTCATGAGTCTTATAGAAGGCCCCAAGAGTCAAAGTTCTTTACAAAAAGAAATTATTTTAAATGAAGAAGCCCTAAAATAAGGAAAGTGTAAGGCTACATGAAGATATAAATAAGAGACAAATTTCAATCATAAAACACACTTGTACATATTGTATATCTATTTTCTTGTGTAAATCTTCTTGTAAATACTTGTGGATACATCTAAAGTGGTCAACGTCTGAGGTAGCATGAAGGGTTGATGGAGAAATTATCAGATTTACAGAAAACCCTATTTTCTGGTGCGTACTCGGGCTGTATGTGCATAGGGTGCATATACACGAACTGTCTGTGTATAGGGTGCGTACAATACATAAGATCCATGCAGGTTGTCTATGTATAGGGTGCATACATGCGGGCTGTCTGTGCATATGGAGCGTACATGCTTATAAATTCATGGAAACTTGAGAATATGAAGATGTAGAGGTTATAGGTTCTGAGATCAACCTCCCAGGAAGGTCTAAAGTGCTCAGATACATCAGATCCATCCATTGGTTCACAAGGTATGTCTTATTTCTATGAATAGTTGGATTTTGATGTAGGTATGAGGAATGGAAATGGAGATTTGAGGATTCTCTCTAGAAATACTAGTGGCAACATGTGATCTTCTGCATAAGTCAGATCTACAAAATTACAGTGCGGGTATCTTCATCATTGATACTTCTTGTGAGGCACATCTTGTATTTATTGGCATAGGGCTAAGGGTTTTTATGGTACATGGTTGAGAGATTGTATTTGTGTAGTAGTTGATGTATTGAGAGGCTGAATATCAGAAAGGGGTTGATGGATAAGATCATGTGAGGTATATTATACTTGTTCATGATTACACATACCTGTATGACACATGACTAGAGAGATACATACTTTCTAGCTTGAGTAAAGGTTATATATGAGGATGCATGCACAGGGTACAGTTACAGTCTAGATATAGTGACAAGTTATAGATCTATGTGAAAGAAGTTACAGAAGGTCAGAAGTTTTCAAGAAAAGGAAACCCTAGTTTTCAGAAGGCATACGCAGGATGCATAACAGTATGTTAGCGTACATATGTGGGATGCATAATAGATAGGGCACGTACATACGTGGGTTGCAACACTACAGGTCGCATATTTGTTGTAGGTTTTGTAGAAACATGTTCAGTTCAGGTACATATTGATTACATGACAGTTGTACAGATTGGATACAGGTCAGTGGTACAGGTTATTACTATTGCACAACAATATATCTCACAGTAACAGATTGACCATGGTTCCATCATTATATCTACTTCAGGTTGGTTGGATGGGGCAAGGACAGATGGTTGTAGACACCTTTCGGTTGTATCTAGAGAACTTAGGGGGTTGTAGCCTCCTTCTGGTTGTGGCCAGATAATCGGGGAGTTGGAGCTTCCCTCGGGTTGTAGCCTGAGAAACTAGGGGGTTGGAGCCTCTTTCCAGTTGCAGCTGGAGAACAAAGGAATTTGGTGCTTCCGATGAATGTAATTCTTCAAGACATATAAGAAAAAACATTCTGTGGTTTTCTCCTGATTTGGGTTTCCATGTAAAACATTAGTGCACTGTGTATGTGTGTGATTGTTCATTTATTATTGATCATTTTTAGATAATAATTCTACATTGATATAACACTTGGATTATTTGGAGAAAAATGATTATAATTACGCTATTACTGATTCATCCCCCCTCTCAGTAATCCAACAATTGGTATTAGAGCAGGTTCCTTTAGAAATCAGTTTAACCACTGAAAGGTAGATCATGGAGAGTACCAAATCATATAAAAATGGAATACCACACTTTGATGGACAAAAGTATTCTTTTTGGAGCATAAGGATGAAGACATATATACAGGCACAAGGGTTTGGAATTTGGAAATCAATTGTAGATGAGTACAAAGTACCAACAGTTCCACCAAAAAATGACAAAGCAGTGAAACTTGGTCAAAATAATTCCAAAGATACAAATGCACTTTTGAATGGTCTCAGTGAAACAATAGTCACCAAAGTTGCACATTGTAAATCCGCTAAAGATATTTGGGACAACCTTCGAAATATTTATGAAGGAGATACAAAATTCAAAGAAACAAAACTTCAAACTTACAGAGGTCAGTTCAAACAACTAAAAATGAAGGAAGATGAGAATATTGCAGCCTACTTCTTTAGAGTTGACAAAAAAATGAATTCAATCATAGGATTGGGAAAAGAAATCAGAGAATATGTAATTGTTCAAAAGGTACTAAGATCTCTTCCTATGAGATTCAACCCTAAGATATCAGCACTAGAAGAAATATCCAATCTGAACTCAATAAGCATGGAGGAACTGCATGGAATATTCACAGCATATGAAATGAGAACTGGACAAGAAAATCCAGATGTAAAAGAAGAAGCCTTCAAAGCTTCCAAAAGATCAAAGTAAAAGAAAAAGGAACAAGAATAATATAGCAGCAACAATGACATCTCAAAAGATGATGAAGAAGTGGCCAACTTCGTTAAAAGACTGAACAAGGGAACCAATTGTAGGTATAGAGGTAATCTTCCTTCAATTTGTTTTAATTGTGATGGCATTGGTCATTTTGCTAACAAATTTCCTCATAATAAAAAGAGAAATGATGAAGGTTACTCAAAAGGAAAACACACCTATAAAGGAAAAATAACTAAGAAAGATTTCAAGAAAAGCTTAAGCATCAAAGAAGACATCTCATCATCGGATGAAGATGAAATTGGTGACAGTGAGACAGGAAGAGTTCTATTCATGGAAGTAAAAGATTTTGACAAAGAAGACTCTGAAGAAGAGTATGAAGAAGTCGAAGAAGGATATGAAGAAGTCGAAGACAAAATTGAAGAGGAAGAAGTTGACTATTGAGAACAATTAATGTGTGCCATAGAATTTATCAGAAGAGAAAAGAAGAACAACAAGAAACTACAAGCACAACTAGAAAAGAAAAAGGACACTCGATAACTAGAACAAATGATCACAAGATTGAAGGTTCAAATAGAAGAATATAAAAGAATTGAAGAAGCACTCAAAGAACAACTAGAAGAAAAGGACAAGATCATTGAAAACTTGGAAGCAAAGATTGTCACACTAGGAAAGGATATTCAAAAGAAAAATATGCAGAATATCTCAAAAGTCTTGGATGACATCATTAGCACTAAGAAATCTCATCTTAACAAGTCTGGACTTGGATACAATCAGATAGAAAAGGGATCAAACTCCAAAACAAAAGAGCAAGAAACAAATCCATAAAGCTATGCAGAAACAATCAAAGCGGATAAGAAGATATATAAGGAAGATTACAGGGACAATCATCCACTGAGAAGATTCAGATTTCAGAATAAAAAACAGGCAGATAGGCCTCAAGAAGAAGAAGGATTCAAAAGAGCACCTTCCTTAAGAAGATCTTCAACTCCCAGGTATCAAACTATATTTTTTAGTTTATGTTATGCATGTAATAATTTTGGACATAAAGATGTGAATTGCAGAGCTAACAACAGGAACAATAACAACTTTCAGAGTCATACACAAAGGGGTTACTCAAGAAGACCTAGTGAAACACAAAGAATAAGTTACAACAGGTTTGAATCTTTGAGCATTGAAGTGGAATGTTACAAATGTAACAATTTTGGACACATGGCCAAAGATTGTAGAATGACAGTCCCTCCTAAATAACCTAAACAAAATAACAACAATCATAGAAAAGAACCTCAAAAAATGACATGGATAAGAAAGCAAGATCTGTATAGCAATGAAGAATGCATAGTCGCTCTACAAGTTAAGCAGAAGAAACACGATTGGTATTTTGACAGTGGGTGTTCAAAACACATGACAGGTGATAGAGACAAATTTATTACATTACGAAAGGAAAGAAATGGATCAATATCCTTCAGAAATGATAATTCATCCAAAATCATTGGAGAAGGCACAGCCCAAATTGGGAACATGAATAAAAAGGCACAAAATGTTCTACTAGTAGAATATATGAAACATAATCTTCTAAGTGTGAGTCAAATGTGTGACCAAGGTCATAAAGTTACTTTTGATTCATAAAAGTGTGAGATAATAAGAGAAGGTTCAGGGAAATTGGTCGGTACAGCTGGAAGAACTTCAAACACCATATATGTGTTAAGTGCAATTGGAAATGAAAAGTGTTGTCTAGGAAAGGAAGATGAAAGTTGGCTATGGCACAAAAGAATGGGTCATATTCATTTTGATAACCTTGTCAAAGTCAACAAAAAAGAAGCAGTAAGGGAAATGCCCCAGATCGTGAAACCAACCAACACTTTATGCAAGCATTGTCAACAAGGAAAGCAAACATAGACCAGGTTCAAATCAAAGGAATATTCAACAACAAGACCAATGGAAATTGTGCATACTAATCTAGTTGGACCAACTACAACAAAGGGCTTAAAAGGTGAGAGATACTTTATGTTATTAGTTGATGATTATAAAAGAATGATTGCAGTTTGCTTTCAAACCAGGAGAATTATTGGTCAGTTGCGACTAATACTCATGGATATGGGTCATTTATTAATGACTTACACTACGCATTTAATCTCGAAAATGATATCTAATATGTTTCACTGTGGAAGCCCCTCTATGCTTAAATAATAAGAGTGAAGGGAGCTCTAACTAGATAGTTCATAAGGAACAATACTTGATAAGGTTTTGCAAATGGAGTAGCAAGCTAAGTGGGCTTGATTGTGGGGAAAACTCCACAGTTAAGTGCACTTGAGCCAGAGGCATCTTGGGATGGGTGACCACTTGGGAAGTTTTGATTACTGGGTGAAAGCCCTAGAAGTGATGATTGATGCTATGCGATTTATTTCGTTGGTTTCAATCCCATTTATTCATCCCTGTGAGCATCACCCGATGCAATGAGTGCTAAGTGGACTATTCAAATCATGAGAATTATTGGTCAGTTGTGACTAATACTCATGGATATGGGTCATATATTAATGACTTACACTATGCAGTTAATCCTGAAAATGATATCTAATATGTTTCACTGCGGAAACCCCTCTATACTTAATTAATAAGAGTGAAGGGAGCTCTAACTGGATAGTTCATAAGGCATAATACTTGCTAACGTTTTGCAAATGGGGTAGCAAGCTAAGTGGGCTTGATTGTGGGGAAATCTCCACAGTTAAGTGCGCTTGAGCCAGAGGCATCTTGGGATGGGTGACCACCTGGGATGTCCTGGTTACTGGGTGATCTAAAAATTAAGAAGACTTGTAATCTTGAAAATATTTGCAAGTTTAATTTTATGTGTTAAAATGCAAACAGATCAATTTGCAACACAAATTTTATGAAAATTACTCATCAAAGGTGCATATAACAACAATAATAAACAATGAATAGAAAACACATAACACAACAAATGATAAAGGAGTTCACCCCTCTCTTGGGCTACATCTCCTGGTCCAGCTTCCAATGGATCATTTGTATTATTCACTCAAAGTTCTCAAAAATGTGCTTTACAATGCTCAAAATACCAAATAGATGGCTCCAATGGCTCCAGAACGTCCAAAAACCCCTAACTAGGCTTTTTCGACACCTTGTTTGGCCAAAAAATGAAGAAGATAGGCTTCTTGGAAGTCCTCCTTCAAACTTGCTATCTCTGCATCTACAATTTGCACCCCCATTGGCTCAACCTAGCCCACACGCATATTTAATCGTTAAAACTTAGCATCAGGCGCAACCACACAACTGGTACAAACTGTCGAACGGTTACACGCCGACCTTTAACTACCAAGGCCCATGGGCACATGGCCACCACATGACCACGCACAATAAAAAACAGGGATAAGGTTCAAACCATATACAAAACCATAGGATTAAACCACACGCATACACAATGGTCACATGTTATATGTCAAACCATGCACATACCAAAATGGTTACAACACACACATATATAACTGTGGGTTTAACCGCCCATAACATTGGTCGTATGCAATACATATATATAACCGTGGGCCGAGGCTTAGCCCCGACCCAGTTCGTGCCCCAATTGCAATATTTGCAAACTCAAATATATTAAAATGCATACATATGTTAAGTAACACATGCGGGCCTGCCGGTTGGGTGACCCTTCCCAAGGATTTACCTTGCCCGGAGGTCACGGGGTTGACTCCTGCCAAATGAAAAGATTTTAAACTAATATACATGTGACACGTGGTGGCCATTGATTGGGCCACGTGTCGCCATCCCGTTCACTGCAAACAAGCCATGTCACATGCCAACTGTCCAAATAGCTACCTGCCACATGTCGTATGACCTGCCACATCAGCGTCCGTACGCACTGTATGGACTATACAGTCAGCATCCCCATTTTTTTGCCTGTTTGTCATTTTGAATAGAACACGATATCTCTCGCTCCCGATGTCTGTTTGAACCCAAATGAGTTGCATTGGGTTCGTAACGATGAGGCCTACACTCTTGTTCAATTTGAAGCGATTCCAATCACGTTGAATTTTTGAGCAAAATTTGATCCCCTAGTTCACACCTCCCCATTGGAAAGCTTTTGGACCTCCAAAAGACTATTTTCAGTCTATCTGAATATGAGGGTATAGATCCCTCACCTTTCCAACCTCAATCCACTTGGCTTTGCCTGGATTTGTACCTTTAAGACCAACTCGAAGATACTCCACATTTCCTCATTTTGAAGTTCGCATTCTCCTGTCAAGGATGGTGTCTTCATGCAGTTCTGTAAGATATTCTGGGGAA
>JZKD02S1604878.1:1329950-1370718 GCA_000966675.3 Picea glauca | reverse complement strand
GCGTCTTGGGATGGGTGACCACCTGGGAAGTCCTGGTTACCAGGTGCAAGCCCCAGAAGTGATGATTGATGCTATGTGATTCATTTCGTTGGTTTCAATCCCATTTCTTCACCCCCATGAGCATCACCTGTTGCAATGAGTGCTAAGTGGACTATTCAAATCATTAAAATTAATTGTCAGTTGCGACTAATACTCATGGATATGGGTCATAGATTAATGACTTACACTACACAGTTAATCCCAAAAAATGATATCTAATATGTTTCACTATGGAAGCCCCTCTATGCTTAAATAATAAGAGTGAAGGGAGATCTAACTGGATATTTCATAAGGCACAATACTTTCTAAGGTTTTGCAAATGGGGTAGCAAGCTAAGTGGGCTTGATTGTGGGGAAAAATCCATAGTTAAGTGCAGTTGAGCTAGAGGTGTCTTCGGATGGGTGATCACTTGGGAAGTCTCGGTTACCAGGTGCAAGCCCCAGAAGTGATGATTGGTGCTATGCAATTCATTTCATTGGTTTCAATCCCATATCTTCACCCCTGTGAGCATCACTTGATGCAATGAGTGCTAAGTGGACTATTCAAATCATGAGAATTATTGGTCAGTTGGGACTAATACTCATGGATATGGGTCATAGATTAATGACTTACACTATGCAGTTAATCCTGAAAATGATATCAAAGTCAGAAGCTTTTGAAAACTTCAAGATAAACAAGGAAATGGTTGAAAATGAGATGGATTCAAGAATCAAATTCTTGAGATATGATAATGGAGTTGTTGAAAGAAAGAACAAGAAAGTACAGAAAATGTCTCGAACAATGTTAATGGATTCCAAATTGACAGATATATTTTGGACACAGGCAGTGCATACAACCGTGCACATTCAAAACAGAGTAATGCTCATAAACAACACTGATAAAACTCCCTACGAGCTATGGAAAGGAAGACCAACAAATGTGAAGCACTTCAAGTTTTTGGAAGCAAATGCTACATCAAAAGAGAAGATGGCAGAATGGGAAAGTTTGACTCTCGTGCAGACAAAGGAGTACTTTTTGGTTACTCAAGTACAAGGAAAGCATACAAGTGTTACAATCTAATATTGAACAAAGTTGGGGAAAGCATCAACATAAAAATTGATGAAACAGTTAGACCAGAATCAAAGGAAGAAGAAAACAAATCAATGGAACAACTTTTCGAAGAAGAAGAAGCAGAAGATGAAGTAGAAGAGGAAGATGAAGAGAATCTGACAGAAACAAAAGAGCAAGTTCAACAAGTATCTTTGTTGAAGGAAAATCTCCCTGCAGACAGGTAGATCTCCTCTTGAGAGCTAGACTCTTAACTCTTAAGACAGAAGACGCTTAACGTGGACACTGACTTCCTTTCAGATCTATACAAACTAATGCGTGAGGAGGAAGGAGAACATAAGTACCTTTTATCGACGTTTGTCCCTGCATGCTCCGAGTTGAGCTCCAATCTTTTTCTCCTCAATGAGCTCTATAGACAAACAATAGTACGACCACTTCCTACTCTATTGATATTAGCTTGAAAATAGATCTATCTATCAGCGACAAGTTCATGTATGATCAAACACAAACTAGAAAGGAATAGGCCAAGCGTGTCATATTAATGAGAACAATGACAGAAGTAACTTACAATCGTAGATGCGAATGTGACAGCTTCGTCAAGTCCCCTTTGTCTAACCCTTGCTCAAAAAATCCATGACCCGGATGACAACAACTTCACTGATTACTCTCCTCCAGTTCACCGTATGTTTCCTATGAGATCATAGGTTTCATGCTTGCAATTCTTCCTCCTTTCCACCATGATAGAGCCTGCTTAGATAGGTTTAGAGAGGCTTAACCTCTTGAGGTATCTTTAGGGTAAGTTGAGGAATTCCCTCCTTAGATAAGGGATCTTCTCCTAAGATCATGATTGAACCAGGAATTTGAATGCAACTGCCTTCCAAACTTGAAAGATCCTCCCCTTATTCTCCTCAATAGATCAATTGCTTCCCAGATTAGACAACACTCCCTCAAAAGGGGCATCAGGGAACTATAGCGCTCCCTAGTAGGCTCAAGGGGGGCACCAGCACTGTAAAATGCTATAACGCTCCTATAGAGGGGCAGTTTGGTGCTATAACACTCCCTAGCACCTTGTAGGGGAGCGTCAGCGCTCCTAAGGGTGATATAGAGGAGCGCTCTCTCTTAAAACTTTAATTTGGAAGCTCTTTTCAGGTGGCAAGAGATACCTGACTTCAGTTAACCATCTCTCTTCCTCCAAATCAGGTGTTTGAGGTATTCTAAGTGTCTCCTTAGTGTTGTCATCATGGAAGTATGCTTTGTTTGACATTTGCAACACTTATGAACAACATGCGACACTTGCGTCAGTTGTGAGGAACATGCGACACTTATCAAAGTGAGTAATGTTGATGTGTAATAGATTTCCCCCCAAAGTATGAAGTTAGAAGATGAGAACTGATAACTGAAATGCTTTGTATAATTTCAAGCAAGGGTATAGACACAGAGAACCTAACAGAAGCTGCACACAAACATCCAACAAATATCATGACATGTTTCAAATCCAAGGCAGGCATACCTATGCTTGGGTGATCAAGACTTGCAAGATATGCCCACCATAAAATACACTGCGGATCCATAATTGTATTGATAAAAAGGTATAACCAATGAATATACAATGTGGATCTATACTCTGATGACCTGAACTGATCGTAGCCACGAAGAATACACAGTGGATCTATGAGATGACAAGACATAGTCATGACCAATACAAAGTGGATCTATGTAGCAGTGTATGTATCATTTGTCCAAGAGAAATTCCTTCACAACCTGGGCAAAGCATATATCAAAGTGATCACTCAACCTAGGGTCTTCTCACTGATCCCGATGTAGTACGAATCTAACCATGTGAATATATGTCCTGATGTCGAACATGGTAGAAACCACTTGATTATTGGTCAATGGTGTAAACCGTTAACAAGCACGAGGAAGATCACCATTAATGTCAATGATTACCAAGGTACCCTAGTACATTCCAATGAATTTGAATGGATGAGCTGGAGTCGAACATCCACGGAATCATCCGATCAAAAGTTAGTGATGTAAACCCACTGTCGGACGTGAGGAGGCCTGCCATTGAGGCATGCAGGTCCCAAAGTACTAACTGGTTTCTAAGCCTAATTCCTGGATAATGTGTTGAGGTCGACAGGAATAGGCTCATCGAAGGAGGGCCTTGATGTATCCCCCATCAATGACACAAAACGGACATAGAAATGTAATTGGTGGATCAAATGAACATGGACTGACATGGGTTTTGAGACAATAAATTTGTGATGGATGACTCTAGAGGCAGATACTTCCCTTGAACACCGAGGCATGAGAGCAGAGACATGACATGGACCAAAACTTGATGATGTAGTGGATGCTGTGACTTACGTCAGGTGACCCAAAGGAGTGAAAAAAAACTTAAAGGATTGGCTCAGTGCAGAGGTTCAACAGATTATAATGCGTGCAAATGACAAAGTGTTGTGTTCAAGGGTGACTCTAAGAATTACTTGGTAATGTTTTCAAGAGACTGCTTGGCTTGCTTCTTTCAAATTTTCCCCCATCTAGATAGACGAGTACCTCTTTTTGATTTAATGAGCTCGAGGAGGATAACACATGCTCGATATAACTCACCTTCGGTAAGTTCCTCTTCCTTTGTTTAACGAACTAGAAGAAGTAAGGGTTCAATCCCATATGGGCCTGTCGATGTTTGTTTTAATGAGTCCAAAGACATAAAACTCAAAGGTTTTTCATGATTATAGAGTCTGGAAAAACACTTTAAAGAGAACTCTCTCAGTTCCTTTTTTGTATAGTTAGTCTCACGAGGCCAAAAAAGAGATAAACTACCACTCGAAAGACGCCCTTTCAAACCTTTTAATGAGCATGAAAGGAAGCAAGATCACTCGACAATGTTTTCATATTTAGAGAGTCTGAAAAGAGTTTAAAGATGACTCCAGGGGGTTCCTTTTTCATTTGTCCATGCAGGTCCGAAAAAGAGATAAAAGTCTACCTGGTGCGTTCTCATATTTTCGAGCTTGAAAATGAACTAAGACTATGCTCATGGATGTGACAAGGTAAACAAATGATCAGAACTTCTTGGAAACCTGTAGTGTCAAAACTGTAATCCAGAGGTTTAGTGAAGCCATTATATTTCCAAAGAAACCCATAAATAACTATACCTTATAAAAAATGGAAATTTATAAATATTAATGCAAGAAAAATCTTCATTTACCATTTCATTTTGCATAAGGATTTGTAGCAGTGGAGATTCTCACTTTGGAGGTGGATCTTGTTTCGCTTGATACCGGAGCTACGGTTGACCATTTCTCTTGCCGTTTGGACCAGGTAGATCTTCATATCCCCTTATTTCAATTACATGGTTTAATATTCATTTTCATAGCAGTATTAAATTAAACAATGAAGCCCTAGGTCACTCCAAAAAAGATCAAATCGGCCTCTATTAAAAACGATGGGAAAAAGACATTCTTTTTGCAAAAACGTTTTTAGAAGGTGATAGCCAAGATGTCAATGCCTTGACACTTGAGTAGATGGGTTGTTTTTTGTCAAAGAAGTCATAAAAAACTCAAAAATACGCCCATGTAGCCATTATGGAAATTGTTTTCATTTTAAAAATGTTTTGTTGCTGCGTGATGATTGTTGAGTGATAAAAGGAGGGCGTGGTCTCTTTTGAATAGTGTGGACATTAGATTTCATGTTTTTAAATTGTTTAAGAAATTGACGAAATTGCCGAAAAATTGAATAATGAAATTCTTTGTTTTTTGTTTGTAGGTGATTTCGGCGACCATGATCGAGTGGAAAGAATGAGAGCACGAGATCGATGATTTGGATTCTTTGCGGAGTCCTTGCACGCGAGCCGCATTGAGAGCTTGTGGCCTACTGAAATTCTTCAAATTGCAAAAGATGAAGAAGGAGATTCTACTGCTTGAGCACATAATCAGCTTGTGGGATGTCACAGAGTAAGGGTTCCGGATGGGAACACATCTTCTAACCATGAAGTTGGAAGATGTATTTTTCTTGACTAGCCTCTCGAAAAGAGGGGTTCCTATATCTTTTTCTAGACAGAGGGCACTTCCTGAGCAAGTGTGTGTGTATCTGGCACGTCATTGTGTCCCAGGAGCAAGACTGGTGGGGGGTAGAATCCCTATCAAGGATATCCGAGAGTTACCCCTTCGGTCCATTTTGTTTTCCATCACGAGCATGATGGGAAGCACTAGTGCACATCTGGCATCGAGATCATAGGTAGCTTATGGCGTACAGTGTTTGGAGCCAACACTGTTTAACTGGAGCGCAGGGTTCCTTTGGAATTTGAAGGAAAAGGTTTCGCGGTGTAGGATGGGGTAGAAACAGTTTAGATACAACTCTTTTCTAGTTTCATTTTTCTTAGAGTGCATCCCCTAGATGCAGCCTTAGATAGCACTGGCAGTGCAACTAGTGGAAGAACCATGGATGGAATGGTGGACTAGTCTGTCTTCGAGACTAGTGGCAGAGTCAGAGTTCCGTTTCACCAGTGACTTCTTCTCTTGGCTGAGACACTAGTATCTATGGATAGAAGACTTCCCATATGTCGAGGTGGAATTTTGTGGGAGCATGGATTTGATTATGCCCGCAGGGGAAGATTGGGATGTGTTAGGTGAAAGACTAAGCAACACCTTGTCTAGTTTTTTTGTTTTTTAAGTTTTTATTGGATATATTTTTTTGGGTACGTAGAAGATTTTTTAATGAATGTATTGTTTTCAACATGCAGACAAGGGAGCAGTGCACCCGGTTGAGATACCGATACCAGGACGTTTTGGGGGTGCTCCAGTTGCAGTAGATCTGGGGGCACCAGTGATAGGTCTCCGGGAGGTTGAAAGAAACCTTCAAGGCCTCACGATGGGCATTCCTCCTCTACGAAGGGGAGAAGTGCCTTTACATCTGCAGTGGCACACTGTGGGAGTGCCAGAGAATGTTAATTATCTACTGAGACGCATAGTGCACGCAGTGATATGTTACTCTCAGCACAATGCAGTGCAGGGAGATTAGAGTCTCTCTGGTGTTCGCATTTTGTATGACTTGTCAGGCGATGTTGTATGGGTGTAAAGACCCAACATTTTTCTCTTCTAAATACTTTTTTGATGTAATCAAAACATTTTCAGTCACACTATGTATATATATACAGTTCTGAGTTTTTTACAGTGCCAAAACATTTGTACATGATGATGCCTTTAATGTGATGTGTTTTAATTTACATGTGATGTACAATTCACTTTCCTTTATGAAATCTTATCTATGGGCGAGATACCGATCCATGATGTAATTAGCTAGCGAATCCGAAACATCATTGAGTTCTCTTGGGATATGTCTGTATTCGATATAATCAAACATTCGTTCAAGACGATGAACTTGTAGGTGGAGACGTAGCAGGATAGGATTACAAATAACGTAGATACGATTGAGTTGATAGACCATGAGTTGGGAGTCTAGGTTAACAATGATACAAGAGATACCTAGGGAGGAGGCTTGGGTCAAGAGTTCGATGATAGCATGATATTCTGCCATGTTATTAGTCACTGGTCCTAAGAAAATACCTCCTGAACTCACCACCTCGTCAAATTGGTAAATGACCCATGCTGCCGAAGCAATGTTCCGGGTGTGTCGACTAGCACCATCCGCAAACCCGACAAAGATAGGAAAGGAAGACATCATCTATGCATGAAAACACAAGGCACAGTTATGAGTGGCCAAGGTAAAGACTCAAGCACGCGAAAGAAACAGACACACCAAACTAAAATACAATAATGTACAATGTACACATGCTAGGTGATCTAGGCATAGTACTTTTTAAGGTAAAGCCCGTTCCGGGGCTCCCCTAGGGAAATTCCATCATAATCGAATAACTCGTAGGCACCTCTGTGTAGAACATGTTTCACAATGTAAGGGTCGTGTCACAGAGCTTCTAACTTACCTGTCCCTAATTTGTCATGAGCTTGGTCATAGACGAGGACTAGGTCTCCTTCTGCAAAAGTACGAGGATGGACGGATTTGTCGTATTGATTTTTTATCCATTTCTGATGTGCCTCGTTAATGAGAGTGGCATCACGACGTGTTTCATCTAGTTTGGATAGATATAAGAAATGTTCTTCTTCGGCAGAAGTATGGGGTAGGAGTTCTACTTTAAGTTTCAGAGATGGAATCTCACACTCGATTGGTAAAACGGCTTCGATGCCATACACCAACTGGAAAGGAGTAAATCCAGTTGCGGTTTTCATGGAAGTACGATAGGCCCAAAGAGCGGAGAAAAGTTGTAGATGCCAAGATGTCTTGTTTTCCCCTACCATGCATTGAATCATGGTTTTGAGGACTTTGTTGATGGCCTCAACTTGTCCGTTGGCCTGAGGATAGTATGGGGATGAGTTTTCATGGAAAAAACCCAACTTGGCATGTAATTCACTCATCATCTGGTTCTTAAAGTGTGCATTGTGATCGGTGATGATGGCACTTGGTACACCAAAACAAGTTATTATGTGGTTAAAAAGAAACAGAGCTGCGGTACAACCATCATTCAGAAAGGTAGGCATAGCCTCAACCCATTTGGTAAAGTAGTTGACAACGACGATTATATAACCGTGCCCCCTAGCTGAGGTAGGCTTACATTGCATGAAATCGATACCCCACTTGGTGAAGGGGCTGATGGCGATAATGGGTTGCAGCGTAGTAGGGTGGGTGCGTGCCTTGTTGTTAAAAACTTGGCAGGGTGGGGATTTTTTGACTGCCTCAATACAATCTTTGAAAATCGAGGGCCAAAAATAGCCGGCACGTAGAATTTTTTGGGTTGTGGCCATCCCAGAAAGGTGACCTCCACAGGCTCCAAGGTGACAATCATTCAGAACGTGTTCAGCCTCTGCATGAATCAAAAATCGTCGAAGGATAGTATCAATACCCTGGTGATACAAGGTGTCATCAATGATAAGATAATGACGAGAATGGTGGTGAATACGTCGACGCTCTTCACGAGAAGTGTTAGGCTGAAAGCGTTGGGTTTGGAGGTAAAGGAGGATGTCTTCGTACCAAGGATCAAAGTTGCCGATGAGGAAAAGAGTTTCATCGGGGAGAGAATCTCTAGGTTCGATGTCTTCATCAACATGAGGGAGATCGCAGATAAGCTCTGCAAACACCAGGGAATTTTTGGCTTTGGACTTCGTAAATTCAAGATTGAATTCCTCAAGGATGACAATCCATTTAGAGTATTTTCCCCCGAGCACTTGACGTGTCAAGACATGGTACATGGGGTTTGAGTCCGCAATCACCGTGGTGGTGCGTAGTAAGATGTAATGGAGGAATCTCTGGACAACGATGATGGCTTCCAGAGCCAGTTTCTCTACATGTGAATATCGGAGTTCGGGTCCAGATAGACTCTTGCTCAGGTAATAGATCACATGTTCCTCACCGTTGGGGTCCTCTTGTACTAACACCATTGCAATAGTGGAAGTGACGGTAGCTAAGTAAAGGATGTAGTCCTTTGTATACTCTGGAGGGTGCAACAAAGGTGCATGGGTCAAGGCATGCTTGAGAGCATCAAATGACCGTTGAGCGATGTCATCCCAAATGAAAGGGGTGTTTTTCTGCAGCAACCACATGAATCCTTTAGTTATCTCAGCGTAGTTACAAATGAAACGGTGAAGGAAGTTTGCTTTTCCTTGCAAACTTTGGAGTTGGATTAAATTAGTAGGTGGGGGTAGGGCCAGAATAGCCTTAATCTTTAAGGGATCCACCCTAATACTTTCTTTAGAGACAATAAAACTGAGGAGTCAATCAGATTCGATAGCAAAAATGCATTTATGTGGGTTCAAGCGGATACGGTAGAACCAACATTGAAGAAAAATAGCCCGTAAGTGATCAACATGATCGGATTGATTGGATGAGTGGGAAGGTAAGTCATCGAGGTAAGGTTCTACGATATGCTTGATATCGTGGAAAGCGTATGACATGGCCCACTGGAAAGTATCACCATCATTTTTGAGACCAAAAGGTAGCTTTCGATAGGCGAAAGTTCCCCATGGGCAAATAAAGGCTGTCTTATATTGATCAACAGGTAAAATTTCAATATGGTTATACCTGGAGAATCCATCCATGAAAGAGAAGATTACGATCCCAACGCAATTATCAATGAGCTAGTCGATGAAGGGCATAGGGTAGTTGTCTTTTGGACAAGCTTTATTGAGATCCTGATAGTCAACACAGACACGGATGGTTCCTTGTTTTTTGGCAACCAGAACAAGGTTGGGGACCCATTCTGTCAAAGGGACAGGATAGATAAAGCCAAATTTTAAAAGTTTCTCAACTTCTGCCTTTATAGCTGTGATTTTCTTGGGATGAACCGGGCGGAGTTTCTGTCGAATAGGTTTCGCACTAGGGTAAGTCTTGATTTCGTGCACGATAATTGAAGGGTCAATCCCTGGCATTTCCTCGTAGCTCCAAGTGAAGACATCGCGAAATTCTTTAAACAGAGCGGTGTAAGAGACCACTTCTCTAGGTGTGCAATTAGCACCAAGGTTAATGTTTTCCACAATGCCTTCTTTGATCGAAATATCGATAACGATCGTAGTAGAGATATTACCCATATTCCCCTCAGAAAGAGTATCTTGTGTGAGGATGGGAGATTACGGAGCATCGGTAACATTAGGAGCGAAGACAGAGTGTATGTCTTTGTGGATTTCTTCCAGAGGCAGAATAAAAGAGGATCGATGATGGTTATCATCCCAAGGTATGTCGTCAATGCTAAGCATTTCCATAATAGATTCGTCAGAAGGGAAAATGTGGGAAATGTAATCGATTGCAGACGATAGGGAATCCAACCATGAAGGCATCGAGTAGGCATCAGGTGCCAAGAAATGTGGGTTGTCCAGAGAGGGAGAGGAATATTGAATAGCTACGTATGCGGCCTTGGCTGGGCTAAGTGGCATGGTGTCACCGAGCACATCGAATTCCATAGGACTAGGTACAATCCAAGGGTTAGATGATTCCAAAGATTGATAAGGCATAGTCGAAATCATATTTACGGTGGAAATATGATGTGTGGTGGGTGGAAGTGGTGTAGGGAAGGTACCCATAAGGCCAGAATCTTTCAACAAGCCAACACCAACACTTTCATACGTAACTGGGTGGTCTCCCAAAAAAGGAATGTTGTTGGTGACAGGGGCACGAGTGTCGGGTGTACAGAAATCTAGTTGATCGATAGTGACAATTTTTCCTTGATGGGGGACTTGTACACATCGAAACACCGACGAGGCGACGACAGTCATAGCATAGAACAAACTTCTTCCAAGTAGTAGGTTGTAATCGAGGGGGGCATCGACCACCTCGACATCAACGTTAACAGTTTTTCCGCCCAACTGAACGACTAAGGATTGTAACATTCCATGAGGATGAAAACCTCGTCCATAGAAAGCGTGTAACATTGTAGGGGATTTTTTAAGGGCAGGTTATTTTAAGCCTTTCCAACAAGCTAAAGACATGACACAAGTAAAGGCTCCCTCATCCAAGATAGTTCGGTGGATTTGTTGATTGTGAACAACAACATCGATCTGAAAAGCTAGTTGGTGAGAGAGTCGAGGTTGATGATCATCCAGATTAAACGTGAGGTTATTTGATGACTCAGGATCGAAAGCACCGATGGCAGCTAAGAGCATTCTACGTTGGCTAGGACAGTGTTGTAGAACTTCCAAAGCAGACATAGCACATGGTGCTTGAGCCAAATCTTCAACAATGTTGTAGTTTTGGGCAGCTCGTGAACTAGGATTAAAGGTAGCTTTCTGGATAGTGCTCTTAGGAGGGCGTAGAATGGAGTCAAATGAAGGTTTCTCAATATGAAGTGGCCCAGATAGAGGGCTAGCAGACAGAGGGCTAATGGAAGATGGCAATGGGTCCGGGAAGGAACCATTAGCGGGTTTCACCTTATCAGGGTTAATTGGTGTGTCATATGTCGTAGTGTGAGTGGTCAGATTAATCTTGTTAAACATGTAAATGTGGGAACTTGTCGAGGCCTCATCATGGGATTGGTTGGAACTGCTCCCTGCAGTGGGGGTTTGAGCAACCAAGGATTGCGGCTGTGAAAAAGGTTGGGGAAGCACAACGGGTTGTGAATTTCCTTTAAAAAGCTTGGCCACTTCATCGCGATGTGGAAAGTCTCGAGTGTAGTGATCATCGCCACAAATGAGACATGGGAATTTCGGTTTCCGTTGTGTATTTTCCGGTAGCTGGGGTTTGCGGTTGATTTTTTGGTTGTTCATTATTGTTGGTTTTCTTTGGTTTGTTTCTTTCTTTCTTCTTTCCCCCAGGTTGTTGTGAAGGGGTCGATTGGACCGCATTCACCTCAGAGACCTGAGTTTGAGGGGAGGTAGAAGAGGGTGCAGTTGGACTAGGAGAAGTCTTCGAAACGAGCCGCTGGGTTGTTCCAGTCGACTGGGAAGTAGATTGGGTTTTGACGGAGCCAATGACTCCATCCACGTGCGAGGTAGACGATGGTTTGGACGGATCATTAGTGGCACAGGTAGCATTTGGTATCAACTCGTACAAAGTACTAGATTGGGAATAAACCAAATCCAAGTACTGAGCACGAGCAATATCTTCTTCCTCAGTGACTACACCACCCATGGCAACATCACGAGCAATCTAGGGTAATAGTGATTTGGTGAACCATTCTGTTAATAATTGGTCAGGAATGACCGCTTTGATTAGCCTTCATCATCGTCTCCATTCATGAATATGATCAGAGATATGTACGGAGGTTGTTTGACGAAGGGAGGTCAATAGTTCAGTACCCGTCTCGTATCGAATGGGTAGTTGGAAGTGTGTGAGGAAGGACATGGCAAGGGAGTTGAAATCGTGAAAAGAAGCACGTGGTAGTTCAATATACCACTTTGTTGCAGAACTTGTAAGCGTTCGTTGGAAAAGATGCAAATTTATAAAATCATCCATGAGGGAGTTGGATGAACACCACAAATGGAAAGTCATCACGTGGTTGTTTGGGTCTTCTCTGGACTTTCCATCGAATTTTGGAATATCAGAAGGAAGTTTAGCTGGAATAGTTGGCCAAACCAGAGAATGAAAAATAGGATCATTCGTTAACCGAGACAAGTCTGGAAAGTCCAGAGTTGCTAGGAAAGGTAGTTGTCAGTTAACCTGTGGGTAATACTGGTGTGGCATAGGGACACCAGTAGGACCATACACTGGGTTATGCGGATAATTGTAACTAGTGGGCCCTCTTGTGTAAGGTTGGTGTTGACTAGGGTACACAGGATTTGAGGTGTTTTGAGAAACATGTGTGAGCGGAGGATAACCAGATGGGTTTTGAGGATTATAAGCCAGATTCGACGTTTGTCCATAAGGAGGATGAGTCCCTTGAGAGGGAAGAGGTTGTTGAGGAGCTTGAGGATTGTGTCCCGCCGAGAACTGTGGGTTTCCTGGAAAAGGGATATTCCATGGATTGGATGTGGCGGACACATTTTGTCCGTACGGTTGATGGTAGGCTCCGGATTGAGGCTACCCCCTAGCATGAGGGTGTCCTCCAAATGGAAGTTGTCCTCCGGTGGGAGGATTCCCCCCAGCTTGAGGTAGAGTTCCCAGAATTTGAGAACCAGACATGAATGACTAACTGGTACCGCTGAACGGATTAAGACCACCAAGACCGGTCTCTCCGGGTTGTTGGATAGGTATGGAACTTCCCGGCATAACTTGGGTAGTAGTGGTAGCGGAAGAATTCAGTGCTCTGTACCCAAAAGGGAGTGATGATGAAGGTCTAGGAATTATCGGTGTGCCAATTGCAGCTTGGCTAACCACCACATTACCGGCGGGAATGGTCGGAGCATGAGGGACCATTGTAGAATGGATCGTCTGGAGAGAAAAAGTGGACCTTGGGCCAACGGATGATGTGTTCGAACCAGCAGACGGTGTGGCTGAAAAAATGGTAGTGCCGATAAAATGGTTTAAAGGTACGGTGTAGGTGATAGGCATGTCGACACCTATTCCTATTCCATAAAGATCCCGCACCATGCGCGGTGGACTTCGAACAATGTCTGCGGTCCAAAAGGGGTCATCGACTAAAGGGTTTGAATGAGGCCCAGTCAGAATGTCAGAAGGATTGACGACGACAAATTCACTGACTGAATTCAATTGGAGAACACGTTTCTCATATCCCTCCGAAATGCGGAAAGCCTCCGGAGACTCTGAAACAATTTGAAAACTCTCTAAAGGGGTGGGAACTTCTTCTTGGGAGGTTGTAGTGTCTTGAACCTCGCTCTGTTGAGGAGATTCCTCCATAGAATGAGGGGGTAAAGGGGTGTTCCCGTCCATATTTTCTGGAGGAAGTCCCTGTAGCCTCCGCGAATGGCGTGGAGGGTCGATGTTGGTGAAAAAGAGTCGACGGAAAAGATCTATGGCCAACTACCGAAAAGAAACAACATACGCTAATAGAATCTAAGAATCACAACCAAGCAATCAGGACCTTCTCTCGATGACCGTACTAGTTGGTGATGAAATCCAACGTCGTGTGATCAAGTCAAGAAGGGGCGGGGATATGGTGGAACAGTTACAATGGCGACCTGCTTAACGGACTTTCACCTTGGTGCAAGCGTCCATGCAGTAATTGTGGATTTACCTTCCAAGGAGCCCGAGTGAGTTTGACCAATGTCTGCTCTAGGTACAGTGAGTCTTCCCTTCACTATCACCTTGTGTAAGACCCTAAAGATTATGGCCACTAAGGTTACCAATTTGCAGTCAGCCCCTGGGCAGGTACAGTCGACAGTCTAGTTCGAACGTACGGGCAGGGTATCTAGCCCGAAATCAACTTGAAAGGCTTCCACTCAAAATTGTGGGTATACCTTTAAGCTATCCCCATAATATGATCTAACCACTACAATCGGTCAAACCATGGAGGGATAATCTCCGTATCTTTCCCGAATGCGACCTCGTGCGTAACCCCTGTGTGAGAGGGGGATCCCAGGAAAACTTATACGATAATTGGATTTGACTCTCCCTAGCTCAGGATGCTAATGTTTGTTTTGGAAACTTTGGAGAGTTATGTTCACAGCCTAATCCAAAGTACTAATCCTAGTCTACTGTTGGTGGAGGATCCTAGAAAAGAAAATGTTCTAGATAGTTTTTAATTAGCGTTCATTTTATAGTTGTTCTTTACTCAAAAGGGGTGCATGGAAGTGAAACGGATGGAATGATGAATCAATCCCCAAAAATGCATCAAAGATGATAAGTAGTCATTTCTTTTCGATGAATATCTATTTAAGGGAGGGAGAGAGAGTTCTTTTCACTAACAAGCACTAATAAGGAATGACCTCAAACAAATTTTCTTCAATCAAATCTGATGTGGTGCTAAAAATTTTGGAAATACCTTCTAATATGCAAAATCAATCATGAAGATATCCCTTTATTGTTTGTATGTGAATAAATATTAATTCAAAACAACACTTCTCCTGCCAATTATCCTTTTGGATCAAGGAGACTCAGACAAACACAAGCAGGTTTCGTAGAAACAATACACCCTCTCATTGTGATAAAAAACAAGAAGCAAAAGAAAAGAACAACAAAGAAAATCAAGAACTTCACACCAAAAGAAATGTCAAAGAACAATGACCTCAACTAAAACCAAATGAAGAGGTTCGTAGACTTCTGATGTCCTTCACCAGAGTTTCTCGCTCAATCAAAAAGGAGAGAAAAACAATGCATGGGTTTCAAACTCTCAACAGTAGAAAACTCAAAAATAATGAAGAAGGCTATGAAATTTAAACAACAAGGTGTTTTCTCCTCAGAAGGAAGGATGCCAAAGTTGAATGGGAAGAAGCATTGACTCGCAGAGAGGCTCAACAAGTGAAATACAGAGGCTAGACCCTGAAAAGAGCAATTCTGGAAAGGTTTTTGGCCAAAAAAGGGTTGGTGCTTTGGTGTAAAGGGAACCAAGCCTTATAGCACTCTGTGTAAGATAGTTAGGGAGCAATGGCACTCTATTAACACAGCCACAGGGGCGCCAAGCTTGAAAAGCTCCTAAAAATGTCAAAAAATCCAAAAATTGCAGTCTAGTCTGGCAATCAAACTGAGTGTGATGGGGTAGGGAGTCAATAAGCTCATGAAGTGAATTAAAAAGGGATGAACTAGATTTGAAAACAATCCAGGGGTAAGACAAAGTCTATGAGGAGAAATCAAAACAAAAAGGTTTTGATTCGAGGCTCCCCAGTGGAGTCGTCAGTTTCTGTTGAAGGAAAATCTCCCTACGGACAGGTAGATCTCCTCTTGAGAGCTAGACTCTTAACTCTTAAGACAGAAGATGCTTAACGTGGACACTGACTTCCTTTCATATCTATGCAAACTAATGCATGAGGAGGAAGGAGAATAGAAGTACCTTTTACCGACGTTTGTCCCTGCATGCTCCGATTTGAGCTCCAATATTTCGCTCCTCGATGAGCTCTGTAGACAAACAATAATACGACCACTTCCTACTCTATTGATATTAGCTTGAAAATATATCTATCTATCAGTGACAAGTTCATGTAAGATCAAACACAAACTAGAAAGGAACAGGCCAAGCATGTCATATTAATGAGAACAATGACAGAAGTAACTTACAATCATAGATGTGAATGCGATAGCTTCGTCAAGTCCCCTTTGTCTAACCCTTGCTCAAAATATCCACGACCCAGATGACAACAACTTCACTAATTACTCTCCTCCAGTTCACTGTATGTTTCCTATGAGATCATAGGTTTCATGCTTGCAATTCTTCCTCCTTTCCACCATGATAGAGCCTGCTTATATAGGTTTAGAGAGGCTTAACCTCTTGAGGTATCTTTAGGGTAAGTTGAGGAATTCCCTCCTTAGATTAGGAATCTTCTCCTAAGACCACGATTGAACCAGGAATTCGAATGCAACTGCCTTCCAAACTTGAAAGATCCTCCCCTTATTCTCCTCAACAGATCAACTCCTGCCCAGATTAGATAGCGCTCCCTCAAAAGGGGCATCAGGGCGCTATAGTGCTCCCTGGTAGGCTCAAGGGGGGCGCCGATACTCTAAAATTCTATAGCACTCCTGTAGAGGGGCAGTTTGGTGCTATAACTCTCCCTAGCACCTTGTAGTGGAGCACCAACACTCCTAAGGGTGATATAGAGGAGTGCTCTCTCTTAAAACTTTAATTTGGAAGCTCTTTTCAGGTGGCAAGAGATACCTGACTTCAGTTAACCATCTCTCTTCCTCCAAATCAGGTGTTTGAGGTATTCTAAGTGTCTCCTTAGTGTCGTCATCATGGCAGTATGCTTTGTTTGACATTTGCGACACTTATGAACAACATGCGACACTTGCGACAGTTGTGAGGAACATGCGACACTTATCAAAGCGAGTAATGTTGATGTGTAACAATATCCAAAGACACCTAGAAAACGAGTAAATAAGAATCATCCTTCAGATGATATTATTGGAAACAAAGATGTAGGAGTTGATACTAGAAGAAAAATCCGTTCACCAGAAGAAACACACCTAACACTCTTATCTACAATTGAACCAAACTGTTTTGAAGAAGCCAACAAGGATGAATTTTGGAATAAAGCCATGAATGAAGAATTGGATCAAATAGATAAAAATGACACTTGGAAACTGGTTCCAAGACCAAAGAATAGGAATGTGATTGACACAAAATGGGTTTTTAGGAATAAATTAAATGAAGATGGAAAAGGTACAAGGACAAAGCTATATTGAAGGAATCAACTTTGAAGAGAAATTTTCCCCAGTTGCTAGAATGGAAGCAATCCGGTTTCTTTAAGCCTATGCATGCTCCAAAAATGTTAAAGTATATCAGATGGAAGTAAAATAATCTTTTCTGAATGGGGAACTTGAAGAAGAAGTCTACATTGAACAGCCAGAAGGATTTCAGTTGTCAGAGAACGCAGATTATGTGTGTAAATTAAAGAAGGCCTTTTATGGTCTAAAACATGCTCCTAGAGCATGGTACTCTAAACTGGATAAGTATCTGCAACAGGTAGGGTTTAGAAAAGGAAGTGGAGACAACAAACTCTACATCAAGGTATGCCAAGGTAATATTTTATTAATTGAAGTTTATGTTGATGATATTATTTTTGGTAGTGATGATGAGAGGTTAAGAAAAAAATTTGCAAAAGATATGCAAAATGAATTTGAAATGTCGTTACTTGGAGAACTATCCTTATTTTTGGGACTTCAGATACGTCAAAGAAACCAAGGAATATTTATTTCACAAACCAAGTATATCATAGAAATGCTAAAGAGGTTCGGAATGGAAGATTGTAAACCAGTTATCACTCCCATGCAAACCAATTGGAAGTTGAGAAAAGATGATGATTCAACGTATACAAATCAGAGGCAATATAGGTCAATGATTGGCAGCCTACTATATGTGACAACATCTAGACCAGATATAATGCAGGTAGTTGGACATGTGGCATGATTTCAAGCAGCACAAAAGGAGTCACATGTGTTAGCAGTGAAGAGGATTTTCAGATATCTCAAAGGAACATAAGAGTTTGGATTATGGTATCTAAAAGGAAAGGATCTATCGCTTATTGCCTACACAGATGTAGATTGGGTAGGTTGTATTGATGACCAATGAAGCACCAATGGAGAAACGTTCTACTTGGGTGAGTGTTTAGTATCATGGGTAAGCAAGAAACAATCATCAGTATCTCTATCTACAGCCGAGGCAGAGTATATTGCAGCAACATCATGTTGTACACAGGTTCTTTGGATGAAACAAAATCTGACAGATATATAGGTTGAGTATGATGATCCCATTCCAATTTATTGTGATAATAAAAGCACCATCAATATCTCGAAGAACACGGTGATGCACTCCAAGACGAAGCACATTCCAATCAAGTACCAATTTCTACGAGAGAAGGTTGTAGAAAAGAATTATAGAGTTGAGTATGCGGGAACAAAAGAACAGGTGGCAAACATATTCACAAAAACACTTCCAAGGGAATCCTTTGAATATCTTTTCCAGAGACTTGGAGTTATTTCTACTCCAAAATGAATTCTTCTTGAATGCTTATCTTATATGTCTTAGATTTACATGAGGAATCACCATAAGAGGACAATTTAGTCAGGGGGAGAAACACCAGATGGAAATATACCTTTTCCATTGATGAAAAAGGGGGAGATATTTGTGAGATGTAGAGGATATATGGAGAGGACAGAGGCATGGTTCTAGGGGGATCATATTTATCAGATATAGAGGATAGAGGCATGGTTCTAGGGGGATCATATTTATCAGATACAAAGAATAGAGTCATGGTTCCAGGGGGAGCATGAGTGATATGATTTCAGTATTTCATCAGAGTGTTGCCATCAATGCCAAAGGGAAGATTTTTTATTAAGGTTGGTTGTCATTGATGTCAAGCCTTGAAGAAATCCCCATAGCACAAGGTTTGGGTAATGGGCCCAAGATTGTTTGATGTAAAGATGACACATTATTGTCTTGTCATGGTTGATAAGAAGTAAAAATGTATGAAATCCATATTGGTCCCCTTATGGTGAAAGCCCTCACTGGAAGACGTTTTGCGGAGTGAGATAACCCATGCTTATTTGAGGAATAGTGAGATGAAGGACAATGAATTTGTGAGTGAAACTATCCTATATGGATAGTGCTTGTCATGTCGTTTCCGGTGGTATGTGGAACACCACATAACTCCTCACGGTTAGAGAGTTATAACCATATGAAGTTGGAGAATCCTCATGAGTCTTATAGAAGCCCCCAAGAGTCAAAGTGCTTTGCAAAAATAAATTATTTTAAATGAAGAAGCCCTAAAATAAGGAAAGTGTAAGGCTACATGAAGTTATAAATAAGAGACAAAGTTCACTCATGAAACACACTTGTACATATTGTATATCTATTTTCTTGTGTAAATATTCTTGTAAATACTTGTGGATACATCTGAAGTGGCGAATGTCCGAGGTAGCATGAAGGGTTAATGGAGAAATTCTCAGATTTACAGAAAACCCTATTTTCTAGTGCGTACATAGGCTGTTTGTGTTTAGGGTGTGTATACGCGAGTTTCTGTGTATAGGGTGCGTACAATACATCAGATCCATGTAGGATGTCTGTGTATAGGGTGCATATACATGGGTTGTCTGTGTATAGGGAGCCTACATGCTGGTAAATTCATGGAAACTTGAGAATATGAAGACGCAAAGGTTCTAGATTCTGAGATCAAGCTCCCAGGAAGGTCTAAAGTGCTTAGATACACTAGATCCATCAATTGGTTCAAAAGGTATGTCTTATTTCTATGAATATTTGGATTTTGATGTATGCATGAGGAATGGAAATGGAGATTTGAGGATTATCTCTAGAAATACTAGTGGCTACATGTGATCTTCTACATAAGTCATATCTACAAAATTACAGTGCTGGTATGTTCATCATTGATACTTCTTGTGAGGCACATCTTGTATTTCTTGGCATATGGCTAAAGGTTTTTATGGTAGATGGTTGCGAGCTTGTATTTGTGTAGTAGTTGATGTATTGAGAGACCAAATATTAAAAAGGGGTTGATGACTAAGATCATGTGAGGGATATTATACTTGTTCATGATTACACATACATATATGACACATGACTAGAGAGAGACATACTTTCCTTGAGTAAAGGTTATATATGAGGAAGCATGCACAGGGTATAGTTACAGTCTAGATATAGTGATAGGTTGCAAATCTATGTGAAAGAAGTTATAGAAGGTCAAAAGTTTTCAAGAAAATGAAACCCTAGTTTTCAGAAGGCATATGCAGGCTACATAACGATTTGGTAGCGTACATACGTGGGCTGCATAACAGATAGGGTGCATACATACGTGGGATGAAACACTACAGGTCACGTATCTATTGTAATTTTTGTAGATACATGTTTAGTTCATGTACAGAGTGATTACAAGGAAGTTGTACAGATTGGATACAGGTCAGTGGTACATGTTGTTACAGTTGTACAACAATATATCTCACAGTGACAGATTGACAGTGGTTCCATCATTCTATCTACTTCAGGGAAGTTGGACGGGGCAAGGGCAGGTGGTTGTAGCCATGTTCTGGTTGTAGCCGAAGAACTTAGGGGGTTGTAGCCTCCTTCTGGCTGTACCCAGAGAATTGGGGAGTTGGAGCTTCCCTCAAGTTGTATCCTGAGAAACTAGGGGGTTGGAGCCTCCTTCCAGTTGCAGCTGAAAAATAAAGGAATTTGGTGCTTCCAATGAATGTAATTCTTCAAGACATATAATAAAAAGAATTATGTGGTTTTCTCCTGATTTGGGTTTCCATGTAAAAAACTGGTGTACTATGTATGTGTGTTATTGTTCATTTCATATTTCTCATTATTGGATAATAATTGTACATTGATATAACACTTGGATTATTTGGAGAAAAAGGATTATAACTGCGCTATTAGTGATTCACCCCCCCTCTCAGTAATCCAACAATTGGTATCAGAGAAGGTTCCTTTAGAAATTAGTTTAACCACTGAAAGGTAGATCATGGAGAGTACCAACTTATATAAAAATGGAATACCATACTTTGATGGACAGAAGTATGCTTTTTGGAGCATAAGGATGAAGACATATATATAGGCACAGGGGTTTTAAATTTGGCAATCAATTGTAGATGGATACACAGTACCAACAGTTCCACCAACAAATGACAAAGCAATGAAACTTGGTTAGAATAATTCCAAAGCTACAAATGCACTTTTGAATGGTCTCAGTGAAACTGTATTCACCAAAGTTGCACATTGTAAATCCGCTAAAGATATTTGGGACAAGCTTCGAAATATTTATGAAGGAGATATAAAAGTCAAAACAACAAAACTTTAAACTTACAGAGGTCAGTTAGAACAACTAAAAATGAAGGAAGATGAGAATATTGCAGCCTACTTCTTAAGAGTTGACGAAACAATGAATTCAATTATAGGATTGGTAGAAGAAATTGAAGAATCTGTAATTGTGAAAAAGGTACTAAGATATCTTCCTATGAGATTCAACCCTAAGATATCAACACTAGAATAAAGATAGGATCTGAACTCAATAAGCATGGACGAACTGCATGGAATCTTCACAACATATGAAATGAGAATTGAAAAGGAAAATCCAGATGTAAAAGAAGCAACCTTCAAAGAATCCAAAATATCAAAGCAAAAGAAAAAGGAACAAGAAGAATATAGCAACAACATCGACGTCTCGGAAAATGATGAAGAAGTGGCCAACTTCGTCAAAAGACTGAACAAGGGAACCAATGGTAGGTATAGATGTAATTTTCCTTTAATTTGTTTTAATTGTGATGGTATTGGTCATTTTGCTAACAAATGTCCTCATAAGAAAAAGATAAATGATGAAGGTTACTCAAAAGAAAAACATACATATAAAGGAAAAATAACTACAAAGAAAGATTTCAAGAAAAACTTATGTATCAAAGAAGACATCTCATCATCAGATGAAGATGAAATCAGTGATAGTGAGACAAGAAGAGTTCTATTCATGGCAGTAAAATATTCCGAAAAAGAAGACTCCGAAGAAGAATATGAAGAGGCCAAAGAAGGATATGAAGAAGTTGAAGATGAAATTGAAGAGGCATAAGTTGACTATCGAGAATAATTAATGTGTGCCATAGAAGTTATCAGAAGAGAAAAGAAGAAAAATAAGAAACTACAAGAAGAACTAGACAAGAAAAAGGACACTCACGAACTAGAACAAATGATCACAAGATTGAAGTTTCAAATAGAAGAAGATAAAATAATTGAAGAAGCACTCAAAGAACAACTAGAAGAAAATGAAAAGATCATTGGAAACTTGGAAGTAGAGATTGTCACACTAAGAAAGGATATTCAAAAGAAAAATATGCAGAATAGCTCAAAAGTTATGGATGACATCAACATCAGTAAAAAATCTCATCTTGACAAGTCTAGACTTCGATATAATCAGATAGAAAAGGGATCAAGCTCCAAAACAACAGAGCACGAAACAAATCCAAAAATCTATGCAAAAACAATCAAAGGGGATAGGAAGATATAAAAGGAATATTACAGGGACACTCCTCCACCGAGAAGATTTAGATTTTAGAATCAACAATAGATATATAGGCCTCAATAAGAAGAAGGATTCATAAGAGCACCTTCTTTCAAAAGATCTTTAACTCTCAGGTATCAAACTATGTTTTTTTGTTTATGTTATGCATGTAATAATTTTGGACATAAAGCTATGAATTGCAGAGTTAGCAACAGGAACAATAACAACTTTGAGAGTCATACACAAAGGGGTTACTCAAGAAGACCTAGTGAAACACAAAGAAGAAGTTATAGCAGGTTTGAATATTTGAGCACTGAAGTGGAATGTTACAAATGTAACAATTTTGGACACATGGCCAAAGATTGCAGAATGACAGTCCCTCCTAAAGAACCTCAACAGAATAACAACAGTCATAGACAAGAACCTTAGAAAACGACATGGATAAGAAAGCAAGATCAGCATAGCAATGAAGAATGCACAGTCACTCTACAAGCTAAGAAGAAGAAACATAGTTTGTATGTTGACAATGGGTGTTCAAAACACATGACAGGTGATAGAGACAAATTTCTTACATTGCGAAAGGAAAGAAATGGATCAGTTTCCTTGGGAAATGATAATTCAGGTAAAATCATTGGAGAAGGTACAATCTAAATTGGGAACAAGAATAAAAAGGTACAAAATGTTCTACTAGTAGAAGATATGAAACATAATCTTCTAAGTGTGAGTCAAATGTGTGACCAAGGTCATAAAGTTACTTTCGATTCACAAAAGTGTGAGATAAGAAGAGAAGGTTCAGGGAAATTAGTCGATACAACTGCAAGAACTTCAAAAAACATATATGTGTTAAGTGAAATTGGAAATGAAAAGTGTTGTCTAGGAAAGGAAGATGAAAATTATCTATGGAACAGAAGAATGGGTCTCATGCATTTTTATAACCTTGTCAAATTCAGCAAAAGAGAACCAGCAAGAGAAATGCCCCAGATCACGAAACCAACCAACACTTTATGCAAGCATTGTCAACAAGGAAAGAAAACAAAGACCGGGTTCAAATCAAAGGAATATTCAACAACAAGACCACTGGAAATTCTGCATACTAATCTAGTTGGACCAACTACAACAAAGGGCTTAAAAGGTGAGAGATACTTTATGTTATTAGTTGATGATTATACAAGAATGGCTGTAGATTGCTTTCTCAAAAACAAGTCAGAAGCTTTTGAAAACTTCAAGATCTACAAGGAAATGGTTGAAAATGAGATGGATTCAAGAATAAAATGCTTGAGATTTGATAATGGAGGAGATTTCACTTCAAAGGAATTTATGGACTACTACAACAGTCATGGAATAGAAAGGAACTTTTCCATTGCTAGTACACCTCAACAGAACAGAGTTGTTGAAAGAAAGAACAGGACATCACAGGAAATGGCTCAAACAATGCTAATGGATTCCAAATTGACAGATATATTTTGGACACATGCAATGCATACAACAATTCACATTCAAAACAGAGTAATGCTCTGAAACAACACTGATAAAACTCCCTACGAGCTATGGAAAGGAAGACCAACAAATGGGAAGCACTTCAGAGTTTTTGGAAGTAAATGCTACATCAAAAGAGAAGATGGCAGAATGGGAAAGTTTGACTCTCGTGTGGAAAAAGGAGTACTTGTTGGTTACTCAAGTACAAGGAAAACATACAAGTGTTACAATCTAAGATTGAACAAAGTTGTGGAAAGCATCAATGTAACAATTGATGAAACAGGTAGACCAGAATCAAAGGAAGAAGAAAATAAATCAATGGAACAACTTTTCAAAGAAGAAGAAGCAGACGATGAAGTAGAAGAGGAAGATGAAGAGAATCCAACAAAAATAGAAGAGAAAGTTCAACAAGTATCTCCAAAGACACCTAGCAAACGAGTATAGAAGAATCATCCTTCAGATCAGATTATTGGAAACAATGATGCAGGAGTTGATACTAGAAGAAAAATCCGTTCACCAGAACAAACACACCTATCACTCTTATCTACAATTGAACCAAATTGTTTTGAAAAAGACAATAAGGATGAATTTTGGAATAAATCCATGAATGAAGAATTGGATCAAATAGAGAAAAATGACACTTGGGCACTAGTTCCCAGACCAAAGAATAAGAATGTGATTGGCACAAAATGGGTTTTCAGGAATAAATTAAATGAAGATGGAGAAGTTACAAGGACCAAAGATAGATTGGTTGTAAAGGATATGCACAGATTGAAGGAATCGACTTTGAAGATACATTTTCCCTAGTTGCTAGAATGGAAGCAATCTGGTTACTCCAAAAATGTTAAAGTATATCAGATGGACGTAAAATCAACTTTTCTGAATGGAGAACTTGAAGAAGAAGTCTACATTGAACAACCAGAAGGATTTCAATTGTCAAAGAATGCAGATTATGTGTGTAAATTAAAGAAGGCCTTGTATGGTCTAAAACAGGCTCCTAGAGCATGGTACTCTAGACTAGATATGTATCTGCAATAGGCAGGGTTCAGAAAAGGAAATGCAGACAACAACCTCTACATCAAGGTATGTCAAGGTAATATTTTATTAATTGAAGTTTATCTTGATGATATTATTTTTGGTAGTGATGATGACACGTTAAGCCAAAAATTTACAAAAGATACGCATAATGAATTTGAAATGTCGTTACTTGGAGAACTATCCTTATTTTTGGGACTTCAAATATGTCAAAGAAACCAAAGAATCTTTATTTCTCAAACCAAGTATATCAGATAAATGCTAAAGAGGTTCAGAATGGAATATTGCAAACTACTTATCACTCCCATGCAAACCAGTTTCAAGATGAGAAAAGATGATTATTTAAAGTCTACAGATCAGATGCAATACAGGTCAATGATTGACAACCTACTATATGTGACTGCATCTAGACCAGATGTAATGCAGGTAGTTGGACAGCTGGCATGATTTCAAGAAGCACCAAAGGAGTCACATGTGTTAGCAGTGAAGAGGATTTTCAGATATCTCAAAGGAATAGAAGAGTTTGGATTATGGTATCCAAAAGGAAATGATCTATAACTTAATTTTTACACAGATGTAGATTGGGCAGGTTGTATTGATGATCGACGAAGAACCAATGGAGCAACGTTCTACTTGGGTGAGTATTTAGTGTCATGGGTAAGAAAGAAACAATCATCAATATCTCTATCTACAACTAAGACAGAGTATATTGCAGCAACATCATGTTGTACACAGGTTCTTTGGATGAAACAAACTCTGATAGATACACATTTTGAGTATGATGAGCCCATTCCAATCTATTGTGATAATAAAAGAACCATAAATATCTCAAAGAACTCGGTGATGCACTCCAAGATGAGGCACATTCCAATCAAGTATCAATTTCTACGAGAGGAGGTTGCAGAAAATAATATCAGAGTTGAGTATGTCAGCACAAAATAACAAGTGGCAGACATCTTCAAAAAACCACTTCCATGGGAATCCTTTGAATATGTTCGCCAAAGACTTGGAGTTATTTCTACTCCAAAATGAATGATTTTTGAATACTTATCTTATATGTGTTATATTTACACGAGGAAGCACCAGAAGAGGACGGTTTAGTTAGGGGGAGAAACCCTGGATGGAAATATACCTTTGCCATTTATGACAAAGGGGGAGAGATTTATTAGATGAAGAGGACATAGGCAAAGGACAAAGGCATGGTTCCAGGAGAGAAAATTTATCAGATACAAAGGACAGAGGCATGGTTCCAGGGGGAGCATGACTGACATGATTTCAGTATTGCATCAGAGTGTTGCCATCAATGTCAAAGGGGGAGATTGTTGATTAAGGTTGGTTGTCATTGATGTCAACCCTTGAAGAAATCCCCGTAGCACAACGTTTGGGTAATGGACTCAATATTCTTTGATGTAAAGATGACTCATTATTGTCTTGTCATGGTTGATAAGAAGTAAAAATGGATGAACTCAAAAGTGGTCCCCTTATGGTGAAATCCCTCATGGGAAGAAACTTTGCGGAGTGAGAGAACCCATGCTTATTTGAGGAATAATGAGATGAAGGACAATGAATTTGTGAGTGAAACTATCCTATATTGATAGTGTTTGTCATGTCATTTTTGGTGGTATGTGGAATGTCACATAAATCCTGACGGTTAGAGAGTTATGACCATATGAAGTTGGAGAACCCTCATGAGTCTTATAGAAGACCCCAATTGTCAAAGTGCTTTGCAAAAAGAAATTATTTTAAATGAAGAAGCCCTAAAATAAGGAAAGTGTAAGGCTACATGAAGATATAAATAAGAGACAAAGTTCACTCATAAAACACACTTGTTCATATTGTATATCTATTTTCTTGTGTAAATATTCTTGTAAATACTTGTGGATACATCTGAAGTGGTGAACATCTGAGGTAGTACGAAGGGTTGACGGTGAAATTCTTGGATTTATAGAAAACCCTATTTTCTGCTACATACATGGGTTGTTTGTGCATAGGGTGTGTATATGCGAGCTTTTTGTGTATAGGGTGCGTACAATACATCAGATCCATGCGGGTTGCCTGTGTATAGGGTGTGTACATGCGGGTTGTCTATGTACAGGGAGTGTACATGATGATAAATTCATGGAAACATGAGAAGATGAAGATGCAGAGGTTCTAGATTTTGAGATCAAGCTCCCAGGAAGGTATAAAGTGCCCAAATACATCAGATCCATCCATTGGTTCAAAACATATGTCTTATTTCTATGAATAGTTGGATTTTGATGTATGCATGAGGAATGGAAATGGAGATTTGAAGCTTCTCTCTAGAAATACTACTGGCTACATGTGATCTTCTGCATAAGTTAGATCTACAGAATTACAGTGTTGGTATGTTCATCATTGATACTTCTTGTGAGGCACATCTTGTATTTCTTGGCATATGGATAAGGGTTTTTATGGTACATGGTTGAGAGCTTATATTTGTGTAGTAGTTGATGTATTGAGAGACTGAATATCAGAAATGGGTTGATGACTAAGATCATGTGAGGGATATTATACTTGTTCATGACTAAACATACCTATTTGACACATGACTAGAGAGAGACATACTTTCCTTGAGTAAAGGTCATATATGAGGATGCATGCACAGGGTACAGTTACAGTCTGGATACAGTGACAGGTTATAGATCTATGTGAAATAAGTTACAGAAGTTTAGAAGTTTTCAAGAAAAGGAAACCCTAGTTTTTAGAAGGAATATGCAGGCTTCATAACAGTTTGGTAGCATACATACACGGGCTGCATAACAGATAGAGCGCATACATATGTGGGCTGCAACACTACAGGTCGTGTATCTGTTGTAATTTTTGTAGATACATGTTCAGTTCAGGTACAAATAGATTACAGGGTAGTTGTACAGATTGGATATAGGTTAGTGGTACAGGTTGTTACAGTTGTACACCAATATATATCAAAGTGACAGATTGATAGTGGTTCCATCATTCTATGTACTTCAGGGTGGTTGGACGGGGCAAGGAAAGGTGGTTGTAGCCAGAGAACTTAGGGGGTTGTAACCTCCTTCTGGTTGTAGCCAGAGAATTGGGGATTTGGAGCTTCCCTCAGGTTGTAGCCTGAGAAACTAGGGGGTTGGAGCCTCCTTCCAGTTGCAACTGGAAAACAAAGAAATTTGGTGCTTCCAATGAATGTAATTCTTCAAGACTTATAAGAAAAAGCATTCTGGGGTTTTCTCCTGATTTGGGTTTCCACATAAAACACTGGTGTACTGTGTATGTGTGTGATTGTTCATTTCTTATTTCTCATTATTGGATAATAATTCTATATTTATATAACACTTGGATTATTTGGAGAAAAAAATTATAACTACGCTATTACTGATTCACCCCCCCTCTCAGTAATCCAACAGAGCTACCTTTAGAATCAATAGTGCAATTTTTTGACAATAAACATCTTTGTATATCACTAGTGTTATAGCAAGATTTGCCTCACCATTTCTATCTTGCACAAAGGGCCTTTTTCCATTTCCCTATGAAGACTTATCATCCCTTTTTGATGAATCCAGAGATAAAAGTATACATTTTTCCACATATACACTCCCTAACTACTATGCAAGATGTGTATATGCTTGATGCTCCACTACAACTCGCGTATATCAGGATTTGTGCCAGAAAATAAAAAATGAAGTCGAGTTTCCATGTCATGATAGGAGATCTCTGATCCTTGGCCTTCCATATACTGGAAATGTTCTGACTTGACCCTTCAGTTTCATTCTGAAGGCTGTAAGAGCACAATTTTGAGATATGGAAAAAAAAAGGAGAAAGCATTCAACTTTGAGAGTAAAGTTACTCTGGAGAAATTACTTCATATTGAGTTTGCATCCCTTTGTCCCTCAAGTTTGAACACAATGTTCAACCCCCAAGATCTTCCCTTATTGTTGAGAGGACCTCATTTCCTCTTTCCTACGAGATTTCCTTTTGTGGAGGATTGAAGTGGTGGAGACCCAGCTAGAAGGAACTTGGTTTCTTGGTTTCAAACCATGTCGACACAGAAGTCTGTAATGTTGTCACTTCTATTGATCAATTATTAATAGAAATAATCCTTTCTCGTCCTATTGGTATCCTGCAAATATATGATTATTATCCATGGGCGTGTTTGTAATGTTTATTAATGGATTATGCTATCTGATGTGCTAATTTGTCTGTATCATCACTATATGCTTGTGTTTCTTGTTTGTTGAGAACTTATTGCAGGTATAAAGCTTTGGGTCAAAGTGATCAACGATGGAACATCATCAAACGTTGGATAGAGGTAGGCCTCTTTCTTATATTGCACATTAGTCTACATAGCATATGTTGGAATTGAGTTGATTTCTGTAGTCATACTTGTCTGTTGTGGTTTACCCTTGGCCGTAGAGAGTTTTTCCCTTGTAACAGAAATGGTGACTCCACTGGGGAGAGATCTTCCTTCTAAGGGTTGAAGTACTTTTTCTTCTTACATTGCTTTTTTTCCTTTATGTTTCTTGTCGTATCACTGCTGGACAGATTTTGTTCACTCTGGGTCTGAGTTTTCAGCCTTTTACCCTTGCCTGGCCCTGTTTTAAAGAATATACGCCCTTTTTCCCTTGACAGTCATGTATACATGTGTGTTGTCTCACTGCAAGAAGCATATATATGCTCTATTCTCCTGAACAATCATGTATACCACTTCCCCTTGCTTGTTTTTCTTGGTTTAGTGACTGTTGGGTAGGATTTGAGGATTACTGAGCCTTCTTGGGTCTCTATAGTTCCTGTTGAGATTATCTGAGATGACATGAAGCCTGTTAAGAGTTGAATTTTTGGGTGTAGTATTTCTCATTGTTTTTTATTTTTAATTTGTCCTTGGTTTCTGGGCTGTTTGCTTGGCTGCTTGGTATTCTGCTTGAGTTATTGTTATTATACATAGTGGAATTTATATATCAAGTTGCTTATCAGTTCATGCATTTTATTTTTTAGAATATCAAAAATACAAAAAAATAGGCATTTTGCATTGGTTGGCATTTTTGTCTTTGAATATTTATCATTATCTTAGCACATTTAACAAAAGATTGCATTCTACTTATGAATTGCAGAGTTGGAATTGAATACTGCACTGTTTTTATTTATCATATCATTCATTGAAAAGTTAAAGATAGGCTTTGCATTATATCCATATTTATTTTCTTGCAGAGTCATAACACCATGAGTTTCACTTCCATACCTTTTTGAGTAACCATGACCAATAAAATTTACGCTTTAAACTAAAATTGATTAGTCACGATTTTATTTTTTAGGGTGCACAAACTAGACTAGGATTTAGTGCCTTGGAATAGGATTTTGTGAGTAAACTTTTCCAAGGCAATTAAATCAACTTATGTGTCTGAGACAGGGAGTTGATAAATCCATTGTATAATTGGTAATATCAGGAGGCTCCGCTCACACCAGAGTTAAGCATGAGGTTGCGTGAAGTTTGTTGAAGGGATAACCCCTAGATGCTCACCTAGCATCAGAGTTATTTCTATGGATTTATTCGTATTTGGGGATCTTGATAGTATCGATACCTCTATGAGAGGCGGTGCTTTCAAGGTTTTGAGCTTTGCTACCCTACCCATACGGTAATCTAGACTTATTATTGTTCACCTGTGCATTGGTTATACAGTGGTTGATTAGGCTTGACTTAGGTTTCTCATAGGTTACTTGTAGGGGTTATTTTGCTTGTATCCTGAGTCAGATAAGGGTCAGACAACACACATCCTTTATGGAGGATTACCACTCTAGGGGGGTCTGACCGACTGGTTGTTAAGCCCATGAGGGCCCTTATAACTAATTTTGTTACCTCCAAAATTTAGCAGGGAGTCTCAGGTCCCTCCTGGATGAGACATACCTTCTTTTGCGAGGGAGGCCACTCAGCCACTTTAGCCCGTTTGCATGCATATTGGCCATTTGAATTTTTGGTATGCTAGTTGATTACTAGTTGGACTTAAGAGTCTATATTGAGTCTTCATTATCATGGACAACAGATTTCCTTTTTCTCCCTCATTTACTGCTAACCCCCCCTGATTTCCACTCATTTCATGGGGATGGATCCTTCCGCTTCGCAGTATGGTATGCATAATTATAATACTCAGTCCACGCCTTGGGTCTCTAATCATTTTTCTCATGGTATGCTTGATATGTCTTCATACTTGCCATCCTCTGTCTCGCCTCCTTATGCGAATACAAGTTTTGGGTTTGGGGGCATGATGCCTCCTTCTTATCCCTCTCCATTTGGTAGGAGTCATATCCTTCAAACACCTCTTACGATAGGAGGTTGGAATATTCATTCCTATGAGTCTAGTATGTGAGAAGTAAGTACCCAATTAAGAAATCATTCTACTTGTTACACTCCATACACTTATCCTTCTTCTGCTATGTCGGTTCCTACGAACACTTTTCCCATGGCAGACCTCCATATTCCCTCTGGTGTTTCATCTAGGGGGAATTATTTTTATAGTATGGGAAACCCCCCTCACGAAGTTCCTTCATCTGGGGGCAACATATATCCTCACATGAGTAACCCTTTTCATGTCGCATTCTCTTCGCAAGCGACTTCCTCAGTGTTGATTCCATTACAACCCTTTATGAATCAATATGGAGGAGGATACTATCCTGTTGGATAGGGACAAGGTGTAAACCAGGATCCTTCCTGGCCTGCAATTTATCAAAACCAATCTTTCCTTGGACCTTGGTCTCAAATGCCACAATTCACAACCACCACAAGTCCAGTCACTGTGTGTCATACTGGCATTATATCACCAACCTCTGCTAGTCATGTTGGAGATTGGTTGACAACCTCTGTAAGTCGTGTTGAAGACCTACAACTAGCCACTGCAAGTCATGCTGGGGGCACAAGTCCAGTCACTACGTGTCATACTGGTGTTATATCACCAACCTCTGCTAGTCATGTTGGAGATTGGTCGAAAACCTCTACGAGTCATGTGGAAGACCAACAACCAGCCGCTGCAAGTCATGTTGGGGGCACATGTTTGGTCACTTCTAGTCACACTGCACATCCATCACCAACCTCTGCTAGTCATGTTGGGGATTCATCACCAACCTCTGCTAGTCATGTTGGGGATTCATCACCAACCTTTGCTAGTCATGTTGGGGATTCATAACCAACCTCTGCTAGTCATGTTGGATATTTTCTACTAGCCTCTGGAAGTCATGCTGGGAGCATGTCACCAGCCACTACAAGTCATGCTGGGGGAAATCATATGATTGAGAAGCCTAGACGTCTCAGATGTAAGCCTAGATTCCTTTGCAGGACTTGCGAAGGAAGTCACCTTAATCATTTGTGTCCTGTTACTGCTGGGATACCAGAAGTGTGGGGCTCACTTAAGGTCCCTTTGGGTTCTAAGGCATCTATGGTTTCACAACACTCCGTTCCTTCTTTGGTTGATACAACAATCATGCCAATGCAATCTTCGGCTGACACCTCTTTTCCTTTAGGGGTTGATGCGTCCTTTGACCTTGTTGTCTCACATCCCGTTCAACCTGTGGTCATGTTGATGCAATATTTGAACGAAACCTCTCCTATGTTTGGGGGTGATGAGTCTCTTGACCTTGTTTCCTCACATCTTGTTCAACCAACAGTCGTGTCAATGCAATCTTCGACTGACAACACTCCTGTTTTTTGGGGTGATGCACCTCTTGACCTTATTGTCTCACATCTAATTCAACCAATGGTTGAGGAAGTGGTCATATCGATGCAATATTTGATCGACCCCACTCTTCTCTTGGAGAGTGATAAGTCTAAGGAAGTGGTCGCACCAATGCAATTTTTGGTTGATCCTGCTTTTTTGGTTCTGGTTCTATACCTTCTATGTCATGTCCTTAGCAGTTCTATAACTTCACCTTCTGAAGAAGAGAGAGTTTTAATCTTCCCGAGTTCTCTCCCTCCAAGTCTTGACGAGGTTCCCTTTGATTGGGATGGTCTTGTGGGGTATCCAATGCCTTCGCATATGTCTTTTCCAGGAAGAGACATTATCCTATATATCACGGAGACAATAACCTCTGTTAGCACTTTGTCCTCCTCGACTTGGAGAGCTTTGGGTCTTCCCAAGCGTGTGTCGGTTCTTCATAATATACTGACATTCCACAAGAGGTCTGTATGGGAGCCTTGGCCTCCCCCGTAGCTTACCTCCTAGAATCTTCCAAATGAGTCTCAATTAAGCTCTTTCCTGACTCGTCCAAAAACTGAAAATATCGTCGAGTGATTTGTCCCTTTCAAGCTCATTAAAGTTGGATTTGAAATATCATGAGTCTTAGTTAATCTATTTTCCGACTCGCTATCAAAAATCGAAAAGATCATCGAGTGAACTTGTCTTTTTCACACTCGTAAATTGGATTTGAAAAGACGTCTATTTGGCACAAGTTTACCCCTTTTTCACACCAAGTAGACTAAAATATTTTAAAAAGGACATTTTTTGGTGTTAAGTTGTGATTGCATCTCATGCCCTCACTTGTAGTATTGAGCCTTTAGCCGGTTCTCGCTTTGCATGATAAACCATTGCTTAAGAAGTTTGCATCCTCAACCAAGAAGAGCCTTGTTTTTTATCCTTCGCAATTTGACACCCTATACGCTAGAGGAAACACCACCTCGAGTGTCCATCTCTCGCATGCATTTCCTTACATTGAGCATAGGTACGTTCCACTGCTGGAACTAGTTTTGCTTACTTGCGACACTCGTTCTCTCCACTGTATCATAGCATTCATTTGTTATGAAAAAACAAAAAAATACGGGTGGGAAGGGAGTAATATATTGTAATTGGTAGTAGTCGTGTCGCCTTTGAACATAGCACAAAGTTATTGAGTCCTTATGTCATCATAATTTTGGGTTTAGCATGGCCTTAGGAAGCTAATTTCGTTACAGAGTTTTCTCTATTGACTGGTTACTCTTCCAATCCCTATAGAGAACATTATTGATGCCTCCTGCATCTAATTGTCACATCATTGATTCTATGCTGCCAGAGTCCACCATATGTCTCATGCTCTTGTTCAAAGGAAGTCCATCCAACCTGTATTAGCCACTCCTCAGAAATATTGACTTTGCATGTCAGCCATACCCTCAGTTTGTCTTAGAATCACATGATACTTTAGTCTCATTGTGCACCCTGGCCCTACTTTCATCATTGGTAGGTCACCTTGAACCCAACAATCGACATTTCATCATTGGTCATTGACTAGGTGGTTTCCCTTGTATTCAACGACAAGACATCTATTCACACTTTGGGATTCGTGCAGTGTCTTGGATGCCATTAGACTTATTGGTGGTTTCCTCACCTTTGTCAGTAGTTTTCATCATTGGCTGCTATTCAGAGGGTATTTTTCGTGTACTTCTTGCATTTGGCACACGTGAAAGATGCATAGGTTCGTTGGTTCGTGAACATGTTCTTTGTCCGATCTCCACCAAATCATGAAGCTCCTGATTTGTTCCTCGTTCTGACTAATGAGAGATGCCTCAATGCTCTCCTTTCAGTGGGTCTCTTTCCATTGACTTCAACTCATTTATTCTGGATATGAGACCTAGAGTTTTATGAGTGCCTTGAGGCTTGTAGTCATTAGTGGCAGGCTCTCTTTCCATTGACAGATGGGAATACATCAATGTATCATGATCAATGGATCTCTCAAGTGTTCGAAACCAACTCCTTTATTCACATTTGTAGAGATGTACTCGGTGGCTTGATACCTACTTTCATCATCCGTAGGTTGTCTCACATTTGTTAACGGTATACCTCAATGACTGGTAATTAAATGATGTCTCATCGTGTTCGACCTCAACTCATTTATTCACATGATGTAGACTTGCACCATTGGGGGATAGTGTAGAAGACTTGAAGACATCACTATGTGGCTGCAGCTTTCCTGAGTTGTTGCTTCCATTTCATTGGACCAATACCTATTTGGCTTCAGTGATCATGGGAGATCAGATTCTACTCCATGGTATACAAATATCTTTAGATTGATTTTTGAGATTGGTTTCACTGGGCCATGTTCATGACTATGACAGCTCTCGGCATGTAACTGCATTTATATTTTCCTATTCATGGCCATGAACACTTGTTTCGTATATTTTCCACATGGATCTGCATTGTATTCTTGGCAACCATGTATGCAAAGTCAGTACAGAATGTAATGAGCAATTGAGTTCGTCCAACTGGTTCTCTACCACTCCACTTATGGGTTATTTATAATGTATTTTGGCCATCGCAGATACTCCTATGATATCACACATTAGGGGGCATCTGTTATAGCAATATTTTCCTCACCATTGCTATCTTGCATAGAGGGCCTTTTTCCGTTTCCCTATGTAGACTTATCATCCCTTTTTGATGAATCCGGAGCTAAAAATATACATTTTTCCACATATACGCTCCCTAACTGCTATGCAAGATGCGTATACGCTTGCTTCTCCACCATCTTGTAACATAATGAACTCCTATATAGAGCCACAATCCCCAGATAGAGCCTAATGTTGTAACATAGGTTAAAGTTTAAATAAAAAATTCAATTTTTTTATTTTAGGCATTTTTAATTTTATTTGCTTAAGGGTTTGGTTTGATTTTTACGATTTAGATCACAGTGTTTTGTGGAGGCCTCAACACTTCTTCCTAATTTTTCTTGAAAATAAAGTGATCCCATATAAATTTCTAGAAATATTGCATTGGATTGCTTTCGGTTTTTGGTTTTGAGAAATTTTTAATTTGCATGATTTTCCATTTTTAACCTTCCCATCATCTCTATCTCCTTGGGAGCTTTTCCAATGATATAAAGTTTGCCTCATTTTGACTCCTGGATCAAAATTTATGGCCTTTAGAAGTTTTTCGTTTTTCATTGTTCTAATGACGTGGTAGCCTACGTGGCATACTAACGTGGAAAAAATTTACATATCACGCTTCCACATCATTGCAACGTGTCATCTCTACAATGGTTGACACATCAACACTAGGCACTACATCCCTTGACACATGTCACATCCTTGCATTTAATATATATATATAGTATTTATTTTATTAAAATTATTATTAATGGTTCTTGGAATCTCAGGATGTCGAGGGTCTCAATCTCGCATCATCCCGAGATCTCAAGGATCCCAACATGATTTCATATGTATATATTAATATATTTAATTATTAGTTTTTTGTATATATATATATATATATATATATATATTGTTTTATATAGTTTTTTTGGTCAGTCAATCAGGTCTCGGGATCTGAGGATGTTGTACTTCACCATACCCTCCTCACTCCACTCACACGAACACTCCATACACCAATTTTTATATAATTTTTAAAGTTTCTATTTCATCCCATGCATGTGGGATTTATGATTTTTTAATCATTACCCAAAATGCCCAAACCATTCACAAATTCGCACATGAGCAGTTACAAGACCTATTCTTCGGGAGGTCATATCTCGAGATCTGAGGCACATAATCAGGCTTGTGAGGCCTTGTTGGAAAGCTGAGATCGAGGAGAATGATATGGGAATATTTATTTGAACAAATTTGAAAGAAAAATGCTCCAAACATTTAGCAAAAAATAGGCCACAAAATTGAAATAAATTGAGTTTCCTATGTGAATTTTTAGAAAAGCTTAACTATCAAGGAGTTTTGTTGTTGGAATTTCATTACCAGATTGTCCATTTGTCAATAATGAAATAGAATAAATATGGTTTGATTTTATATTTAAGGACTTATTTTCAGTTTTGATTTCCTTTTCTTCATATGAGTAGTATAAATAATGTTTAGGCTTGAGTTTTTGTTTCGATTTTGATAGATTTTTAATGATAATGTTGTGGATACTATTGAAGAGTCTATGGAAGGTTGTTACCACTTGGAGCTCAAGGATTTATGAATTAGAGTTTTATGAAGAAAAATGAATATTTTTCTCCCAAAAATTAGAAAAGAATATCTTCATCAAACTGTCTTGGACCAACTCTTTATTTTGGGTGATTGAATTGATAATTATAAAGAGAGGGTCTGTATGAGAAAAAAGGGAAGGAGGGGTTAGAAACTTATGAGGTTTTTCTTGGCAGCAAGGATGCATTATGTAGGAATCTCATATATTCATTTTTATCTCTCCTATCATGATGGATTAATTCAAGGATTCATGGCTCATTGCACTTAGAGACTTGTCTTCTCTTCCATTTTCTGTATTTTGCTTCTCATTATGCCAACATTGTTTATTTTTCTTTTGTAGTAAGATTATTGTTAGGGTTAACAATGTAGCAATTTGGTATGACCTCCACTATTTCAGACATAAAGGAAGATTTAAGATCTCATATTTCCATATATATGATGTGAGCTTTGATTGGACCCGAGTTTCATTGTTAAACCTTATGAATGAGAGAGGAGTTATTCTTTTCTTTTCATATAAAAATAAACATAACCTTGATACATTGTCTTACATGATCTCACTTTTGATTTGTTGGATTCATTATTCACAATTCCCAACAAATTGATTATTCTTCATTTCAAATTTGTAGAGATTTCTTTTTTTCCTTTGCAAAGTATGAGATTTTAGTGTTTTTCTTCCTTTCTTCTACCTTTCATGAACAAGTTTTTGTGCTCTAATGAATGAAACTCCACGCCCAAGGAATTAGGCCACTTTTTTAAGAGGTATTGCATACTTTATTCCATCATTTCTATCATTTATCCTAGTTAGACTATCCTTCTTTTAAACTTCATACAAATTTGGCACATGGGATTTATGATGAGAGTTGCTTCTTAGTGATAATGGGTGACCAAATGATATATTTTGATGAGGGAACCCCTCTGGATGTAAGGGCCATATTCTAGTCAGAATTTGGTTGAAAATTTTCTTGGCATGTTCCTAACAACTGGGAACATCTCAAGTAACAACATACCGAAGGAGAAGAGGATGAAGTTAGACCATTCTGGAAAGAAGGGTACTTTAGAAGGTATAGAAGGTATAGAAGGTATAGAGAGTCTCAAATGAATATTGATAATGAGGAGCAGGAGGCTCTAAAGGATGAGGTATAGATACATCTAGTCTAGTTGTTCATCCTTTAGACTATTATTAAGATTTAGTAGAGCCAACAAAGCTAATGGATCTACCTAGACATGTTGTCGTGACTAAGAAGAGGCTAGCATGGATTCATGACACTTTGCATGATGCAGATGGACATACAACTCCCAATGGTAGTTTTAGGGAGAGAAAAAGACCTAAGAGGTTCTCGATTTCTATGAAATTAATGAGTCACATCATTGATTCTGAACCTCCATTTATGAGGAGGAAGTAGGCCAACAGGTTTGGAAGAATTCCATGATGAAAGAGTATCAGTCCATCATGAAGAATGATGTGTGGGAGATAGTTCTGAGACTAGAAGGGAAGTTGTTAGGGCTCATAAATGTCCTATTTTCATCCACCTTTCCCCTCATTATTCTTCACATTTCATAGCCCCGTTAACCTTTCATGACATCATTTCCATAAATATACTTGGGTTTCACCTTATTGTTCTCCACTTTATTCATTTTAGTATTTAAAAGGAATTTGTGATTAAATGTTAGAAAAACAACATGTTTTCATATATATCTCAAATATGTATGAGCTTTGTAATGTGTAGGAATATGTGAAGGATTAATTCAAAAGAACTTCTCGAATACTTCCTCCACCATTTCAAGATTTGAGAAGATAATTCAAGCCCATTCCAAGGAGAATATCATGGAGATTTGGTTGGAATATATTATCCAAGATATATGAGAGATATGTGTGAGGATTTGAAGGGATTATATTTTGTAATAATGGGAAAATAGTTGAGATAATAGTGGATCTGTAATAATGAGATGGTTATCTTATATTCAAGGCTCTCATGTATAAAAGAGAGTGCTCTGTCTTCATGAGGATTCAAGTAGAATAGGAATTAGAGGATTCAATTAATTAGAGTTATTTTGTAGTCATTTAGTGGTAGTCATTAGGATTCAAAAGAGAAAGAGTTTCTTAGCTTTGATTCATGGTTTTGGTTTTCATTCTTTCATTATTCTGTTATGAAGATTGATTTGATTATTGAATGTAAGATTTCTTCATTGGTGAGAGCTCTCATATGTTGTTATGCCATTCAACTCTTCACTTGTTGTATCTGCTCTTCCTTCATGTATTTCTTCATTTCTAGATTAATTTCCTTCACGCAATTTCCCATTCCTAGATTAATTTCATTTACGCAACTAGATTAATTCAATTCCAAGTTGTGTGTTAGATTAATTATTCAATTTCACTCGTGTGTTAGATTAATGATTCAATTTCAGTTGTGTGTTAAATTAATGATTTTATTTTAGTTGTGTGTTAGATTGATGATTCAATTTCTGTCCTAGCTTAAACATTGGATTAGATTAGTTCCGCTTCAGTCTTGCATATACTTTGCATGTGCTTTGTCAGTTTACGAACCCTAGGTTGACAAATTAGATAGTTGGGCAAGTACTACAACTCAATTAATACAACATTAGTTCGGCCCAATATAACGATTGTTGTTCCCTTGTTACGATTGTTGTTCCTTTTGCTGTTCATTTGAACGGAACGATTGTTGTTCCTTTTGTTACGATTGTTGTCCCTTTGCAAGGGTTGCATCTCTGTAGGACGGGTATTGAAAACAGAAGGTAAGAACTTACGTAGGCAACAAGTAAAACACTTGCGCCAATGCCTACCTTTGGATGATGCATAGAGGTTATATTTTAAGACATCTTTAGAGCCCAACATTTTGGCGCCATTGTTGGGGAAGCACGATGGATTGAGGTATTAGTTTGTTTTTCATTTTAATTCATACAAGTGTGATCTAAACATGTTAGTAAGGGATCATAGAGGCTTGTGACAGGAGACTCCTCATGTTCTCCCTACCAACTAGGTAGAAGTAATTTCAATTTTTGCAAATTTCAATTTCTGCAAGATCAGTTTCAATTTCTGCAAGTGTGATCTAGATATGTTGGTTAGGGGACATAGAATCTCATGAGAGGAGACTCTTCATGTTCTCTCTACCAACTAGGTAGAATTAATTTCAATTTCTGCAAATTTCAATTCACGCAAAAGTAGTTTTAATTTGTGTGATCTACATGTGTTGGTTCTAAGGGTCATAGAGCTACTTCAGTGTAGATTCCTCAGTGTCCCTACCAACTATCAGGAACATTTTAATTTACACAACTATGAAGATTACTTTTTTTTTATGTTTTAGTAAGAGTGTTTCTTTTTTTAAGTTTTTCATTTTGATTTGGGTGCTGTAAGAATCCTTTTTTTTTAACATGATTTAACAATGAATTTAAGCTTGGAACAACTTACGCAGATCCTAGAAAAAGTCAAGGTCTCATCTTCTCTGGAAGAAGAGATCTTGACAGCAGTCGAAAGCCTATTCACTCCTCCTGAGGTGAACAAAGAATCAACATACGAAGAACCTTGTATATTTAATGAAGAACCATTAGGTGTGCAAGAGGTTGAGGAGGACAACAAGGAGTTGCATCATGATCTGAGTAAGAAAAATTACACCTATGAAAGCCTGATCGAACGTTGGTTTCAAGCAAGTACTAAGTTAGATTCATTTAGTTTTTCTTTTTCTTTTTTTAATTTATAGTTTCAACTACTAATTTCACACATTTATACATATTCCCGACTGTCAATTACTAAATTGAAAGATAACATTTTTTTATTACTGTTGCGTGCATGGCTACATTGGCTGTTTCATTACACGTAACTACTCTCTCATTTCTAATTAGCATAGTGTAGGTAGGGTAAATGAATAAAACCATGCTTTTGTTTTCCAGTTTTTGTTTTTGTTTCGAATAAGTATGCTCTCTTCCTACACTTGGTTGCGATCTAGAATATCATAAAGTATAAATCAAAGGAATGGCTATGAGATGTTTTGAGGATTTATTTTTTTGGTACTATTGAAGATTTGAACAAAATGTTTAAATCAATTTTTTTCTTCACTTTTCAGAATTAATTTGTCACCATTTGCTAAAATAATTTTATTCAGTTTGATTTGTCTCAAATGCTAATAAAATTTCTAGTTTTATTTAAAATTAAATAATAATAATAATAATAATAATATATAATAATATATAATAATAATAA
>JZKD02S1604878.1:1300565-1315268 GCA_000966675.3 Picea glauca | reverse complement strand
TTGGTACATGGTTGGATGCACTTGTTTATGGTACAGGTTGATTACAGGTTGTTTGGCACAGGTTGGTGCATGGTTGATGCACTTGTTTATGTTGACAGATTGATATCTGTTGAGGTTGTTGCCTCATCTCAGTTGGTGCTAATAATGTAATATGAGTCTTGCATATAGATCTGGTTCTCTTGTAGAGTTGTACTCTACTCAGTTTTTGTTGAAAAACCCCTGGATTGAAGTCCATAATAAAAAGAAAAATTGTACATACATCTTGTGTTCTTTGTGTTACTTGTGGAGATGATTTGTTGATGATATGTTGCTGATATATGTTGCTGATATGTATTCACATCTAACTTATTATAAATGACAACAATGAGTAATGATCAAATGTTGAATGTTAACTAAGGATTTTTTGTGTAAGAGGGAAGTTTTGGGAAAAAGATCCCCACACTCATTCACCCCCCCCCCCTCTAAGTGTGGTAGGTGTGTCCAACAACTTGGAAAGAATTCAAGGAGTATTTTGAAAACAAATACTTGAATAAAATATATTATGACATAAAAATGAAAGAGTTCTTTGAACTCAATCTCGGTAGCATGACCATTGATGAATATGAGCGAAGGTTTTTGGAATTACTAAAGTATGTTCCGTTCATCAAGGATGAGACTATTAATATTAAAAGGTATCTGAGTGGACTGCCACCTTCCATCGGTGACAAGATCCAGTATGATGACCCTAAGACTATGGAAGAAACTATAAGGAGAGAAAAATGCTTGTATGAGCAACAAAGAGAAAATTCCACTTTTCGAAAGGCTTGGGATGACCAAAAGAAGTTTAAGAAAGAGCAAAGATGGAAGGAAAACAAACCTCCCTTTTTAAGAAACAATCCTCAAGGAAAAACATTGTTTAGAGAGCTGAGAACAACTGATGTAGGGGGACAAAGACCAAGGCAGATGCCCATTCAGTGTTGGGGATGTCAGGGAAACCACAAGTACATAGACCGTCCCCACAAAAATGGCAAAGTGAGAGCTATCCATAATGTTCAGAAAGATGAAACAATGGAGGACATGGGCAATATAATACGTAGAATCTACGTAGCCCTGGATGACAAGCAAGCAAAATATCAATCACACATGTTTTAAGTTGAAGGTACGATAAATAACCATGCCTTTACTATTTTAATAGTCTCAGGAGCTAGTCATAGTTATATAGATCCTAGAGTGGTGGAAAGTTTTCAATTTCCAAAAAGCAAGCATGAGAAATATTGGCTGGTGCAGTTGGCTACAGGAGCCAAGAGGAAAGTTGTTGATTCGGTTAAATCATGTCCAATGGACATGAATGGACTAAGTACTAAGGCATGCCTAAATATCTTGCCTTTAGGTTCTTATGATTTCCTAATTGGGATGGATTGGTTGGACCAACACCATGCCATCCTAGACTGTTGTAACAAGGAATTCACTTTCCTGGATGAGGAAGGAAACCCAAGGAAAGTGCAGGGAATTCCTAGGGAAGTCACTATCAGAGAAATCTCAGCAATGCAGCTGAAGAAGTGCTACAGGAAAGGTTGTCAATTATTTGCAGCCCACATGGACGAAGCACCTAAGGATAAAGTATCAAATATTGAAGATCATGCAATACTAAAAGTGTTTGAAGATGTATTCAAGGAGGTACTCGGACTACCCCTGAAGAGAGATATTGACTTCTCTGTAAACTTGATGCCTGGAGGAGCTCCAGTGTCGAAATATCCTTACAGATTGAGTACACCAGAGCTGAAAGAACTGCAATTGCATCTTGAAGATATTTTGAAGAAGGGGTATATACACCCAAGTGTGTCACCTTGGGGAGCCCTAGTCCTATTCGTGAAGAAGAAGGATGGGACATTGAGATTGTGCATCGATTTCAGACAATTGAACAAAGTGACTGTAAAGAACAAGTACCCTTTGCCAAGGAACAATGATCTCTTTGATCAATTGAAGGATGCCAAGATATTTTCGAAAATAGATCTTAGATTAGGATATCACTAGGTAAGAATAAAGGATGAAGAGATCGACAAGACTGCCTTCAGAAAAAAGTATGGTCATTATATATTCACAGTGGTGCCATTTGGGTTGTCAAATGTGCCCGTTGTTTTTATGTGCCTAATGAGTGGTGTATTGTTGGAAACCTTACATGTTTTTTCCTTTTTGAATGACAAATGACACCTCCTGTAGCTGCCTACGCCTCATCCTACAAATATTACTATTTGAGCGTGATATTTTGGTTATAAAAAAGATGTTTTATCATTCTTGTTTTATTTTTATCTTGTGTTTTCATGCTTGATTCATGGCTGAAAGCATGAATCAAGCATTAAAAATTAAATTCGCATTTTAACTCTATCCAAAGATTGGTTTTTAAAATGGTCAATATGCTTACATCTACTTCATGTCTCTTACTCAAATGATTTTTCTTTTTGAGCTTATCAAATATCGATGAAATACTTATGTTGATTTTCTTTTGGACTGTAAGCTTATCTATTTGGATCCTTTGTAAATCAACTATTATATCAAAAATTGATTTGCATTTGGATTGTAAAAATGTATCCATTCCTAACCTTTTCAAATCAATTATACCCATCACACAATGTGGGAATTAAACACACCAGAATTGTATCCTGTACTTTGTTTTGGTTGGCAAAACGAGTTGACAACCCTCTCATTTTGGGTTAAGAGTTTGTTTAGTGTGATGTACTCAGAGCATTCATTACCAGGGGTGTGTAAACCCCATAAATGAGACCTTCATGTGTATGCGATGATCGCACAAGTTCTTTGCTTATTTTGTCTTCATGGTATCCGCTCAAACTTATCCCTCTTACCGTTGTCATCTAAACCCACATTTAGTTTGAGTCACCCTTGTAGTTTGTTCGAACCCATAATGGCCCCTGTCATTCGAGTAGAGCCAAATGGCTCTCGATATTTTTTTCTTCATGATGATGCAAGTGAGGATCTGAAAAACTAGGGTTGGGATATGTTTATTAAGAAATTCCAGGGGTATAACCTGGAAGTGGCCAAATAACTCACCCAAACATTTGATGGATACATAGAAAAGGTTGGTGATATTTAGTTGGAGGTCACCGAAGATTTTTTGAGTGAAGCAACATGGCTCCATCTCACTGGTCATAATTGGTTCAAGAATTCAAAATTGGACAAAGTTCCCTGGACTCTTTTCCTTACCTCCAAAAAGATTGACTACAGTGACAAAGGTATTCCGGTCTCCCTGCTCAAGGTTAGATGACATGGTCTGTTAATAGTTTTAAAATAGTTTATTACCTGTGAAGGCATGGTTTTCCTTTACCATGTGTGATTTCTCATGCATTTTATTGGCTTCCATTTAAATGTGTCGTTTTACTTGCTAAGAAGTCTATACAAAATTTTGAAAAGATACAAGAAGCAGAGCCTTGACTCTAGCCTCTTTCACCATGGTTTAGTTAAAATATTGTTGGTTCATCATTTGAAAACCCTGGATGATGATTGGGACAAGTTCTTAGTTTGAAATAATTTTGTTACAACAATTCCTGTAGAAACCCCTGTGATGGATAATCCTATGATAAGAAAACGTCTTGATTTCTCAAGTGGCAAGCCAAAATTTTCCGAGAAAAAACCTCGTGAAGGGGCATTACCCGATCAAATTTTATGTGGGCAACAAGATGTTAGTTCTAATTTTATTGAAACCCATGTACATGTATCGATTGTCTACCCTAACCCTACTATAAAATCCAACAGTAAAAAAACTTTGCAAACAATCGAAAAAGAATCAAGCAATGTTAGGGTTTCGTAATAAGAGGGTTGGTCGAATCATTTCAAGGAGTCTGCGTAATCGATCCAAGCCTCATGTGAGATTAATTGATTTTATTGAGATCCATGAGGATTCAGACTCCGAGATTGAAAGGTTTCTTGTATAAGAAGATCCAAATTTTCCCAAACTGGACCCTAATCAACCATTCGATTATGTCAACAATCTCCCACCTTGTCTCAAAGATAGCAAAGGTTTTACTGGTATTAAGATCAGTCAGAGGCTAGTAATGGGTAGTGTTGATGTTCTTTGACCCAATTATACACTCCCTTAACAGATCACCCCTGTTGTGCATTGTGAATTTTGCTTGCATTGGATAAGGCAGTACTATGTAGATATCCCTATTATCCAAGCAAGGATCAAAGCTCTCACAACTCACAATGAATTGTTGGTGAATGAAAACCGTGAACTCAAGGCAAATGCACAGAGACAAGCAAAGCATCTAAAAAGGACAGGCAATATTGTTATAAAAAATGTTGACAGTGTAAAGGCTGTAATAAATTCTGAGATCACAGGGTTCAATTTGTGTTCCCTTCTCTGTCATTAAACCTTAGCTACCAATACTTTTTATGAATTTATTCAAAACAGTCATAGTATAAAGTCTATTGCATATTTATCTCGTAGGCATGGCAGTTGTATGTTCTTCATTCATACAGATGTCTTGGACACATCTCATGAAGTAACAACAGGTTAGCTTCTTTGTGTTTCTAATTTCTGTCATTTACATATTAGTGAAACCAGAATGTCTAGATTAGCTTTTGACTACCTGCACATCTCTGTTTCATAGTTTATTCGATTCAAGATTAGTTAGGTTTATAAAAGAAAACAAAAATGTTTTTAATGTTCTTTCTTTATCTGATTCTTAAAATCAATCATTTTTCAAATTGATTTCGTAAGTTTCGATTAAAACTTGCAATTTGTAAATGATGTACATAAGTGAGATTTGTATATTTTCTGCTTAAATATTCCTACAATAGTTATATTAAAGTATATGTACATATATAATATAGTGTTTAGCATTTAATTAGTTATTTCCTTCCTTTGCTTGATTTTCTTTTTTAGGATTTTAGATTGGCTAACGGAGCCATTAAACACATCAGAACAAGTTACACCAAATGGCTTGGGTTACTTAGACAACCCCGAACCAGACTCGTTCTTCCAGTTGACGAATGGTCAATTATGCCCGCCAACAAATTGCACTAGAAGGAGGGCCAACTGACAAGATGGCCTTGTAGGAGCCTTTATTTTGAATGTATTCAATCTCCCCATGGCTCCCCAAATCAATGTGTTGGAACATGCTTTCCACTTCTCACTACTAGTTATTCCCAACAAGACAACTAATCTCTTTTCAGAACTCACCTTTGATGGTGAAGGGAACACATCTACAGTAGCCCATATTTCAATTTTTTTTTATAAATATTTAAGACATAAGATCATTGATCCTAATGTCACATGCAGATTGTTTGCCCTCACTTTTCGAGGTTGGGTTAAATGTTGGTTTGAATCTTTTCGGGCTAATTCTATTCATTCTTTGTCTGAGTTTGTAATTGAGTTTTTATCAGATTTTAACAACTATGATTATAATCAATTAAGTGAAGAATTATGTCGCTTAAGGAAAGAAAATGGTGAATCATTCAATGATTTTGCAATTAGGTTCATTCATGTTTGTACCCGATTCCCTTTGAAATAAATGCCTCTTATTAATGAATGGTTTGAATATATCGTTTCTCTCTCAGATAAGCAAGATCAATTAATTGTTAACTAATCTGAATTGAGCACTAACACTCAATCTCAAGATGATTCAAATTTTAATGTTGATCTTGCAAATTTTGAAGCACCACAATGTTTTTCAACTTCTTTCATTTTGGAAAATCATGAGCAACATCATCTTTTACAAAATTTAATTGTCACCTCTAATCATTCTTTGTCAATGATGTCTCTTGTCGAAGAAGGAACCTTGACTTTAAAAGATGAAAGTTGTCACACTCTCATAGATTTTATAACTATTTCTAAAGTAAAATAGGCCAAGTGTAAAGTTGATAATCATGTAGACAATAAATCTTCCCCTAATTTAGTTGAACAAATCCATGATCAATCAATATGATACACAATCATTAGTCAGACTATTAATCAACCTTCTATCTATAGTGATTTACCCTCAATTTTCCCCCTACATAATGAACCAAATTGTCTCTTAGAATCTGTCTCATATTATTTGAAAGAGAATACAACAGAGGTTGATCAGTTTATACAAGGAGTGGGGACAAAACCAGATTTCGAGACACTTATACCTATCATTTCAAGAGATGCATTTCGTCTCCTCAATTCTTCTACATATTATTCCTTGTACCCTGATATTTTTTATCCTAATGTTGTGTGATTGCATGTTCCATATTACCTTGGAGAGAATTCAACATTATATAATCAAGCACAAAGAGATTACCGAATAGAAGATAAAGAGGGAAATAATTTTGCCCATCAACATATTAATTTTTATTCTCATCAATTATCTATGGGTAAATCAAGAAATGATTTGAAAGAGTCCAAAATTGCATCTTCCATTGATTCATATCTATTTGTGTTTCGAGAAGGATCTAAATTTTTCCATGATCAATTATTTGAGGTTGAAAAATATAGTCGACCAAATATTACTACCAATGATGAGTATTCAAAAATATTGGTCGTTCCATCTAGTTCACCTCAAATAGTTAACCTTGAAGTATCTAATCTCAATGGAAAGTTTCAAGAGAATGAAGCACTTATTTTTCGATCGAGAATCATGATAAGTTCTTGCCATCTTCATCTGACCTTTTTACAAGATTCTTTCCTTGATAGTATAATACTTTATTCTCATCGGGAATATTTGTCACATGTGAATTATTTCAAACAATCCCATGTCGGTAATTTCATGTATCATGATAGGATTGCATATTGGTTGGAGTATTCATATCTCGAAAAGTTTCCAGGGAATGGTAAGATTATCTTCACTTTATTTAGAGATCAAGGAGGTAACTTTAACACACTCATTTTATATCCATCAGATGGAGAAAATATGGAATGAAAGGAAAATTGTCGAGAGGATGGGGCACTTCGGTTTAGGCCAATGGTAATGTCAGGTCCCCATAACTCTCACAAGATTCATAATCTCATTTTTTCATATTTTTGTAACCCATATAATGACAAAATTATAAAATGGCTGGAGGATTCATACAATAAGAATGTTCACGGGAATGGTAAGATCATGCTTGCTGATGCAAACCCCCTGCCCTCGGACCGAGATCCGCATAGGATATTCACTAAAACCATGCCAAGGGTTAATCAAACCCTTTGTTTGAGCCACAAAGGACTTCAGGTTTTGGGAGTTGGAGAGTCCTGATATATCCCCATAACGCTTGGTAAATGCTGAAATGTAAATTGTCAACGAGGGTTGACCGCTCCAATGCACACCACCTGTTGCCACTAAATTCAGCTTTTTGGGACTTGAGTGAATGACCCAACAATCGTTCCTCTTGCCTTATGATTCCCCAAATTTCAAAATTCCGGAATGCCGAAACGGCTCAACGTTCCTTGGAATACGCAATCGATGGCCTTTCGGGACTCCGCGTATTGGGAGTTCGTGATTATCGATCCCAACTCACTTGCTGCACCAATTCCCGAATTCTGAAATAGTGATCCTTTTTCAGGATTTTGTGTACTGAGGGTTTGAAACTCTTGGTTCCAAAAATCACCGCCTTCTTGGTTTCCCGAACCTTGAAATGCCGAAATGCCGAAATGCCACTTCAAAAATACTTCACGTTTCGCAACTTTGAGGTTTTCATTGTAATGTGACCCGCAACGGAAATGCCAAAACGTCGATCCCCAAAATGCCGAAATTCCCTTCAAGGATACTTTGCATTTCGTGACTTCAGGATTTTCAATGTAGAGGGCCTTGGCTCCTTGTCATCATAATTTATAGTATGTTGAACCCCGAAATACCGAAATTTCACCCTTAGCAATCCTTTTCGTGATTCGGGTTTTAGAGTGAACAAGAATTTTGGTCTGCACTCCGAACTTACGGATCCCGAATTCCTGAAATGATCTGACAACTCAAACAGACCATGATCAACGATCCACGTTGGTTCTTGATGACAGGGTGGCGAATTCGTCCAACTCCTAACCACCTTGCATCTCCTCTGGATCCCATGGTCCTTGCAACTTCGTGAGTTTTCCACGGAGAATTCTGACCACCAGATGCACTCCTCAAGGAATTTTTTCCAAACTACTTGGTGCTCTCCCTCCTGAACTTAACTTCTATGAGACGATTTCGGCCTTCGTCTCCATTTGAACACTTCAAAGGTTAAATCCCTCTTGAGATTTCACTTATAAACGCAGGCTTCCAAAATGATCCCTGCTCGCACTCCTTGCGTCAACCTTCAAATAACCTCTAGTTATTTGGATCTCCGACCCTGTGCACTCCTCGCAACAATGGTCCTTCAAACTTCCTTCTGGATTTATAAAATCCGAGGCTTCAACTAGCCTGTGCAAACCTTGCACGGCTCTGTGTTTCACCTACACTTCAACTAGTATGAGAACAACGGTATCTCTCCTGAGATTTCTGAGATAAAACTCAGATCCTTGTCAATGCACACCTTGTGGACGTTCACTGCACTCCTTGCAGGAATTCTCATGAAGAGAAACAATTGATACTCATTATTTTCCTCTCTCAGACTTCATACATTCACCATGAAATCACACATAACACAACATTGAAACAAATGCATAACAGAGAAACAAATCAACTGTAAACATACCATTCAACAAATGTAAACAATAAGCATCATAACACCATGAAATTTGAGTCAAAGCTTCATATATTAACTCAAGTGATCCTGTACATGGGTTCTTCTCTATAGCTCTACTGCTTATGAATTCTGAATGATCATAAAAATTACAATGATACAAGGGTGAGGGTGTCTATATCCATTTTCCCTCCTACTCTCTAAACTGTCTAATCTATGAATTCAAATATACCTATTTTCATTAATTACATATAAATGCATTTACATTCTACAGATGAGAGTAGTGCTCAAGATCTATTTACAACATCTAATATATAAATGTAAGTACGCTTCTCCCAGCTATCACATTAATATCTGCTTCATTAATTTTTCAAAACATTTCAAAAATGTGCGTTGGTGCTTTTCCAACTGTCTTCCTCCTTTATGTTGCTTGCTTGGCTGGCTGCTTACGATGCTCCTACATCATACTCCCTCGGTTGAAAATTTTCATGAACTCTTGTTCATGAGCTCTTGCACGGTCTGTCCATGCCTATGAATTTCTGCTTCATTCTCCCAATTGGCATATTCAATTGGATGTCCCTTCCATTTGACCAAGTATTCAATATAATCTTTTCTCCTGGTATTTTTGCTAACCCTTTTGTCAATTATGCTTTCCATCTGTGGATTTTTAGCTACAAGCATTTGTTTTGTCCATTGAATTTCTTTCTGCTCAGCTTCTACTCCTACTTCTTCATCTTTGTAAAGGTACAAATCTGCAACATTGAATATCGGTGAGATTCCGACCCCATCGAGGTAATTCAATCTCATATGCGTTTTCCCCAAATTTCCTTATGACCTTGCATGGTCCAATCTTTTTCATCTTCATTTTGTTATATGTTCCCCTTGGGAACCTTTCCTTCCTCAGATGTGCAGGAATCAGATCACTAAATTCAAATTGAATTTCTTTCCTGTGTTGATCTGCTCTCTGTTTGTATTCTTGACTTGAACTCTGCAATCACTCCTTAACTTGACTGTGGAGCTCCTTCATTCCTTCTGCAAAGTCCTCTGCACTAACACTCCCGAATTCAGCTTGATCTGCCTCTTTCAATTCAGAAACTCCTCTTGGATGAATTCCATATACAATCTGGAATGGACTCTACCCTGTGCTTCTATTGAGTGAATCATTGTAAGCGAATTCTGCCTGTGGTAGAATGTGATCCCACTGACTGTGGTGTTTAGTCACTAAGGTCCTCAACAAATCTCCCAAGATCCTATTCACAACTTTTGTTTGTCCATCCATTTGAGGATGATATGTTGAACTAAAAGACAAACTTGTCCCCAACTTTTTCCATAAGGTCCTCCAGAAATTCCCTACGAACTTGGTATCTTGATCAGACATGATACTCCTTGGCAAGCCGTGAAGTCTGACGACTTCTTTGAAAAACAGGTTCACAATATGAGTTGCGTCACTGGTTTTCTGGCATGGTATGAAATATTCCATATTTGAAAATCTGTCGACTACCACAAAGATCGAATCACATCCTCTTTGTGTCATTGGCAGTCCCAATATGAAATCCATGCTCAGTGCATCCCATAGCCTTTCAGGAATGGGCAATGGTTTGTATAACCTTGTGTTCTGCCTTTTTCCTTTCATGCGCTGACAAATTCTACACCTGTCCAAAAATTTATTAACATATGTCCTCATCCCTGGCCAAAAATATGAGCCATTCAACTTTGAGAATGTCTTGTCATGACCAAAATGTTCGTCCAATCCTCCACTATGTTTTTCCTTCAGCAAATTCTCCCTCATGGAGCCTTTCAGAATACATAGCTAATTTCCCCTAAACAATAATCCATCCTGGATCATATATTCAGTCCATTGGCTTCTGTCCCTGAGAATTGGATTCTCAGATGCTTCATATGCCTCTTTAAAATATGGGTCACCCCTGTACATTTATTTGAGGGTATAAAAACCCAAAGTCTTGACTCTGAATTCCTGCATAAGAAAACATTTCTTGCTCAAATCATCAACAACTTTGTTAGCAGTTCCAGAAATATGCTTAATCACAAAAGTAAAATTTTGCATGAATTCAACCCATTTAGCATGCTTTTGGTTCAATTTCTCCCATCGAGTCACAAATTTTAAAGCGTGATTATCGTTGTACAAAACAAACTCCTTGGGAACCAAATAATGTCTCCATTTCTTTAGCGCTTGTATGACTGCATAGAATTCCTTATCATACGTGGAGTACTTAATCTTTGCTTCATTTATTTTTTCACTGAAATATGTGATCAGCCTATCATCTTGGCTCAAGACTGCTCCAATTGCTTATCCACTCATGTCACACTTGACCTAGAATGTCTTTCTAAAATCTGGCAAAACTAGAATTGGTTGCTCAATGATCTTCTTCTTTCAACAAATTGAAGCTCTTCTCTGCTTCCTCCATCCAATGAAAAGATTTATGTCTCTTCTTCACCGTATCCATCATTGGTGTGCTAATTCCACTGAAGTTTTGGATGAATTTCCTGTAGAAGCTAGCCAAACCATGGAAGCTTCGTACTTCAAATATACTCTTCGGCGATGGCCAATCCTTAATCACCTTTATCTTTTCTGGATCCATTTTCATCTCATTTGCAGAAATAACAAAACCCAAATAAACGAGTTTTGTTCTCATGAATGATGATTTCTTCATATTAATCAACAATTTTTATTGTTGTAATCTTCTCATTACTGCAACTAAATGCTTTAAGTGTTCTACTTCTGTCTTGCTGAAAATTAATATATCATCAAGATATACAATGATGAATTTCCCTATGAAATCCTTCAGGACTTCGTTCATCAACCTCATGAAAGTTTTGGGTGCATTCTTCAAGCCAAATGGCATGAAAAACCATTCATACAACCCCTCATTCATCTTGAATGTTGTCTTCCATTCATCACCTTCTCTCATCCGAATTTGATGATATCCGCTTTTCAAATCAATCTTTGAAAAAAATCTTGCTCCACTCAAGCAATCCATCAAGTCGTCCCTTGGGTCTGTACACATTCTCCATCCTCCATCTTTCTTTGGGCTAAGCACTGTCGGAACAACGCATGGACTCAAGGTTTCTCGAATCAATCCTTTGTCCATTAAGTCCTGGACCTGTCTCTTAACTTCTTCATTTTCCTGAGGCGTCAACCTATACACGACTTTGTTTGGAAAACTGGCTCCAGGTATAAGATCAACATGATGACTTATACTTCTGATAGGTGGCAACAAACAACGTAGTTCATCCACTACTATATCAACAAACTCTCCTAGCAACTCTTGGATTTCTTCTGGTAAATCATCTATCCTTGTATTGGTCAAAACAATTTTGGGCTTCTTGACCACAATAAATTGTGTGTCTTCCTACTTCTTAACCTCATTAAGAAGTTCCTTCCCACTCATGAGAAGTACAGTGTTGCTCATTTCAGTTTTCACTTCTTTATCCTTAATTGGCAGCAACATGTGAGTCCTACCATTTTTCTCCAGGGTGTATGTGTTCTTTCTCCCATCATGAACTACGTTTCTGTCATATTGCCATGGTCTACCCAGTAATAGATGACAAACATCCATGGGAATGACATCACATAATATTTCATCTTTATATCCTCCTATTTTAAATTCAACTAAACACTGTTTAGTGACATTTACCTGATGTCCTTTTTGTATCCACGAAACTCTATATGGGCTTGGATGTACAACAGTCTCCAACTCCATCTTTTCTACCATCTATGTAGATACGATATTTTCTGTGCTACCGCTGTCCACTATGACCTTGCATACCCTATCTTTGGTTTTGCAAGCAGTCTGAAATAGATTGTTTCTTTGGGATGGGTTCTCTTCCTCCTTCTATGGCTTCAAGAGAACTTTCCTCATCATTAAGGATCTTTTGCCCTCAGCATCTTCTTCCTCAAAATTCCATCCTTGAGCTTCGGTAATGTGAGTTTCACCACCATATTTCTTCTTATCTGGACACTCATAGGAATTATGTGCAATTTTTCCATAGACAAAGCATTTCACTTCACCACCCCTGCCTCTTCCTCTTCCTCTGGTTCGAGGAAAAGTATTTCTATCAGCATACTGCCCTCCTTGTCAGCTTCCTCCTCTCTCAGGTTGAGTTTGAGGTTTCTTCTCCTCTTCTTTAGGTTTCTCATTTCTTCCCTGGGCAATTGTCTTGCCCCTGCTTTGAATTCTGCCTCGTCCTCTTTGACCTTGCTTTCAGCTCAACTTCTCTTCATCTTTCAGAGCCATATGATAAGAATCTTCCACAGTCTGAATGGTCATCATGCTCATCACATATTAAATGTCATATCGCAGACCATTCAAGTACATGGCGACTTTTTCATCATCGCTTTCCCGATGACCTGCTCTGATGTTTATCTTGTAGAATTCTTTAGTGTATTCTTTCACTGACATCAGCTTCTGTCTCAAATTCTGCATCCTCCAAAATAGAGTGATTTGATAATCCTTGGGTATAAATTTGGCTTTCATTTTTGCAACCATTCTATCCCAACTTTTGATTTTCTGCTTGCCCTTGCAGTGTCTGTCAGCCTGGAGTTCATCCCACCATAGTGCTGCATGCCCTTTAAGTCTAGTAACGACATGTTTGACTTTATTATCTTCCTCGACATCCTCATAGTCAAAGTATTTGTCTAGAGCTCTAATCCAGTCTAGAAGTTCTTCAACATCCAAGTTTCCTTCATACACTGGAATATCCATTTCTACTCTAGCACCTATCCTAGCAACAACCCTGAATAGGCGTTCTTCTGCAGCATCTTCAACTGCAACTTCTTTTCCTTCATTTCCAGCTTCATTTTCACTTTCAGCCTCATTGATATCCCTAGCGTTGATTGTGCACCTCTATGCTATCTCCATAGGATCAAGCCTGACACGTAATTCATGCATCTCTCTTTCCCTTGCTGGATTAGGTATTTGCATATCTCTTCTTCTGGACATTTCTCTTTCCTCTGCTGGATCAGGTATTTGCCTGCCTCTTCTTCTCGGTGGCATGGCTATAAAAGTTTATCCCTTCTCTCTGCTACAGAAAGCAAAGAAATTGTTCTAGGCTCTAATACCACACTGATGTAGGACCCCTGCCCTCGGGCCGAGATCCACACAAAATCTTCACTAAAACTAGGCCAAGGGTTAATCAAACCCTTTGTTTGAGCCACAGAGGACTTCAAGTTTTAGGAGTTGGAGATTCCCGATATATCCCCACATCGCTTGGTAAATGCCAAAATTCAAATTGTCAATGAGGGTTGACCGCTCCAACGCACACCACCTGTTTCCACTAAATTCATCTTTTAAGGACTTGAGCGAATGAACCAACGATCGTTCCTCTTGCCTTATGATTCCCCGAATTCTGAAATGTTGGAATGTCGAAATGACTCAACGTTCCTTGGAATACATGATCGACGACCTTTCGGGACTCCGCGTATTGGGAGTTCGCGATTATCGATCCCAACTCACTTGCCGCACCAACTCTCAAATTCCAAAATAGTGACTCTTTTTCAGGATTTCGTGTACCGGGGGTTTGAAACTCTCGGTTCCAAAAATCACTGCCTTATCGGTTTCCCGAACTCTAAAATGCCAAAATGCTGAAACGCCACTTGAAAAATACTTCGTGTTTCACGACTTCGGGGTTTTTAGTGTAAAGTGCCCCGACTCCTTGTCAACAAAAATGCCGAAATGTCAATCCCCATGTTGAAACTGAACTTAATTTTTCACCTTAAGGATAAAAAAATTTCAGCATCCTGGAGTCTTCGCCTTAGTAAAGTTTCTATGAAATAAAGTTTTTTATCTCTAATGATTTCGAAAGGCCTTTGTGGTTTATTCTTGGTAAAAGAATGGTTGAAATTAAAATTAATGTCTGCTCCAAACACTTTTTCGAATAACATTCTAAATGAACCCTAATGTTAAAACTTGAGAAAAGTCAAACTCATATCGGGATATCAGAATTCGCTGTTTTGAAATAACAAATTTCAATACAAATCAAACAACGAAACCTCGATCCCCGATTTCCCGATATGCTAATCTTCGATTAATTCATCATCTTCTTAAATCTCATTTAAAAATAAGTTTTAAACGTTAAACTAATTATATC
>JZKD02S1604878.1:1272504-1300555 GCA_000966675.3 Picea glauca | reverse complement strand
AATAAGCTTGGAGTTCTTTCATCCACATTTCATCTTTTCTTTGTAAGGAGAGAAAATCAATTGAGGGCCTCAAGAGCCTTCCATTGGAGAGGGAAGGGACCCAAGTCCTCTTTCTTCATTGTGTATCTTTGGATTTCATCTATCAGACCAGCTAATACATTGGTGATATTGGTCCATTGTCATTTGTTTTTGTTTTTACTTCTATGCTCATAGTTTTGTTTAGTTTTTGTTTAATTCTTGTTAATAGCTTAGTTGTTTTCTTTCTAACCTTTTACATCACAGCTGTCATGCCTAACAGAGCCCAAATAGGCATGTAAGAACTCACTTTTTTCTCACACAGCGACGAGAAGAGTGCAAACAGTCGTGGATCTTGAGAAGATTGAGGCCATCAGAGAATGGTCAATGCCAAAGAATGTGACAGAATTCCGATCCTTTATGGGTCTATTTGGCTATTACAGAAGGTTCATTGCAGGGTTCTCAAGGATAACTCACCCTATCACTTTGTTGCAAAGGAAGGAGAAGAAATTTTAGTGGACAAAAGAATGTGAGAAAAGCTTCCAGCGATTGAAGCAACTGTTAACTAGTGCTCTAATCCTGAGGATTGCAGATCCGAATAAAGAATTTGTAGTGTGTACAGATGCATGCAAAGAAGGACTGGAAGGATTCCCCAGTTAGAATGGGTTCGTAATTTGTTATGAATCCAGAAAGTTGAAAGAGAATGAAAGGAACTATGCAACTCATGATTTGGAGTTGGCGTCCATCGTTCACGCTATGAAGAGATGGAGGCATTACCTCATGGCAAGGATTTTTGAATTGAGGACAGACCATAATGGTCTGAAGTATTTTTTTGATCAACCTACCTTGAATGGTAGACAGAGTAGGTGGTTAGAATTCCTTTGTGAGTATGATTTTGATATCAAGCATATCAAAGGAAAGGAGAAAAAAGTGGTTGATGCACTTAGCAGGAGAGTGCACAAATTGCATACTAAATCCATTAGTATGTACCAAACTGATATTAAAAGGAAAATTTTGGAAGCTGCAAATGCATATTTGCAGTACAGGGGTTTGGTAGGAAAGCTACAACAAGGTAATATGCCATAGAAAGTGGAGAATTATGAATTGGAAACTGGCGGAACACTTATGTACAAGAACATAATTTATGTACCTAATGTCCAAGACTTAAAACTTATGATTTTGAAAGAAATGCATAATGTGCCTTATGTTGGGCACCCTGGATATTAGAAAACTATGACAGCAGTCAAGAGCCATTACTTTTGGCCAGGTATAAAAAATGAGATTGCTAAATACATCTCCATATGTATGGAGTGTCAGAAAGTTAAAGATGAGCACAGGCACCCAACAGGGTTTCTACATCCTTTACCCATTCCTGAGTGGAAGTGGGAAGTAGTGACAATGGATTTCATCACAACATTGCCCAGAACAGGCAAGAAACATGATTAAATCATGGTGGTGGTGGAAAAGCTTATGAAAGCTGCCCATTTTATTCCACTAAAGACTACTCACAAGGAAGCTAACGTTTCTGATATTTTTATGAGGGAAATAACACGATTGCATGATATTCCCAAGATAGTTGTGTCTGACTGAGATCCGAAATTTACCTCAAAATTTAGGAAAGGGTTATTCAAAGGGTTAGGAACGAATATAAACTTGAACACTGCTTATCATCCTGAGTATGATGGGTAGACAAAGAGGGTGAACCAAGTGATATAAGACATGCTAAGGATGTATGTGATGGACAAAAAATCTAAATGGGAAGACTACGCACACTTGGTAGAATTCACCTACAACAATGGGTATCAAGCATCGTTGAAGATGAGCCCATTTGAAGCACTTTATGGAAAAAAGTGAAATACTCCAGCAAGCTGGGATAATCTAGCTGATAGAGAAGTAGTTGGGCCAGAGTTTCTCAAGGAAATGGAAGAATAAATGTTGAAGATTAAGCATAATTTGAAAGTTGCCCAAGACATGCAGAAGAGTTATGATGATAAGAACAAAACCCACCGAGTGTTTAAAGTGGGTGATCATGTTTTCTTGAAAGTAAAAGCCAACAGAAGTTCCCTGAGGTTGGGCAACTGATCAAATCCTAGAAAGGATTGGACCAGTTGCATATATGCTTGCATTACCTGCATCCATGACTGTACATAATGTGTTTCATATTTCATTTCTTAAGAAATATATACGTAATGCTAATCATGTAATCGATTGGAATGTGATTCAGGTGGAGAAAGAAGGTGTCTTGCAAGTGCATCCTGTGTGCATATTGGACCAGAAGAGCAAAAATCTCTAGAATTGAGCTATAGGGCTTGTAAAGGTCCAGTGGACCTGGTACGGTCTCGAGGATGCAACATGGGAGCATGAAGAGGCTATGCGGGCAGAGTATCTGCATATTTTTGAAGATTTTGGAAATCATGTTCATGTTGTGTAAAGAGTTGCACTGAGGATAGTGCAAAAATAAGGGGAGGGGATTGTAATACCCCAAGGCCAAGCCCTTGCTAAATTGTAATTTTTTTTATAGGCTAGTGATTTGAGTGGTTATAAGATGAGAGACTTATGTGTTTATTAGGCTGGTGAGCCATATGCCAAGGCCAATGATCCTGACTTTGTATATGTAAATATGAAGATCATTAATAAAAATATAAAAATCCCCGTGCAGACTGACCATGAAGAAAGAGTGATGGGGGACTAAGATTCCACAAGGTGGGTAGGGGAAAGGGGGTTGAAAGGTTGGAAAGAGGAGCTAATATTAGGGGCTTAATTCCTTGAGAATAATAATTTATTATTATTCTAAAGCTGTGTAAAAGACATGTTTTTATCCTAAGTCCTGGGAAAGGCAACGTGTGTAAAAGGAAATGCATGCAACTCTAGGAAGACAAATCTTGACCTGGGTGCATGCAGTTAAAGCTGTAGAAGTCAACCATGTTGGGGGTTCACTCCTATATTTTTTCATCCTACCCTTAAGTTCTATGGGGTGTCTGAACCATTTTCCTCTGCGCCTGCATCTGCATACCCTCACACACCTATGGAATTAGTAATCCGTGAGCCCAACTACGCTAGAGTTCACTCGACATTCCTGATTCCTGTGAATTATATCTGGCCTCTACGTTTTGACCTCAACATACCCACACATACCTGAGAAATCACCCAAAGGGAGGTAAAATCATCCTGTTTCATCCTTGAACCCAACATATCTGCTCTTGCAGAGAGCCAAGTTCGTACCTGGATTGTTTGGGTCGTTGCCTTCTGTTTCCCTGAGTTGTTTTGACCAATTACCATTCCAGTCATCGTACCTTGTTAGAATAGATTCAAAAGTGGTTGAAGAAGTGGGTTATCATGCCCGTGGTAGAAGAGGCAAGTTTTCAGGCCTGTGAGCATCTCTCTCCAGGTGAGAGAGTTTGCTGGGAAGTGGTTTCTCCCAGAGAGAGTCCAACACCAAATATAGAGCTATGAGAATTCCTGATCCAGCCTGTTGCCGAGACCTTGAGAGGGAGGTGAAGCAACTGATGGAATGGGTGACAGTGAAGGTGTATACTCCTAGGTGGAACATGCATGTGGGAATGCGAGTCCATGATTAGTGGGCATAAGAAGGCTCCTGGGGAGAATCTAATGCAGGAGCATTGCAAGCAAGCGCAAGTGGAGGATAGATGGAAATGCACTAACATGCATTTTGAAGACATTTTGAATTTTAAAAGATGAAACATTAATGTAATAGATGGAAGGATGTAATTTCCCTTAAATGTTTTGGGGATTGTAATGCGGATATTGAGCGTTTACTCTCATCTGTCGGTTGTAGGCATTTAATGTAATGAATCTAAAGTAGATATAGGCTTTAATTTGATTAGATAGCTTGAGGTTGTAGGAGGGAAAACTCAATAAATATCCATCATATGTATTGTATTGTATCATTATTATCATAGTAGTTAGAAGCTATAGAGAAAGAGAGAATAGGAGAGCATAGAAGAACAAAGATTGTAGAAGCTGTATGAGCATATAGCTACCGCTATTGAATCCATGTACATAAGAGCTTAAATTAATATAAAAATGTTTTGATCCAATTTCATGGTGTTGTTATGGTCACTGTTTGCATCTATTGAATGGTATGTTTACAATTTGCTTATATACTCTATTTGCATTTGTTTCAATGTTGTATGTGTATCTACGATTTCATGTTGAATGCATGAAGTCCGTGAGAGGGAGAATGTAAGTTTCAAAATTTTCTCTTCCTGAGAATTCCTACAAGGAGAGCAGTGAAAGTTTGCAAGGAGTGCGTTGACAAGATTCTGAGTTTATCTTAGAAAAGCTCAGGAGGGATACCATTGTTCTTATACCAACAAAAGTGCAAGTATAGCATAGAGCCATGCAAGGTTTGCATATTCTGGTTGAAGTATTAGAATTTTCCAACCCAATTGAGTGGTCGAAGGATTTCTATCGCAAAGAGTGCACAGAGGTGGAAGACATCAAATAACCAGCGATTATCATGAAGGTCACAAGGAGTGCATGCAAGAATTCCCTAGAATCCTTGAGTTTGTAGCAAGAACCAAGCTCGGGAGGGATAGAGACTTAGAAGAGTTCAAAGGAACGATGAGGTTTGGAATTACCTCACAGAAATCAAGCTTAGGAGGAAATACGTCGAGTTATTTGGCCAGGAACATCGAGAACCTGAACATATGGTGGAAACTCTCGGAGAGAGAAACACCGATACCTGTTGACCGTTAGAACCAATGGATTTGCAGGGAGGATAAAGGTGAGAGTCTTTCAACACTAGAAATATCAGGAGGGATAGCAGCCGTTTATCCAGAGGAGTGAGAGCCATTGATTTTGCGCTTTGAAATTTTGGCATTTCGAGAGTCGAAAGTGTGGAAACAACTACCTGAAAGTTGTGATACACAAAATCCTGACGTAATCTGGACTGCCAGATCATTGAAGGTTTTGGACCGTTGATTTTTGGTGGAGAAATATCATGATTTCGGATATCGAGTGAAGGGAGAAAGATACATCGCAAATCCTTGATACGTGAAATCCTGACGCACCAAAAGCTGGGCCCTAGGTTGCAGTCGAGGGTCACATCAGTGAAGAGTTAAGGGAGGAGCTAGAAACCGTTAGCCCATTTCATAATTTTGGGACTTGGAAGAGTCGGGGTGCCTTGTAACGGAAGTCCCGACAACGTGAAATATGACGTGCCCTTTTGGGGTTAAGCCTATGGTTGCGCTAGTGGTCACGTGGAGTGGATGCTCATGTCTAGTGCGTGTTTGCACAGGTGGAGTGTAGAAAATGACCTGTGGTTATACGTGTTGATTATTCCAGCTGGGAATCAAAGAGTCATTTCGTCTCAAAGGAAACTGAAGATCCATAGGACGGGAGTTCAAGCGGACCTTGCTGAGGTGGGGGTCTACGTCAGGTGGTATTAGAGATAACAAATTTTGTTTTCTATAGAGGGAAGACAAGGAACAATTGTGATTTGAATTCTGTATGGACAGATTGAAACAATGCCACCAAGAAGACGTCAAGAGAGAGCTATGCCTGATCCAGTTGTGGAAAGGGAAATGAGAGAACTTTGTGCTTGATTGGATGCTATGGAGATAGCACAAAGGTGAACAACTGATATTGGATATATCAGTGAGGCTGAAAGTGAAAACAAATAAGGAGCCGAAGATGAAGTTGTAGCCGAAGATGCTGTAGGAGAATGTCTATTCAAGGCTATTGCAAGAATTAGTGCTAAAGGAAAAATGGACATACTAATGTATGAAGGAAACTTAGATGTTGAGGAGCTATTAGATTGGTTTAGAGCTCTCGATAAATATTTCAATTATGAAGATATCAAAGAGGATAGGAAAGTAAATCACGCTGTCACTAGACTGAAAGGGCATGCAACACTGTGGTGGGATGAACTATAGGTTGATAGGAGTTGCAAAGGAAAACAAAGAATCAAAATCTAGGATAGAATGGTAGCAAAGATGAAAGCCAAATTCATACCCAGAGATTACCAATTCAATCTGTTCCGAAGAATGCATAATTTGAGACAAAAAGGGATGACAATGAAGGAATACACTGAGGAGTTTTACAGGATAAACATTAGAGCTTTTCACCATGAGAGTGATGATTAAAAGGTCACCAAATATATGATGGCCCGAGATATGAGATTCAGGATGAGATGAGCATGGTGACAATCATGAATGTAGAAGATGCTTATCAGATTTCTCTGAAAGCTAAAGAGAAATTGGCCCGAAAGCAAGGTCAAAGGGGCAGAGGTAGAAGTCAGAGTAGAGGCAAAGTAGTTTCCCAAGATAGAGTACAAAATCCAAAGGATGAAGAGAAGAAACCTCATAATCACCCAGAAAGGGGAGGAAGTTCACAAGGAAGACAATATGTCGACAAGAACACTTTTTCGTGAGCAAGAGGAAGAGGAATATGCAGAGGAGGTGAAATAAGGTGTTTTTTCTATGGAAAGATCAGACAAAAATCATGGGAATGACCCAATAGAAAAAGAGATGGAGGAGGAGAAGCTCACATTTCAGAAGTGAAAATGAAAAATGTTGAGGTAGAAGATGTAGAAGGTGAAAGATCCTTAATGATGAGGAAAATTATCTTGAAGCCAGAAAAAGAGATGGAGAATCTAGTCCAGAGGAACATTTTTTTTATGACTACTTGCAAAACCAAGGATAGGGTATGCAAGGTAATAGTTGATAGTGGAAGCACAGATAATCTAGTATCCACAGAGATGGTGGAAAAGCTGGAATTGGAGACAGTTGCACATACAAACCCATATAAGGTTTCATGGTTGCCAAAAGGGACATCAGGTAACAGTCACTAAACAGTGTTTAGTTGAATTTAAGATAGGGGGTTATAGAGATGAGATCTTATGTGATGTTATTCCCATGGATGTATGTAATCTTTTGTTGGTGAGACTGTGGAAATATGACATAAATGTTGTTCATGACAAAAGAAAAAACACCTATACCTTGGAAAATAATGGTAGGACGCATATGTTGCTGCCAATTGAAGATAAGAAGGTGAAAGTAGAAGTAAGCAATACTATACTTCTCATGAGTGGGAAGGAACTTCTGGATGAAGTTAAGAAATATCAAGACATGCAGTTTGTTGTGGTAAGAAAACCTAGAGTCATATTGACCAATGCCTAGATAGATGATCTACCGGAGGAAATTTAGGAACTGCTGGAGAATTTCGTTGATATAGTGGTGGATGATTTTCCTTGTTCGTTGCCTACCATCATAAGTATAAGCCATCACATTGACCTTATACCGGGAGAAATTTTACCAAACAAAACAACATACATACTGATGTCGAAGGAGAATGAAGAGGTTAAGAAGCAAGTCAAATATTTGATGAACAAAGGGTTGATTAGGGAAAGCTTGAGTCCATGCACTGTACCAACAGTGTTAAGTCCAAAGAAGGATGGGAGATGAAGGATTTGTACAAACTCGAGGGCTATAAACAAAATCACCATCAGGTATAGATTTCCTTTACCCAGGATGGATGACTTGATGGATTGCTTAAGTGGGGCAAAGTTTTTTTCAAAAATTGATTTGAAGAGTGAATATCATCAGATTAGGATGAGGGAAGGTGATGAATGGAAGACAACATTCAAGATGAATGAAGGGTTGTATGAATGGCTTGTGATGCTATTTGGCTTGATGAATGTGCCAAGTACTTTTATGAGATTAATGAATGAAGCCTTGAAAGATTTCATTGGAAAATTTGTAATTGTGTATCTTGATGATATATTGTTCTTCAGTAAGACTGAGGGAGAGCATAAGAGAAGTTGCTGATAAATCTAAAGAAGTCATCTTTCATGAAGACATAACACATTTATTTGGGTTTTGTAATCTCTTCAAATAAGTCGAAGATGGATCCTGAGAAGGTAAAAGTGATCAAAGAATGGCCATCGCCGAGGAATATCTTTGAAGTCAGAAGCTTCCATGGAATAGCTAGTTTTTACAGGAAGTTCATCAGAAATTTTAGTGGGATTAGTGCACCAATGATGGACACATTTAAGAAAAGACATAAATCTTTTCATTGGACAGAAGAAGAAGAAATAATTTTTAGGTTGTTAAAGGAGAAGATAACTAAACATCCAGTTTTGGTTTTGCCATATTTCAGTAAACACATTTCAAGTCAGATGTGATGCAAGTGGATTCACGGTTGGAGCAGTATTAGGTCAGGACAATAGACCAATTGCATACTTCAGTGAGAATTTGAATGAGACCAAGATGAAATATTCCATGTATGATAAAGAGTTTTTTGTAGTCATACAAGCGCTGAATAAATGGAGGCACTACTTGGTTCCGAAGGAGTTTGTTTTGTATATCTCCAACCATGCCTTACATTTTATAACCAAATAGGATAAACTAAACCATAAACATGCAAAATGGGTTGAATTTATGAAGAACTTTACTTTTGTTATAAAGCACATTTCTAAAACTGTTAACAAGGTTGTTGATGCATTGAGCCGAAAATGTTTGATTCTGCAGGAGTTTCGTGTGAAGACCTTAGGTTTTAATAGCCTTAAGTATATGTACAAAGATGATTCAGATTTCAAGGATGCTTATGAAGCATGTGAGAATCTAGTTCTCAGAGATAGAAGCCAATGGATTGAATATTTAATTCAGGATGGACTGATATTTAGAGGGAATCAGTTCTGTATCTCGAAGAGCTCTATGAGATAAAACCTTGTAAAGGAAAAACATAGTGGGGGATTAGCTAGACATTTCGGCCATGAAAAAAATTTTGTGAAACTAAAAAGTTTAAATTATTGGCTAGGGATGAGGACAAATGTCAAGAAATTTTTCAACAGATGTAGAATTTTCCAGCACACAAAGGGGAAAAGACAGAATATGAGATTGTATCAGCCATTTCTAGTACAAGAGAGGCCATGGGACACGTAATCATGGATTTTTTGTTAGGAATGTCGAGGACATAGAGAGCTTGTGATTCCATATTCGTGGTAGTCGACAGATTCTAACAAATGGCACATTTCATTCCATGTCAGAAAACCAGTGATGCAACACACATTGCAAATGTGTTTTTCAAGAAGTTGTTCAACTTCATGGTTTACCCAAGAGTATTGTTTCAGATAGGGATACCAAATTTGTTGGTCATTTTTGGAGGACACTATGGAAGAAGATGGGAATTTTTTTATCTTTTAGCTCATCATATCACACTCAGATGGATGGACAGACTGAGGTAGTAAATCAAAGTTTGGCAGACTTATTGAGGAGTTTAGTAGTTGAACATCATAGTCAGTGGGATCAGATTCTGTTGCAAGAGGAATTTTCATATAATGACTCACCTAACTAGAGCACAGGATAGAGCCCATTCCAGATAATGTATGGAATGCAACCAAGGGGAGTATATGATTTGAGAGACTTAGAGAAGAGCGATTTCATAAGTGCTGAAGCAGAAGATTTTGCAACAGAGATGCAGGAGCTCCATAATAAGATTAAAAAGCGGTTGCAGAGTTCCAACCAGGAATACAAGCACAGAGAAGATCAACATAGGAGAGAGCTTCAATTCAAAGTGGGATATTTGGTTTTAGCACACCTTAGAAAAGAAAGGTTCCCAAGGGGAACATATAATAAATTGAAGATGAAAAAGATAGGGTTGTGTAAGATTTTACGGAAATTTGAGGAAAATTATTATGAGATAGAATTTCTAGATGGTGTGGGAATATCACCCATATTCAACATATTATATCTGTATCCTTACAGAGTAGATGAAGCAGGAGGAGAAGAGAATCAAAAGGAAGTTCAATGGGTCAAACATATTCCTGTAGTTGAAAATCCGTAGATGGAAAAGATCATTGATTAGAGAGTTAGCAAGAAGACCCGGGGGAAGACACATCTTGAATATTTGGTAAAATGGAAAGGAAAATCAATTGAGGATGTTAGTTGGGAAAGTGAAACAGATATCCAGAAACATGGACAGACCATGCAGGAGCTCATGGATAAGAGTCCATGAATTTTTCAGCCAGAGGAGTATGATGCAGGAGCATCGCAAGCAAGCACAAGTGGAGGACAACTGGATATGAACCAGCGCGCATTTTGAAGACATTTTGAATTTTAAAAGATGAAACATTAATGTAATAGCTGGAAGGATGTAATTTCCCTTAAATGTTTTGGGGATTGTAACGCAGATCTTGAGCGTTTTCTCTCATATGTCGGTTGTAGGCATTTAATGTAATAAATGTAAAGTAGATGTAGGCTTTGATTTGATTAGATGTCTTGAGGTTGTAGGAGGGAAAACTCGAGAAATCTCCCTCGCATGTATTGTATTGTATCATTATTCTCATAGTAGTTAGAAGCTATAAAGAAAGAGAGCATAGGAGAGCAGAGAAGAACAAAGATTGTAGAAGTTGTATGAGCAGATAGTTGTCGCTATTGAATCCATGTACAGAAGCACTTAAATTAATATAAGAATGCTTTGATCCAATTTCATGGTGTTGTCATGGTCACTGTTTGCATCTATTGAATGTATGTTTACAGTTTTCTTATATACTTTGTTTGCATTTGTTTCATTGTTGTGTGTGTATCTGCGATTTTAGGTTGAATGTATGAAGTCTGTGAGAGGGAGAGTGTAAGTTTCAATTGTTTCTCTTCTTGAGAATTCCTGCAAGGAGTGCAATGAAAGTCCACAAGGAGTGCATTGACGATATTATGAGTTTATCTTGAAAAATATTAGGAGGGATACCGTTGTTCTTATACCAACATAAGTGAAAGTATAGCACATATCCGTGCAAGGTGTGCACAGGCCGGTTGAATTCTTAGACTTTTCCAACCCAAGTGAGCGGTCGAAGGATTTCTGTCACAAGGAGTGCGTGAAAGAATTCCATAGAATCCTTGAGTTTGTAGAAAGAGACAAGCTCAGGAGGGATAGAGACTTTGAAGAGTTCGAAGGAAGGATGAGGTTTGGAGTCACCTCATAGAAATCAATCTCAGGAGGAAATACGTCGAGTTATTTTTCTAGGAACATCAAGAGCCTGAATGAATGGTGGAAACTCTCGAAGGGAGAAATGTCGATACCCGTGGACCGTTAGACCCAGTGGAGTTGTAGGGAGGATAAAGGCGAGAGTCTTTCAAAACTCGCAAGCTCAGGAGGGATAGTATCCATTAGATCCAGAGGAGCGAGAGCCATTGATTTGGTGCTTTGAAATTTCGGCATTTCGGGAGTTGGAAGTGTAGAGAAAACAACTACCTGGAAGTCGCGATACGTGAAATCCCCACGTAATCTGGACCGTCAGATCATCGAAGGTTTGGTACTGTTGATCTGTGGTAGAGAAATATCGTGATTTCGACTATCGGGCAAAGGGAGAAATCTACATTGTAAATCCCCAATACACGAAATCCTGATGCATCAAAAGTTGGGCCCTAGGTCATAGCTGAGGGTCACATCAGTGAAGAGTTAAGGGAGGAGCTAGAGACCATTAGCCCATTTCAAAATTTTGGGACTTGGAAGAGTTAGGGTGCCTTGTAACGAAAGTCCATACATCGTGAAACACGACGTTCCCTTTTGGGGTTTAGCCTATGGTCGCACTAGTGGTCACGTGGAGTGGAGGCTCGCGTCTAGTGCATGTTTGCGCAGGCGGAGTGTAGAAAAGGACCTGTGGTTATACGTGTTGAAGATTCCAGCTGGGAATCAAAGAGTCATTTCGGCTCAAAGGAAACTGAAGATCCATAGGCCAGGAGGTCAAGCGGACCCTGCTGAGGTGGGGGTCTGCATCAGAATCCTTCTGGTTGCACTGTACATTTTTCCTGTAACCTTAGCCTAGTTTAGGATTCACTTGCCTTGGGTGGAGCTTAGTCCGAGCTCGGGGGTGACCCACTGCTAAGCATGATGATCAGCGTGGTCTACAGCTAGGAGGCTCGTGGAAGGTCTACACGTAGTTGGTGGTGTTACTCCAGTTGAAAAGATAAGTATCATTACTCTGCTTAAATTATATGTTATGCATGTTTGTAATACTTGAATATTATCATGTATTTTGTTGCGTATGAGAATTGTTGTCTATTACATTTGAATATGTATGGTAGCAGTAACTTTGTGTTATATGTTTTATTTCTATTAAAATGCATGTTAGATATATCTATGCATGTATGTATTTTTGTGTGGTAGCATTGCCCGACCTGTTGGTGGTCGAGGATGTTACAGAAGCCTCAAAGGCAAGAGGATTCTATGGGATGTGAGACCTCCAAGGAGGATCCATTTGTTTCAGTAGGTTTTGCTACAGTGATAGAGGAGACAATTAGTCAGGAAGAATGGGGTATGGGATTTTCCTCAGTCATAGAGGGAGAATCCAGTGAGGAAGACTAGATAACATGGTTTCCTTCTGTGATAGAGGAAGTTGGCCTCATATTTGGAAATGAAGGATCTTGGATTGATGCATTATTTCTTGGGATTGGAGGTGTGCCAGAGGCCAGATGAGATCTTCCTTGGACAAGGGAAGTATACAATTGAGATATTGAGCATATTTGGTATGATGGACCGCAAGTCCATGGCTACACCTATGATGAAAAATATGAAGAAGCTAAGTGATTCCGCTGCAGACTTAGATTTGGTGGATCCCACTATGTATAGGCAGCTAATTGGATCCTTGATGTACTTGGTTAACACCAGGCCAGATATTTTCTTTGTAGTGAGCACCCTGAGCCAGTTTATGGTTGGGTCGAGGCACTGCCATTGGGTTGCAACAAAGTATGTGTTGAGTTACATGCGTGGTATATTTGGATATGGTCTGAGATATGTATTAGGTGGTGAAGTGAGGCTGCAGGGATATACTAATTCTGACTGGGAAAGGAGTGAAATGGAAAGAAAGATCACCTCGAGGTGTTGCTTTAGCTTGGGATCAACTATGATATCTTGGTTTACAAGGAAGAAGACTTTTGTAGCACTCAGTACAACAAAAGTGGAGTATATCCCAACTAGTTCCACAAGTCGTGAAGTAGTATGACTTCAAAATATTTTTGCAGGAGTATTTGATCAGGAGCTCGAGATCAAATATCATTTCATCCAAGACATAGTGCAGAAGGGAGAAGTGAACCTCCGGTACATATCCACAAATGATCATATTATAGACATTCTCACCAAGCCTATATCTAGAGTGAAGCCTATATACTTCAGAGACAAGCTTGGTGTGATGCATAATGTCTCCCTCACTAAGAAGGAGTGTTCATGTTTTAGCACCGGGAAGACATTATCCCAGATTGGTCATGCTGATTTGACCAAGGGAGGATGATACATTCACTCATGAGGATATGCTAGTGGTGAATGTCCCGATATTTTGATGGTTCTTCAGTTAGTAGCATTAGGTAGACATTGTCCCAGATTGGTCATGTTGATTTGACCAAGGGAGAATAATGCATTCACTCACGGGGATTTGCTAGTGGTGAATGGCGCAAGTGTAATATTTCTCCTTACTCATGTTGATTTGAATAGGAGTGATAAATACTCAATATGCAACATCAGAAAAACATTCTCCCAGATTGGTCATACTGATTTGACCAAGGGAAAATGACACATTCACTCACGAGGATTTGCTAGTGGTGAATGGCCCAGGTGTAGTCTTTCTCGCTAGTCATGATGATTTTAAAATGAGTGATAAAGAATCAAGATTCTAGATGATATAACATGCCTACTCTAGGGTGGAGTGATCTATTTCTTATAGGAAATGTTTGAATTGTTTACAAATCTAGTATAATTTTGAAGATGTAGGCTGAAGAGACCTCTTTTGACGAGGGGATTCTCGGTGGGCTTGCTCAAAATTAGAGCTCTATATTAATTATATGTGAATGTCAGGAGATGATACATCAACATCTCTCATGGAAAAAATTTCTAGTAAAATAAGAAATCCAAGAAGACAAGTCAAAGACCATTAAATTATTAAAGAACCCTCGAAAAAACATTAAATGAATTATTTTGGAAAAAAGAAGAAGTCGACCCCACAAGTAAATAAAGGTGACTCAGATTACTATAAATAAAGGATGGATCAAATCATTTGTACACATCTCACATATTCTCTCAAGAAGGGCACAAGTCTGGTGCAATAGTTGCAGTAGTTCTAGCAAAATTCTTAAGGAGCATCTTGGAAAGACTTTTGTGGTGCACTGTCTTTGTCTAGTGGTTCACTATCCTTGAGGGATCCTCCTCATGCTAGGGAGAAACCTTATATATGTTGGGCTATTCATTTTATGGTGATGTATTTTTTGGCTTGAATTCTTCTTAAGAAAAGTTGTTGGGTTTTCTCCCAAGGCTGTGTTTCCCAGGGTAAAAATATTGTGTCTACTATGCATGGATATCTTTATATGATTTTGTTATTTCCGCTGCAGTTTTATTTCAGTTGAGATTTTGAGTGTGTAATTATTCTATGATAACAATGACATGGAAATATGTTTTAAATCATAAGGAAATAATTATCAGATTTGGAAGTTAGAGAATTCAATAACATGATGCTTGTCCAACCAATCCATTCCAATTAAAATATCATAAGATCCCAATGGTATATTTAGGTCAAAATTAGTACTCACTCCATTGAGGCTTAATGGAAACCTTATATATGTTGGGTTATTCATTTTATGGTGATGTATTTTTTGGCTTGAATTCTTCTTAAGAAAATTTGTTGGGTTTTCTCCCAAGGTTGTGTTTCCCAGGGTAAAAATATCATGTCTACTATGCATGGCTATCTTTATATGATTTTGTTATTTCCGTTGCAGTTTTATTTCAGTTCAGATTTTGAGTGTGTAATTATTATATGATAACAATGACATGGAAATATGTTTGAAATCATAAGGCAATAATTATCAGATTTGGAAATTAGAAAATTCAACAACATGATGCTTGTCCAACCAATCCATTCCAATTAAAATATCATAAGATCCCAATGGTATATTTAGGTCAAAATTACTACTCACTCCATTGAGGCTTAATGGAAACCTTCTATATGTTGGGTTATTCATTTTATGGTGATGTATTTTTTGGCTTGAATTCTTCTTAAGAAAAGTTGTTGGGTTTTCTCCCAAGGTTGTGTTTCCCAGGGTAAAAATATAGTGTCTAATATGCATGGCTATCTGTTTATGATTTTGTTATTTCCGCTGCATTTTTATTTCAATTGAGATTTTGAGTGTGTAATTATTCTATGATAACAATGACATGAAAATATGTTTGAAATCATAAGTCAATAATTATCATATTTGGAAATTAGAAAATTCAACAACATGATGCTTGTCCAACCGATCCATTCCAATTAAAATATCATAAGATCCCAATGGTATATTTAGGTCAAAATTAGTACTCACTCCATTAAGGCTTAACGGAAAACTTCTAACAACCTCATTGATCCTTCTTTTGGTTCCAATGGCTAGCTGAACCAAACTTGATTTTTCAAGATTTCTTTTCTCCAAATGTAATGTATCCACTATTTTAGGATCACTGTAAAAATGGCTTTCTCCTGAATCAATTAAAATAGAAATAGGTTGATTACTGATCATACCTTCCACCTTGATCATATTGGATTCGTACTCTGCTTGTCGATCTTCTAAGGTTGCATATATTCTTCCCATGTGTTATATTGTTGCAACCTCCTATATGTTGTGCATGGTCTTCACTTTGTATTTTCCGCGAGGACAATCTTTGTACATGTGATCTTCTTTGCATCCCCAACATTGGATTGGTTTTCTTCCCCTTTTTCCCATGGAGTATTCTCTCTTAGATTCATCCTTAGTGGAAAGATCTTGCTGATTTTGATTTGGGTTTTTTCTGTTGAAAGGAGGTTTGAATCCTTTATTTCTCTGATGAGACTTCTCTTTCTTCTTATCCTTCCAAGAGTTATGAAAATACTCTCTACCCTTTTATTTATCATACAGGTACTTATCCTTCCTAATCGTCTCATTCAAATTCATGGGCTCAACATATTGAATCTTCTTTTTATAAAATGAAGGAAGTCCACTCAAAAACCTCTATATTTTCACCTTATCATCCTTTATAAACCCTACATACTTTATCAGTCCCAAGAACTTCTTTTCATACTCTACCATGGTCATGCTTCCCATCCAAAGTTCAAATAACTCTTTCATTTTCTTGTCATAGAAGTGCTCTGAAAGGTTCTCCTTCTGAAAATATCTCTTTAATTTCTTCCAAGTGATCCTACTCTCATTATGTGATCAACTTGTTTAAGTTGATCCCACCATGCAGAAACTTTCCCATGCAAATGGTAGTTGGAAATTCTGGCTTCTAGGTTACATGAGTAATTGTGAAAATAAGAATACTACCTGATTCCAAGCAACCAGACCTGAGAATCATCTTCCCTTTCTCTTAATTGTCCTTGCAAACTATCCAATTCATGTCTTCTTCTTTGGTGCTTAATAAGAGACATTTATAGACTACTTTTGGAATATTCAGATGTATGAAACTACTTTATGAGTAAGGAGGTCAATGATGTCTATGAGTTCTACTATTACTTCTTGAATGACCAACTCTTATGTAGTTATCTCTTATTTCATGATATCTTCCTTATTCCTCCCATCTTGAGTCTGATCCATTCCTTTCTTTCCCTTGCAATTGATTTAGGCTTTGCATCACTTGAGAATTTATCTGTTGTTTTTCTCTCATCAACCTCTCATTATCTACTTTTTAACTCTTCACTTCTATTCTCAAGCTTCTTATAGTCTCTATTAAGGTTTCTTGCTCCCCTATGCCCTTGTGCCCATTGGATTTTGTCTCCACATTACCAACACTAATATTTTGTCCTTTATCTTCTTTACCACGACTACAGACTCTCTCTTATTCCTCGATTTCTTGAATATGCATTATTATCTTGAGCTGATATGTTTATACCCCCTAATTATGCAAAATGTGCAAGCAACCACTTTTTGTTAAAAATATGCATATCATAAAAAATTGTCAATTAATGCTACATGTCCTTTTTTTGCTCAATTTATGAAGACTTATATCACAACTCTCCAAATTCTAATATTTCAGGTTATTCTCCTCTAACTTAGATTTCCAACGACCATACTCATGACTCAATCCAATCTCTGAGTTGGAATTTATGGCTTCCTAAAAAATCCACTTTCACCCCATTTGTGCATTTTCTCCAATGGTGTAATTTTATTGAAATGCCCACTTCGGTCAATTGCAGAAGAAAATATGTCAGGAAATAGAGAAAATTTTGTATGAGGAATAGATAATAACAATGACAAGGAATTCATAAAACTCTCATATTTTCAATCTTATTCTCCAGTAAAAAACTACATCAATTTGGAAATGACAATTTTGCCCCTTTTCCAGACTTTGAATTTTTGGCAAAACTGGCTATCTCTCAATCTGCGCACTTCTTGGAAAATTTAGCTAAGACAGTCTTTTTTGTATTAATGAGTTCATAGTATGTTTTCCATTTTTTTGATTTGGGATCACTTTTCCTCCTCCGAAAATCTAAAAAATCTCAAAAAAGTGGCCCGAAATAGTGAATTTTGGCCTATTTTAGTATACCCATTCCAATCCCCTTAGGATTTATTCATTTCCTTCATGGATTATTTTAGTTTATGATTTTTTCACTCTCTCCATGAATTTATTCTTAATTTAGAGCTCTGCCAATGATCTGGACCTAGATCTTTAAAAATCACTATTTTACAATTTCTGACAAATCTATGGAGAAATGGACAATGACTCTCTTTGCACTTTTCTAGATCTCCTCCCCGTGGAAAAATACTCAGAATTTTCATCCAAGTATCACTTAGTCTTCTCCATTTATGGCCAAAATAAGAAAATGGCTCCACATTTAGTTTTTTTTTAAAACTAATGGGCAGTCTTGCCTACGGGACAATCTGCACCATCAATCTCAAAATCGAGATTAATCCCAATCATTTATCTTCTTATTATATCAAGCCACCAAAATCAACGAATCATATTCATTTGAAGCCTTCCGTCGCACTCTAAGTTCTTCTCCATCAGATTCATATTCCACTCGACAAACATACTCCAATCATGCATACTTTGACGGATCTAACGACCCTTGGAGTTGGAGATCAACAACTTTGATTACTTCAATGTTTCTACTTACAAGGAAATTAACCCCTGCCTTCTCCTTTTCTCACTAGGTATTCAGGTAGGACCCACAAAGATGTTGTAACACATCCGACCCCCTAAGTTTCATTTTTAAGGGATGGGGTATTGTAATTGTCGATTTTCTTAGTAATCTTAATCCCCTCCATGGAGCTTCATCGCCTCCTGCTCATCAAGATCCCTCCAACAATGGTTGTTTCATTTGAAACTGAGTCCTAGATAGAAAATCATGGCCTCTATGAAGTTCCCTAGCATTTGACATATCTAATCATCGACACGTGGCATCCACGTGACACATTGACACAATTTTCGTCCTCCATGATGACTACATTTCACCTACACATGCTTGTGAAATTCTACCCTCAAATGAGTCCGCTCCACATAGAACCATTAGAGTCATCACTCAGACTCTTGACTAGTATTCTTGTGAATTAACTCCGACAGATATGGTATTGAATAATATTCCCCTTCTATTCCATCTGTTCGGAGATAGAACAATTCGTGCAGTTTCCTTACTCCAAGTCCAAATCATCGAGGAATATACCCTTCTCCTTAATGGATGATCATGGGATTGAATCGTAATCTCCCGATAGATGGTTGATATTGATTCAGGGCTTAAGGTTCTCCTTCCAGGTATACTCCACTCGATTCATCCACCTTTGGGTAAGGGACACTTGTCACTTTAACCCACACCGACTGTCCTACTAGAAATCCATGTCAACCATGGGGTTAAAAATTCATTCCGACATCCTTTCATAGGACTCGCACTTCTAGGCCATCAAGGTATTTCTCTGAATCTGTCAAGGTCACACTCCAAAAATAGTCAACAATGAGCCAACTAGGCTCGTGCTAAATCCATTCACCTAAACAACTGCTCACATGTGTCTTCACATAGACACTCCCTGTCAATTCTCATTGTTTTGACTTACTAGTGGGGTTCATAACGATCAACGACTGAATTCTCATCCCGCCCATTCACGGATCCATAACTTGCACTAGTATATATTAGGGATATTTTCATCGGGTTTATTCCCACAATACATGAGATTTCTACCAAAATTATCACTCTAATAGGTTGTTTCAGGACCCTTCCCACGACATTCGAGAAATATATCTTACATAGTTACTCTAACTAACCATAGATCAACAGTCACAATCTCTTCAGATCAACAACTATGGTTCCTTGCCAATCAACACAAGGTTTACAGGGATATAGCTGACCGTTCAAGGACTTAGCCATTCTCCAAGTCTTGGAAGATTCGACTTTTGGCCTTTGAGGATTCATGATGATCTTGAGTTCTCTGCAGAATGTTCCACTCAGAGTGAAGATTTCATATGAGTTGCAGGCCCGCCATACCAGAAACATATGGGGGTAATTCAAATGAGTAGTAGTTTGTATTCATTCTTTTTTATGAATAAATCAAGCATCAGTATTCATCACCATGTCACTTACCTTACCGCATTTAGGTTGTATATTGAGCATACAAATAGTCTCTTGGATTTAAACATTCATATATACATATATGAACACACAAATTTTCTATTCTTAAGAATTCACATAAGTCATTCACATTCATTTCAATATAGATAAATTACTTATCTTATCAAGGAGTGAACCAATCCAACTGAATGAGAGAGGAAACCTTTCATCCCAAACTTAGGCCTTGTTGTAGAGTCACTTCCTACAACACACCACCCCCATACCAAGACATGATACAACCAGGGAAATTGACTCAGCAGGGCTCCAAGTCTGTGATGATCTGAGAATGTTACTCTCCTTCCCCTTCTGACACAACAAGCGTTTCCACTTCATACTGAGCTCAAGGTCTCTACAGGTTTATCAGGTGGTTTCTCAACTAGATTTCCTCTGCACAAGGGAGTCCCTCCTGTGCTTAAAAGTCCCTCAGCAACCTCCCCTTACTAGTGTCGATTACTGTCTAGTTGTTGGATCACGTTGTCATTGATCCCAAAGGATTGATTGATTGATGTCAAAGGATTAATGTCAAAAGAAAAATTTATTGTATTCCAAAGGATTGATGTCAAAAGAACAATGTCTTGTCATAGTATATTGATGGACCACGTATTGTCCTTGATGTCAATGGAATGATGTCAAGTGAAGTCATTGATATATGATGCATAGTACAAATGGAGTACAAATGGATGAACTCCAAAGTGGTCCCCTTATGGTGAAATCCCTCACGGGAAGACGCTTTGCAGTTAAGTGTCTATCATGGTTGATAAAGAGTACAAATGGGTGAACTCCAAAGTGGTCCCATTACGGTGAAATCCCTCATGGGAAGACACTTTGCAGTTGATTTATCCTAGAAGTATGGTTAGAGAACCCATGCTTAATTATGGAATAATAAGATGGAGATCAATGAATTTATAAGTGAAACTATCCTAGATGGATAGTGCTTGTCATGCCATTTCTGGTGGTATTTGGAATGTCACATAACCCCTCATGGTTTGTGAGTTATGGCCTTACGAAGTTGGAGGACCCTCATATGTTGGAATGAAGCCCCAAAAGGTCAAAGAAGTCAAAATGCTTGCAAAGAAGAAATTATTTAAATAATAAAGTCAAGTGACAAAGTCAAAGAGGATTATTTAAATAATAAAGTGAAGTGACAAAGTCAAAGAGGATTATTTAAATAATAAAGTGAAGTGACAGAGTCAAAGATGATTATTTAAATAATAAAGTGAAGTGACAATTATTTAAATACTAAAGTGAAGTGAAAAATTCAAGGAGGATTATTTAAATAATAAAGTAAGTGGAGAAATTTATAATTATGGAAAGTGGTTATAAGAAGGTTAACCCTAAAATGAGGAAAATGGGTAAAGTGGTCAAGTTGCTATTGGATACATGGACAAGTGGAAAATTGGGAAAATTTGGACATAGGTGACTATGTGGACAAAGTGGCTATATGGACAAAGTGGCCTAGAAGATCCTTCTAAGGAAGCTACTTGGAGAGTATGAATAAGAGGCAAGGGTCTCTTGTGAAAAAAATCTCTTGAGCATACATTGAAGATCTATTTATGAGAGAGAGAGAGTGACTGGAGGATCTCATGGACACATCAAAGTTTCCGTAAGTCTGAGATATTGACGATGAAAGTTTCAGAAGTTCGAAAACCCTAGTTTTTGAGGAAGTACACGAGTAATAGTGGGCCATAGAGTGTACATACATGGGATGCAACGAGACAGAGTGCGTACACATGTGGGTTGAAGGAATTTAGAGTGCGTAAAGTTGGTGGAAGTCATAAAGACTTGAGTGTGAGTTGGTGCCAGGCTCTTGAAGGCTGAAGTAAGTTCCAAATCTTCATTCTCTAGGCTCAGATCTTCCATAGAAACTATGGTATGGTTACATAGTTGTATTGATGGATACTCCTACTTATTATATGGTGAATGCTTAAGTCATTCTTGGTATGGCTGTTGTGATATGGTTGTGTTGGTTGATTGATAGAGTGAGCAACACTCTTATGGTTCAGTACTGATATGATTTCCATAGTATCTTGGTTGTTTACTTATGATTGAGTAACATTCATATTGTATGGTTGAGGAGCATGAGTGAGTCATTGGAGAGCATAGATGTGTTGTGATTGGTTATGGTACAGATTGGACAATGAAAGGAATAAGTGGATGTGACAGAAGGCTACAGAGGATCTGAGTTTTTCATGGAGAGAAAACCCTAATTACTCAGAAGGCATACATAGGCTATAGTACAGATAGGTCGCATACATACACGAGTTGTACTACTGGTAGGTTGTGTACATATGCGTGCTACACTACTAACAGGTCATGTACCTATTGACAGATTGGTATCTGTTGAGGGTTGATTCCTCTTCTCAGTTGGTGCTGATTTATGTAAGTCGAGTCTTGCATTGTAGAGTTGTTTCTCTTGTGGAGTTGTAACTCTATTTAGTTATTGCTAATAACCCAAGGATTGTAGTCCGTAATAAAAATAAAATTGTACATACATCTTGTGTTCTTTGTGTTCCTTGTGGTGATGACTTATTGATGATATATGTTGCTGGTATATGTTGCTGATGTATGTTCACATTTAACTGGTTATAAATGACAACAATAAGTGATGAGTAATTGGTGATTGATAACTAATGATTTTGTGAAGGGAAGTTGGAAAAAGAGCCCTACATGGATTCACCCCCCATCTTAGTGTGGTCAGTGTGTCCAACACTAGTAATCGCCAAGCTGCAACCCACTATTTCTCTAGTTTAGGATCCAGATCATCTATGTTCAGGGTGATCATTCTCATCTTGTACAAGCTTCCTATTTTCTTCTAGAAAGATATCCTTTTCTTTCTTACTCAATGCATCTGTCTTCCATGCTCTATTTCCTATTCTCTCTGAGTTATCTTCTTTTCTCACTTCACCTATATTTTTCCCCCTCCTTTTGCGTCTATTTTTCAGTGCCTTTTTCCTACCTCTCCTTCCTTCCTCGGGCTCTCAGTTGAATCTGGAAAATGTAACCTGCAGTCCACCCTTTTCCAATCTAAAGTGGTAGTTTATGGTACATTCCTATCAACCATTCAATTGGCCATTCTTTCCATGCATGGGCCAATTGTGATATTCATTACTACCCAACCACCTTTATGATATTATCTTTAATGTTCACGTGGTCTCTTCCATCAGTTTGGTGTTTTGGTGATGAAATCATCATGTTTGTAAGCATAGATAATATTGTTGTGCAAGCTTCCTATTTTCTTCACTGATGCATCTTGCCTTCCTTTCACTCAATTATCCCATCAATCCTCTACTTCATCAATTTCCTCTAGCGTATCATGGCTAGTACTTATCAAGGATGTTAATTCTCATTCAATAGATTGATGTTTATATTAAATCAAAACATAATTATATGCCTTATATTATTAACATATAATGTTTGTGCATAATTACAGTCTTGGGAGAAAACAGGTTGTTACATTTCCCTCCCCCTTAATAAAACACTGTCCTCGGTGTTCACAACACCATACTTTTACAATTATACAATAAAAAAAAATGGGTATGCCAACTTCATGGCATCTTCCAGTTCCCACATAGCTTCATCAACTCGAAAATGATGCCATTTCACCTTGACCTGTGCAATGGATCAGTTTTGGAGCATTGTTTCTTTCTTGTCTAGGATGAGTTTGGGTTCTATATGGAATTCTCCTTCTGGTTCTACCTGTATTATAGTCCAATCAATAATATGATTAGAATCATGCACATATTTCTTTAACAAGGACACATGGAATACATTATGTGCTATAATAGTAGGTGGTAAAGCAAGTGTAACATCCCCGACCACCCATGGTCGGGCCACGCTACCCGAGGGAACACTTTCTGTTCTCTCACTATGGAACATACTGTGACACACCCAGCAACCAACTGAACTATTCCACATAAATTTTTCTAACTGCATGCATTCAAAAATATATACACATAGAACTGTTGAGGAAGCTTTATCTATAAAACATAATAGACAATTACTTTATGTAAATGCACAAATTCATGCTGAAATAACAATAAACACATACATGCAACATATATGGGAAATACCCATAAACATATAGACAGTTATAATCACACAGATGATAAACATGTAGAATAAGAACGTAATTAGCAATGCAGTATGTAAATTTATCACACAATTGGTACTTATCTTGGTAATAATGTCACCAATTGCATGCAAACTATCCACGAACCTCCCAACCTTAGATTACACTATTCATCACTCTCAACAGCGAGTCACCCCCGAGCTGGGACTAAACTCCACTCAAGTAAGAGATTCCTAACTAGGCTAAAGGCTCATAAACAATAGGAAAGACTTTGTCCTAGGTGCTCACTCAACTAAAAACCTACAACCTCTCATTCCCCACATGCCTGTCCCACCCAAGGAAGTGTGCCCCTTCTCTGCTCAACAGTCCTTTGACTGCCCCACTTCCCTTCCAGGGCTTTAGCAACATATCAAACAGGAAGTCTCGGGGCACTGTAGCTGTAGTTTAGCACCTTCAAGAATTCGATCCCCAACAATTCTCTCACTCAGAGAATTTCTCACAGGCCTGACAACCCACCCCTTCAATATCCCATGGGCCTGACAACCCACTTCTTCAATCCCATTCCCAATATAACCAGGTACACCAATAGGAAATGGATATGGAAATAGGTTCATGTACAGTGATAGGAAAGTACGAGGATAACTCAATGACTGTGCGAATGCTCCTAGAATAATGGCTCAGCGATCCAGAATGATGGTAAGAATCATGAAAAAGATCCTGGTAAGAATGATGAGGCGTGAAAATGAACTAAGTCCCAATAATATGTATGCATGTACCCAACTTGACACTTGTCATGTTGGCAGCTACTCTGGTACACTTGTCCCCAATTTGAGAACTTAGGATAAAATAATTATCCATACTTTATGATTTAAGAAATATTAATATAATATTCCTTTTTGGCTTAAGCTCTCTAGCTTGTCCCTTTCCCTTACCTTTTGGCCCTCCCTTTCCCTAACTGGTCGAGTTTAGTCCCCCATCTCTTTTATCGTGGTCGGTCTATGTGCAACGATGTATTTTATATTAATCATGAGACATATAGAAAATAGGTGCACTGGCCTTTAGCATCTAGGCGCTCTGGCCTAATTCCAAAACATAATCATCCCAACTTATAATAACTGGCTCACCAGCCTATAACACATATCATATACACAAAGGTTCCCTGACCTCAATATTGCATGCACTTTAGTTACTGCACGCGGTATCTAGGAATGCGCACACTACATCATTTTACTGTGCAGTACATGCATGCACTATGCCATGAAAGTTGAATTACAAAATGATGTCAAAACATCTCACCAACCTAAGTACACTTGCATTACATTTAGAATTGGGTTTGACTGAGGGATATTACAATCCCCTCCCCTTATTTATGCACTGTCCTCAGTGCATCATGTACCCATAAACAACAAAATTTTCAAAAATCCTCAAAAAACGTTGGGTATTCTGTCCGCATTGCATTCATGCTCCCAAGTAGCATCCTCAGGAACGTACCAGGTCCATTGGACCTTTACAAGCCCTATGGATTGATTCCAGAGCTGTTTGATTTTCGGGTCCAGAATGCGCACCGGATGCACTTGGAAAGTGCCTTCTTGCTCCACCTAAATCACATTCCAATCAATAAGATGATTAGCATCAGGTATATATTTCTTTAGCAATGATACATGGAATACATTATGAACAGACATAGATGTAGGCAATGCAATCATATAAGCAACTGGACCAATCCTCTCTAGGATTTCAAATGGTCCACAAAATCTGGTTGCCAACTTGGCACAGCTTCCTAGCTTCAGGGAACTCCTGTTAGCTTTCACTTTCAGGAAAACATGATCACCTACTTTGAACTCTCTGTGGGTTCTGTTCTTATCGGCATAAATTTTCTGTCTGTCTTGGGCAGCTTTCAAATTCTGCTTAATTTTTAACATTTGGTCCTCCATCTCCTTGAGCAAATCTGGCCTAATTACCGTCCTATTAGCTGGATTATCCCAACTTATTGGAGTATTTCACTTTATTCCATAAAGTGCTTCAAATGGGCTCATCTTCAACGATGCTTGATACCCATTGTTGTAAGAAAATTCTACCAAGTGCAGGTAGTCTTCCCATTTCTATGGTTTGTCCATCACATACATTCTCAGTATGTCTTTTATCACTCTGTTCACTCTCTCTATCTGTCCATCAGACTCAGGATGATAAGTTGTACTAAAGTTCAGATTCATTCTGAATCCTTTGAACAATCCTTTCCATAAATTTGAGGTGAATTTTGGGTCTCTGTCAGACATAATTGTTTTAGGAATTCTGTGAAATCATTGCACTTCCTTCATGAAAATATCAGCAACATCTGTTGCCTTGTGAGTAGTTTTTAGTGGAATAAAATGGGCATATTTTGTAATCTTTTCCACCAACACCATGATCGAATCATGCAACTTGCCTTTTCTAGGAAATCTCGTAATAAAATCCATTGTCACCACTTCCCACTTCCATTCAGGAATGGGCAAAGGTTGCAACAACCCTACTGGGTTCCTATGCTCAGCTTTAACTTTATGGCATTCCATACATCTAGTGATGTATTCAACGATCTCTCTCTTCATACTTGGCCAAAAGTGTTGGCTCTTGACCGCTGCCATGGTTTTCTAATATCCAGGGTGCCCTACATAAGGAACATTATGCATCTCATGCAAAATCATACGTTTCAAGTCCTGGACATTTGGTACAAAAATTTTGTTCTTGTGCAACAATATTCCATATATTCCCAAATTATAAATATCCATCTTTTGTGGCATCTTACCTTGTTGTAGCCTTGCTACCAATTCTCTGTACTGCATGTCTACATTTGCAGCCTCCAGAATTTTGCTTTTAATATCAGTCTGATACATGGTAATGGCTGTAGCATGTAGTTCATGCACCCTTCTGCTGACTACATCAACCACTTTATTTTCTTTCCCCTTGATATGCTTTATATCAAAGTCATATTCACTTAGAAATTCTAACCATCTTCTTTGCCTATCATTTGGATTTGGCTGATCAAATAAGTATTTCAGACCATTGTGGTCTGTTCTTAGCTTGAACCTTTTTCCCATGAGGTAGTGTCTCCATTTCCTCAAGGCATGCACTATGGATGACAACTCCAAATCATGAGTGGCATAGTTTCTTTCATGCTCCTTCAAATTCCTTGATTCATAACATATAACAAACCCATTTTGACCGAGGACTCCACCAAGTCCTTCATTACATGCATCTGTGCATACATTGAAGTCTTCATTTGGGTATACAATATTTAGTATTGGAGAACTTGTCAATAATTGTTTCAAGTGTTGGAAACTCTTTTCACAATCTAGTGTCCACTGAAACTTCACACCCTTCCTTTGCAAGGAAGTGATTGGGTGTGAAATATTTTATAATCCTTTAATGAATCTCCTGTAATAGCCTACAATACCCATAGATGATCTCACCTCTATCACATTCTTTGGTGCTGACCATTCTCTAATGGATTCTATCTTCTCAGGATCCACTGCTATCCCATCCTTTGAAATGATATGCCCCAAATAATGAATTTTCTTTTGATAAAATGAGCACTTGCTCAATTTGGCATACAAATGATACTCCCTTAATACTTGCAACACCATCCTCAAATGATGTTCATGCTCTTCCTCTGTCTTAGAATCTATAAGAATGTCATCCAAAAGGACAATGACAAACTTGTCTAAATATTCTCGGAAAACACCATTCATTAAGCACATGAAAACAACAGGTGCATTTGACAACCCAAATGGAACCACTGTGAACTCATAATGACCATACCTTGTCCTGAAGGCGGTCTTGCTGATATCTTCCTCTTTAATCCTTACCTGATGGTATCTTGATCTGATATCTATATTTGAAAATATCTTTGCACCCTTCAATTGATCAAAGAGATCATCAATCCTTGGAAGAGGATACTTTTTCTTAACAATCACTTTATTCAACGGTATGAAGTCAATGCACAATATTAATGTTCCATCTTTCTTTTTCACAAAAAAGACTGGGCCACCCCAAGGTGACACACTTGGGCGTATATACCCCTTCTTCAAAAGTTATTCAAGCTGTATTTGCAACTCCTTCAATTATGGTGTACTCATTCTATAAGGATTATTTGACACTGGAGCTACTCCAGGCATTAGGTTTATAGAGAAATCAATGTCTCTCTTTGGGGGTAGTTGATCCGGATTATTTTTGGCATGAAATGAGAGAGGAGATATAATAAAGAAATGCACAGAGATATTGCAGATATTCAATAATATAACAGAAATGTATCAGAGATGCAACCATAAAAAAATATATACAGTAATACATGATTTCTATTAATCAAAGAAATGTACAGAGACTGTAAAAATACAGAGTGAAAGACTCGCTAGAATGGTGGCAGCTTATCTCTGAGAAGAGATGTG
>JZKD02S1604878.1:1258000-1272454 GCA_000966675.3 Picea glauca | reverse complement strand
CCAAAAGTCATGTGGGCCCCGTTTGGGTAAGTTGGTGCATCAACTTCCTGGGGTTGTAACTTTTGCATACGATCTCCGTTTTAGGCGTGTGATAGCTCGTTGGAAAGGTATCATCGAGGAGATTCATTTTGGGGCTCAATAATTCCTTTGGATATCATTGAGAACCTCGATCTTGAAAAACCTTCATTTAGGCCCTCAAAAGGGCCCCGGAAGTTAAAACCTGCTAAAAATAGTAAATTGCCAAAATAGCCAAAAAACTGTTTTGAGCCATTTGGAAAAGGTGGGTGGCCACCGATATCCACCTGGATCAGTAGTCCTGGTACCTCCTTGAATGCATATTCAAACTCTTTCAGGATTGCATAATCTTCCCAATTTGGTACCTTATCTTTAGGTGTCTCTTCCATATGAGTTGCAAATATTTGACACCCTTTTCTGTAACATTTCTTCAGCTACAATGCTGAAATTTCTCTAATGGTTACTACCCTGGGAATTCCCTGCACTTTCCTTTGGTTCCCTTCCTCATCCAAGAAAGTAAATTCTTTGTTATGACAATCTAAGAGAGCATGATGTTGGTCCAACCAATCCATCCCAATTAGATAGCCATAGGAACGTAAAGGAAAGATGTTCAAATCTCCCTTGGTGTTCAGTCCATTCATGTACATGAGGCAAGACTTAACCAACTCATTAACTTTTCTTTTGGCTCCTGTAGCTAGTTGTACCAACCAATATTTTCCATGCTTTCTTCTTGGCAATTGCAAACTTTCCACCATCTTAGGATCTATATAACTATGACTAGCTCCTGAATCAACTAAAATAACAATGGTTTGGTTGTTGATCATACCGTCCACTTCAATCACAGGGGACTAATATTCTTCTTGCTTGTTGTCTAGGGATGCATGGATCCTTGGCATATTTCTTCCCATGTCCTCCACTATTTCAACTTGTTGTACATTGTGAACAATCCTTCCCTTTTCACCTCTATGAGGACAATCTTTGAACCTATGATCTCCTTTACAACCCCAACATTGAATAGTTGGTTGCCTTGGCCTTTGGCCTCCTACCTCTATCATTCTAGGTCTCTAGGAGTTTGTTGTCCCTGTGGATTATTTCTGAAGAATGGTGGCTTAAATCCCTTCTTCCTCTGATTCATCCTTAATTTATTTTTTTCTTCCCAAACCTTTTAGAAAGTTGGCCTTGCTTTTTTCTGATCATATAGGCATTTAGCTCGCCTTATGGTCTCTTCCAATGTCTTGGGATCATCATACTGTATTTTGTCAATGAAGAATGATGGCAATCCACTCAAATACCTTTGAATTTTGACTGTCCCATCCTTGATGAAAGAGACACACTTCAACAGTTCTAGAAACCTTCTCTCATATTCATCTATGGTCATACTTCCAAGCTGGAGTTCAAAGAACTCTTTCATTTTCTTGTCGTAATATCTCTTAGTCAAGTATTTCTTCTCAAAATACTTCTTGAATTCCCTCCAAGTAACACTTTTCTCTTTAAGGTGTTGCACCTGCACAAGCTGATCCCACCACATGGATGCCTTTCCTTTTAGTTGATATATGGCAATTCTACCCTACGCATGAGAAGAATAATTATGCAATTGAAAATACTTTCTCATGCCCAACAACCATGTTTTTTCATCTTCATCCTTCTTGTGTTCACCATCAAATGTAGGAGTTTTGATTTTATTCATTTCTCCGCATATCTCATCCACCCCAGATCTCTTATGCCTTATGAAAGGGGATGGACTTGAGCTTATGCCTGCTCTCTTATTGGAATGCAATGGGGAGTGGCGGTGATGTCTGCTAACACTTATTGCTCTTCTTTTCTCATCCAAAGTCTTGTGACTTCCATATTTGCTTGAGCTACTCTTCTTATCCAATTTATTTTCTATTTTGTTCAAGCCCTCCAATAACTTCATGTTGAAGTCATCCTGTTTCTCCTTGGCTTTCATAATCTTTTCATTATCATATTTATGGATTTGGACATCCCTCTGCAAATTTTTAATGGTCTCTACCACATTCATGTTTTCATTCCTTTCTTCTCCATGTCCATTGGAGTTTGTTCCTTCAATGCCCAAATGGACATCCATCCCTTTGCTCTCATCTTGTTGACTGTAATTCTCCTGTGCCTCTTCCATTCCTATGGACTCTGCACTTATCTAATTTGATCTAGTTGTTGTTAATTCTGCAAAAAGTGCATCCATCAAAACTTATTAGGCTAATTAATTCAACAATTCATGAGAAATATGAACCATTTTGGTTCAATATATACATCAGAATTATTTCTTCTGATTTCCTGGTGTTATCGCCATGACAATTTTTAGATACATTGGGGTGAAAGATGGGTTGTCGAAACCAATTTCGCCAAAGTCCCGATGTCATATGATTCAATATGTCAAAACCACCACTGGTGGGACGGGCGACAGCTAGTCAAATCACCCTGTCTCACTCGTTCGGTACTTCACAGCGGTATGAAGTCAGGTGAATGACGCCATGTAACGAACTCAAAAGCTAATCATTTGAAATGAATTAGCTGATCATGGAAATCCAATGTACTTGTGCGTAAGTCTGTCTGTGATTCATGATTGGGACTCTATAACTGCCAATTCTCAAGCATTGAGGCATCATCTTATCCATAAATGGAGTAATCTCCAAATTTGCTCGACCTTCTGAACTTTGTAAAAGCATTTTGGTGTCCACAAAATTGAGGTACATGGACAAAGCTGTATCCAGTGAGGCTGGTCATTCATGAAACATGGTATATTCTCCTACGAGTAAGGAGGAAAAGGTAATTGCGCATATAATAGTGACTAAATTTCACACAAAATTTGTCGCAGACTCGAAATTGGAAGTCAGGCTAAATCCTATTATGAGGGATCTAGTCATCAACATGTGAACGATTAAGAAGAAATGAAGCAAGCAACAGAAGAAAGAAACCAGAGTTGAAACGACTGAAAGTGTTGGAGAGGATCAACCGGTCTGGTTAGATACTTTAAAGGAGGAGATCACTAAGCTGAAATGAGTCCTCAAATAAAATTAAGTACATTTCAACAATTTTTGGACAAATGGTAGTAGAGGTAAGGGGTCCCATACTGTAACGCCCCTTTAAAATAGGATAATTGTTATTTTCAATCATTCCCTTTTGTAATTTTCAGATTTAAAAGAATATATAAATGCATAAGCAGATTTTGGACTGTTTATGACAAGATTCTAACTGGTGGCGATATGAATCTTGTTTTCTTTCATAGTATGTGTTTCTTGTAAGCTTATATTTCTCTTTCATCTGTTTGAATCAAAGAAATTTAAAACCCATAATTCATCTCTGAGATTCTCTCAACTTAGCAATTTAGACTATATTTATTTCTTCTCAAACCAACTCTAAATTCATTTTTAAATAATGCTCCGATGTGGTTGTGTGTTTCTCTTTCCTCTAATACCATGCAAATTGTCTATTAAACTCAGACTCATCACCTTCCAAATGAATTTGCGTGCAAAAAAATTCAACATGTGCACCCATATTTATCATGCACAACAACACCACAAGGTAAATCGTGCTTCCGTGCACCTATATCCACTATGCATTTGTTCTCCGTCGCACCAATAAATTGCGCACACTACTCTTGTGTTGCGCGCCAATATCCACTGCGTAGAGTTTTGGTTCTTGCATTGATACCTGTTGCGCACAATTTTTATATCGCGCACTGATATTCCACATTCATTTAAATCTATGCATTTCACCATGCCAAAGTTCAATATGCCTCCACCGCGCAAAATAATCTACGCACACCATTGAATACACTGTCGCGAGACAGCTTATACTCATATTGTGCGTGCACCAACCAAACTCCTTTGTGTTTTGCAATACTACGCACACCACGTGCACCATTACTATGTGTGTGCACACCGCACAATGCTAAATTTAGCACGTGCATCTGCACACAATATTCTTCCACGCGGCACCACAATTTACTGCATGCACCTGCATGCCAACATTTTCCGCACAGTTCCAAATTTAACATGGACGCTCTGTGTCTTGAAATTTGGCCATTCGAAATTAATCCTCCTTGAATATTCGCTTCAACTGAACCTTTTCGGCCCATCCAGGCTCAGTCTTGGAACTGAGGCTCTGATACCATACTGTAATGTCCCCGACCACCATGGTCGGGCCATGCTACTCGAGGGAACACTTTATGTTCTCTCACTACAGAACATACCGTGACATACCCAAAAACCAATTGAAATATGCCACATAAATTTTTCTAACTGCATGCATTCAAAAATATATACACGCAGAACTCTTGCGGAAGATTTATCTATAAAACATAAAAAAAATTTACTTTACATAAATGCACGAATTCATGCTGAAATAATAGTAAACACATACATCCAACATAATCAGGAAATACCCATAAACATACAGACAGTTATAATCACATAGATGATAAACCCGTAGAATAAGCACATAAATAACAATGCAATATGTAAATTTATCACACAATTGGTACTTATCTTGGTAAGAAAGTCACCAACTGTGTGCAAAACGTCCATGAACCTCCTAGCCTTAAACTACATTGTTCATCACTGTCAACAGCGAGTCACCCCCGAGATGGGACTAAACTCCACCTAGATAAGGGATTCCTAACCAGGATAAAGGCTCATAGACAACATGAAAGACTCCATCTCAGGTGCTCACTCAACTAACAACCTACAACCTCTCATTCCCCACATGCATGTCCCACCCAAGGAAGTGTGCCCCTTCTTTGCTCAACAGTCCTTCGGCTTCCCCACTTCCCTTCCAGGGCTTCAGTAACAGGCCGGACAGGAAGTCTCAGAGCACTGTAGCTGTAGTTTAGCACCTTCAGGAATTCGATCCCCAACAATTCTCTCACTCAGTGAATTGCTCACAGGCCTGACAACCTGCCTCTTCAATATACCACGGGCTTGAAAACTTACTTCTTCAATCCCTCTCCCAAGCTAACCAGGTACACCAATAGGAAATGGCTATGGAAATAGGTTCAGGTACACTGATAGGAAAGTACGAGGATAACTCAATGATTGCGTGAATGCTCTTGGAATAATGGCTTAGTGATTTGGAGTGATGGTAAGAATCATGGAAAATATCCTGGTAAGAATGATGGGGCGTGAAAATGAACTAAGTCCCAACAATATGTATGCATGTCCCCAACTTGACACTTGTCATGTTGGTAGCTACTCTGGTACACTTGTCTCCAACTTGAGAACTTAGGATAAAATAATTATCCATACTTTATGATTTAAGAAATATTAATATAATATTCCGTTTTGGCTTAAGCTCTCTAGTTTATCCCTTTCCCTTACCTTTTGGCCCTCCCTTTCCCTAACTGGTGTAGTTTAGTCCCCCATCTCTTTTATCATGGTCGGTCTGCGTGCAACGATGTATTTTATATTAATCATAAGACATATACAAAATAGGCACACTGGCCTTTAACATCTAGGCGCTCTGGCCTAATTCCAAAACATAAGCATCCCAGCTTATAATAACTGGCTCACCAGCCTATAACACATATCATATACACAAAGGTTCGTTGACCTCAATATTGAGCGCACTTTAGTTACTGCACGCTTCATCGAGGAATGTGCACACTACATCATTTTACTGTGCAATACATGTGCGCACTATGCCATGAAAGGTGCATTACAAAATGATGTCAAAACAACTCATTAGCTTAAGTACACTTGTATTACATTTACAATTGGGTTCATCTGAGGGATATTACAGCAAGTTTTTATGCTACTAGTCCTATTATTTCTAGGATTTCAAAGGGTCCATAGTATCAGGGAGCCAATTTAGCACATGTTCCCATTTTCAAGGAAATCCTCTTGGGTTTCACTCGGAGATACACATGGTATCCTATCTTGAATTCTCTGGGGGTTCTCTTTCTATCAACATAGCTCTTCTGTCTATCTTGGGAAACCTTCATATTCTTCCTTATCTAAACCGTGGATTGCTCCATTCCCTTTAGTAATTCAGGACCAAGTTTAAATTTGTCCACTGGACTATCCCAACTGATTGTTATTCTAGAATTCCTACCATAAAAGGATTCAAATGGGCTCATCTTCAATGATTATTGATAACCATTGTTGTAAATAAATTCTACCAAAGGTAGATATTCTTCTCACTATTTGGGTTTATGCATAACATGCATTCGTAGAATATCCTCTAGCAATCTATTCACCCTTTCGGTCTGACCATCGGTTTGAGAATGGTAGGCCATACTAAATTCCAACTGCATCTCTAAACCTGAAAACAAGCTTTGCCATAAATTTGAGTTGAATTTGGTATCTCTATCTGAAATTATGGTTTTGGGAAAACCGTGCAATTGAATATCAATTTCATGAAGACATTGGAAACGTCTATGGATTTAAAAGTAGAATTTATGGGATTAAAATGAACTGTCTTTCTTATCTTATCCACCAAAACCATGATTCCATCATGTTGTTTGACTGTCTTTGACAAACCCGTGATGAAATCCATGGAAATCACTTCCCATTCCCACTTTGGTATCTGTATGGGTTGTAATAGTCCTGTAGGGTGTCGATGCTCGACCTTCAACTATTGGAACTCTAGACACTTTGAGATATATTGAGCGATGTGTTGCTTCATCTTAGGCCAATAATATAGTTGCATAATTGTTGTCACCATTTTTTGATAACCAGGATGACCGACGTAAGGTCTTCTATGGAACTCATCCATAATCAATTGTCGCATGTCTGTTGAATCATGCACATATATCCTCTTATTGTCTATCAACAGGTTATCAGCCCTTGGCTGATATCCTTCATACTTCCTTTCTTTAGGTTGCTGAAAATTTTACCTCGCTAGGTTGAAGAACTCGTCTTCTGACAAGAGGGTCTTAATTCTCTGTTGAATGTTGGTCTCACCTCCACTTGTTGCTGCTAGGTGTATTTCCTGAATGCTTCGGCTGAGTGCGTCAACTACTTTGTTCTCCTTTCCTTTTATGTGATTTATTTTGAAATCAAACTCACTGATTAATTCCATCCACCTGGCCTATCTAGAATTCAACTTTAGTTGGTTGAAAAAATACTTCAGACCATAGTGGTTAGTCACAAGGATAAATCTCCTCCCAAGTAGGTAATGTCTCCACATTTTCAATGTACGTAAAATTTCAGCAAGCTCTAAGTCATGTGTATCATACCTCTACTCATGTCCGTTCAAATTTTCTGATTCATAAAAAACCACTTGTCCTTCTTGCATGAGGATTCCTCTGAGTCCCTCCTTGCAAGCATCTTTGCAAACCAAGAAGTCTTTTTTTGGGTCCGTGATCCTTAAAACATGGGCATTGGTCAACTACTTCTTTAATTACTGGAAACTATCTTCACATTCTGGTGACCACATGAATCTATTTTCTTTCCTCTGTAGTGATGTAATAGGATTTCCAATCTTGGAGAATCCTCTAGAAACCTTCTATAATATCCATCCAATCCCATGAAGCATCTCACTTCCATCACATTTATAGGAGATGGCAAATCCATGATTTCTTTTATCTTCGTAGGGTCTACTGCGACTTCTTTGAATGAGATTATGTGGCCTAGATACTAGATTTCCTTTTTAAAGAAATAACACTCGTTGAATTTGGAATATAATTAGTGCTCTCTTAACACCTGTAACACCATATTTATATGTTCTCCATGCTCATCTCGATTCTTGGAATACACCAAAACGTCGTCCACACACACTAATATGAACTTGTCTAATTAATTGATTAGCACACTATTCATTAAATACATGAATGTAGCTGGTGAATTTGTAAGTCCAAATGGCACTACAACAAACTCATAGTGTACATACATTGTCCTAAAGGTTGTCTTGTCGATTTCTTCATCCTTAACCCTAACTTGATGATATCCTGATCTCAAATATTTTTGAGAAAATTGTAGCCCCTCTGATATGATCAAAGAGATCATCTATTTTGGGAAAAGGGTACTTGTTCTTGATGGTCATCTTGTTCTGCTGTCGATAATCGGTACATAACCTCAAGGTTCCATCCTTCTTATTTAAAAACAGGTCTAGTGCTCCCCATAGGGATACACTCGGTCTAATGTAACCTTTATCCATCATTTGTTTCAACTACATATTTAGTTCCACCAACTCTGGCATATTCATTCTGTAAGGCACTCTCGATGCTGGCAATGCTCCCGTCATGATACCAATTGAAAATTCAAGGTATCGTTTCGGGGGTAATCCATGCATCTCCTTTGGGAACACATCCATGAATTCCCACAACACAGGATGGTCTCCAACCTTCAACTCACTGCTTTTTGTTGAATTTAGTACATGTATATTATATAGAGGACACCCTTGCCTGGTATACTTCTTGAGCTAAACACTAATATTTGTCTCACAGAGACTGGATTTCCAATGCCTTGTAAAATTCTCGTACTTCCCTCCTCATCTTTGCATTCTATATTTTTTTCATAACACTTCATTTTTTCCTTATGGGTTGCTAACCAATCCATTCCCAATAATATGTCATAAGAGACAAGGGGTAGAACTTTCAAATTCACGTGGGTATGAAATCCCTCAATCCAAATTGGACAAGCTTCAATGACCTTTGCCACTTTCCTCTTTATTCCAGTGGCTAACTGGAATAACCACACCTTAGTGTGTTTCATTTTCTGTAATGAACATGCCTCAACTACTCGAAGTGAAACATAACTAAGATTATATCCTGAGTCAATTAAAATTGGGATTGGTTGTCCAATAATTATACCTTTCAATTCCACCACAAGAGTTTGATGGTTTGCTTATCGATTTTCCATCGCTACGTAGATTCTCGGCATGCTCCTAGCTACATCATTGACTGTAGCGACCCCTTGCACATTATACACTCTTTTATTGTCATACTTCCTATGGGGAAAATCCCTCAATATATGTGGCTCTCCACATCCCCAACATTGCAAAGGCCCTTTCTTGGTTTCCTTTTCTCTTTCCTTTGTCTGCTCCATTGGCTTATTCCTACTTTCGGATGGGAAATTTTGTTGATGTAAGCTCCTTCTTGTTTGACCTGACTGTGCATCCTTCCCATAATTCTTGTGGTGAAAAGGATTAAATCCTTTCTTCTAGAATCCAATCTTGTCCCTTCTTTTCCAGTCCTTAGGAGACTCATGCTTGTGTTTAGACTCATCGTAACAACATTTAAACTTATGAATGGTGTCTTCTAGTGTCTTGGGTTTTTCAAATTCAATTTGATATTGGTATGATTGTGGCAACCAACTAAGAAAATGTTGGATCCTTTCCTTCTCATCCTTAAGGTAGGGAACACACCTCAACAATTGCATGAATCATTTTTCATATGCCTCCAAGGTAAGTTGCCCCATCTTGAACTCATAAAATTCCTTTATCTTGTCATCATAATACTTTTCAGATAGGTAATCCTTGCAAAAGTATCTCTCAAACTGCTTACATGTTAAATTTCTTTACTTTATCCTTTTGATTTACTTGAGGTCTTCCCACCAAATAAAATCCCCTCCATTCAGGTTAAACATTGCAATCCTCACCTTGGTATTTTCTGAGTAGTTATGTACTCAGAAACAGTTTTTCAAGTTGAATAGTCGTTCTTCGTCTTCCTCTCCTTTATTTATCTCAATATCAAAGGTGGGAGGCCTAGCCTTATTGAATTCTTCAGTTAGAAAACTCTAATATTTCTTTCTATTTCTCTTTTGGGAAATACTAGATTTTGTGCCACTACTAGACTGCCATTCTAGATTAGTCTTCTAACCATAGGACTTTGTGGAATTTCCTCCAATCGATCCACCTTTCTTAGCACCTTGACGTTTTCTTTTGGAAGAACTCCTTCCCACATAACTGCGAGCCATTTCATGCTTTTGGGCATACAAAGGGGTTTTCAACCTCAACGACTGTTATAGCTCAGAATTGATAGGACCTTGTGGTAGATGCTTTTGAATTTCTGAAATACTCTATAGTAGAACTGCATTCAACTTTGCCTATTCAGAATGGGCCCTCATAAGCCTCTCATTATCTACCTTCAGAATTCTCACCATGGCCATCAAATCTGGAGGGGTTTCCTTATCCCTCTGGTTGTCAGACTCTTCATCTCTGAGGTGCATGAGGTCATCCATACTATGTTGTACCACTCACTTTCGTGAGTCTTTTCAATTCATCCTACTTGTTGGAAAAGCAATCATCTTTAGCATCTCATGTGGATATTCCAACTCATGAATTTTAGACAACATAAATTATTATTATTATTATTATTACTATTATTTTAACAACCTTTTATGGTTTTAGTGACCCATTCAAGCCTAGGGTTTGAACATCACTCTGATACCATTATGTAACACACCCGACCCCCTAAGTATCCTTTTTAAGGGATAGGGTATTGTAATTATTGTTTTTCTTAGTCATCTTAATCCCCTCTATGGAGCTTCATCACCTCTTTCTCATCAATAGTCCTCCAACGATGGTTGTTTCATTTGAAATTGAGTCCTAAATAAAAAATAATTTCCTCTCTGAAGTTCCTTGGTATTTTACCTGTCTAAACATCAAGACGTGGCATCCATGTGACACCTTGGAAAGTCCTCATCCACCACGACAACTATGTTCCACCTACGTGTGCCTATGAAATTCTTCCCTCAAATGAGTTTGGTCCATGCAGAACCATTGGAATCATCGGTTAGACTCTTGGATAGTATTCTTATTACTTAACTTCAACATATATGGTATCGAAGAATATTGCCCTTCGATGCCATCTGTTCATAGCTATAACAATTCATGCAGTTTCCTTACTCCAAGATCGAAGCATCGAGGAATATACCCTTCTCCTCAATAGACGGTCATGGGTGTGAATCATAATATCTCAATAGGCAATCGATATTGAATCGGGGCTTAAGGTTCTGATTCATCCACCTTTGGTTAAGGGACACTTGTCACTTTAACCCACACTGATTGTCCTGCTGGCAAGCCATGTCATGCAAGGGGTTAAACCTTCATTCTAACATCTTTTCATAGGACTCACACTTCTAGGTCATCGGAGGATTTCTCCGAATACATCAAGGTCATACTCCAAAAATATTCAACACTGAGCCAGCTAGGCTCACGCTAAATCCATTCACCTAAACAACTACTGACACGTGTCTTCAGATAGAAAATTCCCATCAATTCTCATTATTTTGACTTACTAGTGGGGTACGTAACAATCAATGACTGAATTCTTATCCCATCCATTCACGGATCCATGGCTTGTGCTGGTTTATATTCGGGATATTTTCTTCGGGTTTATTCCTACAATACATGATATTTCCTCCCAAAACTGTCACTTTGATAGGTTGTTTCGGGACCCTTCCCATGATGATCGAGAAATATCTCCAACACGGTTACGTTAACTAACCACCGATCAATGGTCACTATCTCTTCAAATCAATGGCTATGGTTCCTTTCCAACCAACACAAGGTTTACAGGGATATAAATACTTGTTCAAGGACTTAGCCATTCTCTGAGTCCTACAAGACTTCGACTTTTTTCCTTTGAGGATTCAGGATGATCCTCAGTTCTTTGTAGACTGTTCCACTCATAGTGAATATTTCGTATGAGTTACATGCCCACCATACTAGAAACATATGGGGGTAATTTGAATGAATAGTAGTTTGTATTCATTCATTTTTATAAATAAATCAAGCATTAGTATTCATCACCATGTCGCTTAACTTACCACATTCATGTCATAGATTGAGCATACAAACAATCTCTTGGATTTAAACATTCATATATACATATATGAACACACAATTTTTCTATTCTTAAGCATTCACATAAGTCATTCACAATCAATTCAATACAAATCAATTACTTATCTAATAATCCAACTCACTAAGAGAGGACACCTTTCCTCCCAACCTTAGGCCTTGTTGTAGAGTCACTTCCTACAATGAGCCACCCCTGTGCCAAGCCATGATACAACCAGGGAAATTGACTCAATAGGGATCCAAGTTTGCAATGATCTGAGAAGGTTTCTCTCCTTCTCCCTTTGACACAACAGAAGTTTCCACTTCCTCCTGATCTCAAGGTCTCTACAGGTTTATTAGGTGGTTTCTCAATTGGATTTCCTCTGCACAAGGGAGTCCCTTCTTTTCTTAACTGTCCCTCAATGACCTCCACTTACCAGTGTCAGTTTTTGTCTAGTAAGCACCAATATGCAACCCACTATTTCTCTAGTTCAGGATCTGGGTCATCTCTATTTAGGGTGATCATTCTCAGTTTGGAAAAGCTCCCTATTTTCTTCCAAAAAGATATCCTTTTCTTTCTTACTCAACACATCTATCTTCCGTGCTCTGTTTCCCATTATCTCCGAGCTCTCTTATTTTCTCCCTTCATCTGTATTTTTCCCCCTCCTTTTGTGTCTATTTTTCACTGCCTTTTTCCTGCCTGTCCTTCCTTCCTCGAGCTATCTATTGAATCCTACCAATGTAACTTACAGTCCACCCTTTTCCAATCTGAAGGGGCAGTTTATGGTATGTTCCCATCAACCATTCAATTGGAATATCTTTCCATGCATGGGCCAGTTGCGATGTTCATTACTACCCAACCACCTTTATGATCTTCTCTTTAATGTTCACGTGGTATCTTCCACCAGTTTGGTGTGCTGCTAGTGAAATAATCATGTTTGTAAGCATAAATAAGATTGTTATTCAAGCTTCCTATTTTCTTCACTGATGCATCTTGCCTTCCTTTCACTCAACCATCCCATTAGTCCTCTACTTAATGAATTTCCTCTGGCGTATCATGACTAGTACTTATCAAGGCTGTTCCTTCTCAGTCATAAGTTTGGTGTTTATATTAAATAAAAAAACAACTACATGCCTCATATTATTAACATACAAGGTCTATGCATAATTACAGTCTTGGGAGAAAACAAGGTGTTATAGATGTACGACCGAGATCACATCTCGCCCTCTTGTCTATCTATGGCTCAGATCTCTTCTCAGATTCCCTTGTCATCGAACTCATTTCTCACATATTCTCTCCGAGCCTCCAACAACCCTTGTCCAAAAAATGAATCAGATTACTTATCAACTATTCACCAATCTATGATCCATATCACTTGTTGGAGTCTCTCCATCGGAGTACCTCCACCTTGGGCATTTGAGGCTACTCCTAAAATTAGACTCCGATGACCCCACCATATCCAACAATCTATATCACTCATGTATACACCCCGATAGATAAAAAATCCTTGCTTCTTCAAAGCTTCTACCATCATAGTCCCATTGCAACCCAGTTTCAGAACACTCTTATGACCTCATCCTTCGACTGATGACTAGGATGATCTTGCCACACTGAATCAATGGTCCAGATCGTCTCAACCCTAAAACATGGGTTTTTCTCCAGGTTAACAGTTCGATCTCTCAATCTATGGTATGGTGGACCCCACAACATAAAATTTTATGCTCGATGCAGGATTATGTAGCTTGCTTCATTGAACACAAGTAATGTAATCTTCCCTTTCATTAACAAACCATCCGTCAAAAAATTTCCATGCATGTGAGATAGAGAAATAACGTTCATCACAAAACAATGGTGGAAAACCCACATATAGGTCAAATCAATGGTTGTTGAGTGATGGTTTTCTTGTAGGGAATAACTATCACTTCTGCTTCTCTGATCGTGATGGAGGAAATTGGTAGTATGTCAAGGCATGGAGAATCAACTTGGATTTGATTTACAGGGGTGAAAGACATGGTTTAAACAAAAAAACTCCCCCCTTTGACATCGTTCAAAAGACATTAATTGATTTCACTTCTAGAACTTTTGTCCTAGCATGTAGAGGGCCCTTGAAGGCTTGGTGTTGTAAATATTTAATGTACCTATCCACCCATATGCTAATCATGCTATTTCAAAACACACTTTACAACTGATTTCAAAACTCTGATAACAGTTAATTAATAAAAAAGCATGAAAGACTCACATGAAATAATCAAGATTCATGCTACGACATAAAAGAAATGAAAAATATGTCATGCACAATAATAACCAACAAGCATGCATAATATAATACGAATTTCAAAGACAATAATTAATACACAACGAAAATAAATATACAAGTAGAGAAACACATAAACATAACACTTATCTTTATTAAAAGAAATCACCAGCTGGTTGTAGACCAAGGACATTCCACGTTTCTCAACACAAAACAATCCAAAGTACACAAGCTCTCTTCTTTCCAGCATGCACAACCCAAAAGAATGGACCCCATTCTCTACCACACAGTCGCTCGGGCTATCCACCTCCTTCCAGGGCTCCGATGCATCTGGTCAAGAATCTCCATGCTGGGACTCTCAGGATTCATAGTTGTGAACAAAGTTTAGCACATGCCAATGCGTCTCAGGCATACATGCACTAATTCATGGCTGGAATATATCAGT
>JZKD02S1604878.1:1223477-1251735 GCA_000966675.3 Picea glauca | reverse complement strand
ATAAAATATATATTTCTTTTAACATTTATTTTGCACCATTTTATAATACAGGTCACCATCTTAAAAAAAATTCATACTACTTTCATTGTAATAACAACAATAACAAATTTTATTCTTTCAAATAATAATATAAAATTCAAGAATGAAAACTAAAGAATGTCATTCTGACATAATATAGTTTATTCTGCCATAATGTAATTTAAACTTTATTCCTTTTGAGGTTATTTTGCTTTGTCACCCCTCGTGATGTAACCAATTTTATTCTTTTAAATAATAATATAAGATTCAACAATCAAAACTAAAGAATCTCATTCTCCCATAATGTAGTTTGATGCTTGCTTTGTCACCTCTCATAATGTATTACAAATAGGAGACATGAATACCATGATTGAGACAACGTGAATATCACTCCAAACAAAATTAAAGTAAAACAAAATATGACCATGTGGATATCACCAAAAAAAATTAAAATATAAGATCTCAAGATAGTCTCCGAAGTTTATCATTTAGTAATCATATAAGAAAGTTAAAAAACTTTAAAAAAATAGTGAATCGAGTCACCAAAAGTGGGATTGGAGTCTTCTGGAAATAGAGAAAATTGTAGAATATGAGAGTTGGTGACAAGCCTATCTTGTATGTGTCACCATGGGTTTTCATTTCTTTAAATGTCTTTAACATACACAACTTAAAAATATAGTCACACAACTTTTAACAAAACAATATGAAAATTGTAGAATATGAGAGTTGGTGACAATCCTATCTTGTATGTGTCACCACCATGGGTTTTAATTTCTTTAAATGCCTTTAACATACACAACTTAAAAATATAGTCACACAACTTTTAACAAAACAATATTAAGTGTCACCATGGGTTTTCATTTCTTTAAATGACATTAACATACACAACTTAAAAATATAGTCACTACAACTTTTAACATAACAATATTAAGGAGAGGAGTTTAGAAACTTATTATTTATTTTTTAATAAATATATTAAAATCAAAGAACAAATTATTATATCATCAAGGAAAGGACTTTATAAAATTTTGGAGTTTTAAATATGTTTTTTAATAAATAAATATTAGACTTTTAAAACAAATTATTGTTACATATTTTAGTTGCATTATATATGTTTTGATTAGGTTAAATTAGAATTATTTTCAAAACATAATATTAAGATTATTAAGAAAATTCTCAAAATTTTAATAATTAATTTAATTGTGAAGAAGATAATTATAAGTTGAGTCAAATTTTGATATCTTATTATTAAGCATATGCATAACTATAAAGAGTATTTACAAGGCTTTTCTTCTATATGATCTCTCTCCTTTTGCTCTCCTCTTTATTGAAATATTATTTTTGGGATTATCTATGTAGGATAAGTTATTAATAATGACCCATATCTCACGATCATTAGTTAGTATGACCAATTTATCATAATATTGAATATAAATATAAATTTAAAATCTAAACACACACACACACATATATATTTGGTAGGTAAGTATTGATTTCCTTAATTATAAATAGAATGTACATAGAAAGCAGAGCTAATCTAACCCAAAGAGACCATGACAGTCTTTGGGTAACCAAAAAAACCTGCCCCTAAGGGGAAACTAGGGCATTAAATTGTTGATATGTCTCAAAAACTTAAAGATATTTGTTTGAACATGTTCATATTTTATTCTAACGATGGCTAACTTAGATTTATCTAGATAACAGAGATAAAAGAAAAAATTGAAACCAGAGTGTTCCATCAACAATCATGAGAAACCTAGGGGTGGACAGTTGGAGATAAATCTCGATGGACAACAACATTTGAATATTTTGGCCCCGAGTAGTACCGCATTGGGGGGGTGAAGGTCCCACCCAACCGATGCTCCATCTAAGTGAGGACCTCAATAATGTATGCATTTTGTATCTCCAAAGATTCCATGGATCCCTTTAGCTGTAAAAAATCCTCTTCCTTGGGCAACATCCCAAGTTCCACCAATGTTTTTGTGTGTCGATATAGTTCTAAAGTGTAAAAGAATTTAGAATTCCAGGTTCTAGTGCATCCCATATATGAAATCAAACCCCAAACTTGATTTTCCACCTCATCATCCTCCTTAAATATGTGTGCAAGGAGAGCTTCCTCTTCCAGGTCTTCCATGGTGGACTTATCTTCATCAGGGACAATGTCCACACAAAAATTTGCTACATCTTTGTTTTCTTTGGCAACTCGAGATTGATTTGTTGAAGGATGGTTGCGCTTCCTACCTCATGGTGCCATGACTCAAAGGACAAACTGTGGAAGAAAATGAAACAGATCAATCTCAAGAATAGAGTGATCTCCAATCCCTTCCAATACTATAATTGCTAAGGCCCAATTCCAGCTAAAAAAGAAACCCTAGGTCGGGAAACCTCTCACCTTCAAATAACTGTACATTCTACTCATTGAATTCAAAATTATGAGAATTCAAGCTCATATCTTCCCTTCTAAGACAACTCTCATATCCACGACCCAAATGTCCTCCTGCATCCTCCTCACTTGTGCCAAGTTTGATGGTGGGTACAGTTCCATTCTTGTCTTCGCCATAAGACTGGAAGGTTCCAACTATGTACCCAACTTCCCACTCAACATTATAATATGTACAATCAATATGTCATCCCCTGAGTACACTGGTAGAACTTGGTGAAGTGATGGAATTGATCGGAAAGGGTTCTTCTCTTGTGTTGAGAGCATAAAGGGGATTAACATGTTCATCCTTCCATTATCGAGATATGAGCTGAGGGAGCCCTAAAGGGACGTGAGTACCATTACTTGTGATTTCCACCTGTTCCCTCAAGCTGTGCACTCCCTCCCACACATCAACATTATGTCTAGGGGATCTTGAGAACACCCCATCTGGGGAAAATTTTAAAACATAATTATAAATATAATTTTGATATTCTGATAACCATTTTTATTGCTCATTCATATAGATTTGAAACTTGTTTCACCATCTCTTATTACAAATATAATCGATGCTTACTTTATCACCCCTCGTAATGTATTACAAATAGGAGCCATGAATAGGATGATTGAGAGCATGTGGATATCACTCCAAAACAAAAGTAAAATAAAACAAGGTTAGTCATCTGCTGGTGATTAGCTTCGCTTTTCTATGGCTAGTGCTGGTTGGCTGGGAGCCTTGGGATGAGGAACCCGTCCTAAGTGTGTTCTATGTGCATTACCTTTGAACTTATTTATTTCTATCATATTCACTCTTTTTCTCTTCGAGATCGCATGAGATATTCATAACTGTGTGCTCAGAGCCTCTATTTAGTTCTCCACTAAATATAACTATTTTACATTGTTGCTTCATGCCCTATTCTTACCAATCCCATCATACTGGAGGGAGCACTTGCTTCATACCTTTATTCACTAAAGCCTAGGCCATAGCTGGAAGTACACGATGATGAAATTGATAAGTATAACATGGACTTTGTTGATTAAGTGGTTGTGGTGGCTATTGTTGTTGTTTTGTCTTGTAAGTGCATGACAAAGATATGTGCTAACAATATACACTACATTTGACACACAACTATTGTGCATTTAACACAATGACACACAACCTGGATGGCTAGACTAAGAGAGAAATCACACAAAATTTTCATATTTTTTTCATGCATTATAGACTGTTAATTATTTATGCAGTGATTAGCATTTAAAATTTATGTGAGTATTTCTTTGTGGAAGTGAAGCTTAAATTTGGGCCTTAGCAAAGTAATCAACAAGGAGGAGGAGGAAATCCTGGGGACTAAAATATTGGTTTTAGTAAGCTTTGCTAGATGAGACTCTCTGTACCTATTTGATCCTATATGTTCAATCTATTTTAAGTGAGTTTGTGGTCATTTTCTTATTCTATGTTGCAATGTTATCATTTAGAATATTTTAAGCATACATTGATTAATGCATGACTTGATACTTGATTAACTCCTTCTCTTTAAAATAAAGTTTCTTACTAAGTTAAATCCTACTAGTCCATGTAAAATGTTTAAAGAGCATCAATAAGAGAGAATGTTCTTGTGCATTAGGGATAGTCCACAAAAACCTAATATTGATGGTCCATGGAAACCTAATATTGAGACAACAATATCCACATGTAAGTTTGATAAGTTTCCGTTAACTACCTTGTACCATGCACTCTACTTGGAGGGCTAAGATTTCCGTGCACTTTACTCGCAAGGCTAAGCTTTGCAACTTTTAAGAGACTTGAATAGTCTTCATAATGTTGCCATGTATATTTTGTGGCCACAACCATTACACAGGGCACTGTTCACCATTGTACACAGAGCATTGCTCGTTCCAAATGTTAATAGATAACTCAAATCTCAAATATCAAAGCACAGGAGAAGGCGTTGGAGAATGGCGGTGAAAGTATTAATTAAGGGTGGGTTATTAATTAGTTGACAAGACAACTTCAAATTTCAGTTATTTTTCATATATTCTAATGCTGGTAGAATTAATATGACAGATTACAAAATTCTCATCCTCATACCCAACGAATAAACTATGCAATCATGTTAGAATTAAACTGTGCAGTCATGTTGACAATAAAGTATAAACTTTATTTTTGTTATCTACATAGTTTTCAACCTTTGGATATTTTTCATATATATTAATATAAACTATGCAGTCATGTTGGCAATAAAGGATAAACTTTATTTTTGTTACCTACAACTTTTGGATAATTTTCATATATATTAGTATAAAATGTGCTGTCAGGTTGGCAATAAAGTATAAACTTTATTTATTTTTTGTTATCTATATAGTTTTAAACATTTGGATATATTTCATATATATTAGTCTTCATAGAAGTTCACAATAAAGTATAAACTTTATTTTTGTTACTTACATTGTAACATCTTGTTTTCTCAGTCTATAAATATAATTATATTGGCTAAGGAACTATGGAAAACCTAAAAGTGTGAATGTTTGATTTAATGGACCTTTGTACAAAAGGTCAATGAATGTAAATTTTGTTATTTTAATAGAAAATGGTTACGTCCTGCATGACTGTTGAAAGAGGGGATGTGCTAAGAGAAAACCACGAATGCTATTAAAAGTGGTGGAGGGGACCCAAAATGGTTTCATTAACCTCCACCAAACCAGTACCATGCTATAATTAATTGCTGAGATCAGAACAACCCTCTGACCCGGAAATGAATTGCAGTCGGGTTGGTAGGTGGGAAGACATCCTCAAGAGTTAATGAGGGGATGGGGTAGACCACCCATCTGTAAGGCTTCTAGACCTGACCACGGGCTAGGAATTCGAGCCACACACAATCTTGTTGAGGAAGGCAAGAAAAGAAGTGTGGTGGGTAGAGGAAGAGCTACGAAAAAATGTAGAGACAAGAGCGGAAACTCTCGGGTCCGAGGAAGGAATGGAAGAGGAACAATGAGTTATGATCACAAAAAATAGAGATTGAGCTCGGAGAAGGAGAGTAACCTTCGTCCTTATCTATTTCTGTATTGGGAGAAGGAGAGTAACCTTCGTCCCTAACTTTTGTTGAGATGGAAGTAAGAGATTGAATCTCAAAGAATCGTGGCTTAAGCTCGGGGGTGGCCAGTGATAAATCCATTGGGAGTGACTGAGCCTATGGTTGGGTGGAAACAAGCACCCCTTTCAGCAGTCACATCACGCTCTATGATTCTGATAAGTGTTTTCTTGCCTTATGCTTTGAATTTTAAATAATGGATGCATGTGAGTATTTACATGTCTATAAATGGTTCTTTCTCTGTATTAAATGATTAAGTTATGAGTATGCATTCGCCCCCTTGAGAACCTATATTTCTTCTTGAATTTCCATACGCCCTAGTTTAGTCACTCGAAGGTGCTTTCCCAGGGATTTTCATCATCGTTCCGGAGTCGAAGAAAGCCTCTGGGCATAGCTGTTGTTTTGGTAACCTCACAAGTTACTTTGCCTTGTTTCAGAGCTTAAAGCTCTGTGAGTTGGGAAGGTGTTCCCTTAAGATCAGTAGTCTAGGAGACTCTGAACTTACACCTATTCCCTTAACCAAAAACCCAACTAAGAGTGGGGATCATAGCCTAAGAGTTATATGAAGATCCATGTGACCTAGGTCTAGGAACCTTTGAGCTCGAGGCTTCGAGATGTCAAATTGCATGATAGTCAAGTTGAACCCCGCAATTTCTATGTACCGTCGATTTATGAACGAAGATCAAGGCTGGGGAATCACTGCGGAGCGCAAAGGTGAAAATAGTGGATGCACTAGTTTGTGGCCCATAATTCACCCTTGTCGTTGATCTCGATGGGATGAAAGATCAACGATTTTGGTTAGACTAGAATCGAGCGAGCACTTTCTAGATTGCGGAGGTCGAACTCTCTGGTAAAAATCATCTATGTTGGGGCCCCATAATTTTTGTGAACCGTCGATCGTCGTTGACCTTCGATCTTAGTTTAACACGATCCCTGAAATGCAAGGAGCACATGGGATGGTGAAATCTCCAAGGAGATCAAGATCAGAAGAGATAGCACTTTCAGGAGTGCAGACAAAATCCAGGAGACGGGCTCGTAGGAGGAGCAAAGGTTGAATCCTTCGAGCACTTGGAAAATATTCTATGTCGGAGTAAGTCAGAAGCTCAAGAGGAGGAGTGACAATGGTCGTTGGATCACAATGACGAGGATCGACAACCATCTAATCTAAGCAAGGTGCACGAACCTTAACACTTTGCACATGCAGAAGAAGAGAACTTACTAAAGTCCTGAAGTAATCCATAGTCATCAAATCCAGAGGGACATGTGATGACAGATCGTAGACTTTGGAGAAATCACCTCAAGAGTTTTAGATTGAGAGTTGAAACTCCTGAATCCCAAAAGGTTGAAGCGCCGAAGTAGATCTAAACCGTCAGATATGGAGAACAGGTGGCATGAATCTGTGGATTCCTGGTAAAGACTTGAAATAAACGTCAATCGTCGAATCATCCGAAGTAGATCTAAACCATCAGATTCGAAGAATAGGTGGCGTGAATCTGTGGACTCTCGGTAAAGTCCCGAAGTAATTCATAGTCATCAAATCTAGAGGAGACGTGGCATAAATTTGTGGACTCTGGGTAAAGACCCGAAGTAATCCTGGATCTTCAAATCAAGTGGACACGCATAAGTGGATTATAACCTTCGGATAAAAGCCATTGGGAAAAGGGGTGAAGTTTGAGATTTGAGATCTCACAAGTCGGGAGACCCGAAGGAGATCTCGACCATTGATCAAGAAGAGGGCTATAGGATCGTTGATCAAGTTGAAAGGTCAAACACCCGAAGTAGAAGTAGGGCCATTGATTTAGGAGGACATGTGTTCGCATATCGTCAACTCCAGAAGATTGATGTACAAAGGAAGGCAGGGTTTGAGATTTGAAAAGTATGAAGTCCAGAATCATGAAGGAGATCACATTCATTGATTTAGGAGGGACAGATATGGTCTGTGGATTTGAAAAATAAAGATCTAAACTGCCAGTTCAGACAGTACCATCAATATTGGGAGATCGACGATCCCGTAGCATTGCAGGAATTAGAGGTGCATGAACTTTAAAATTTTTAGGGTGGGCCGCAATCCAAACTCCGGTTTTGGAGAAAGGACATGTGGAGGCTCGAGGAGAATTGCACGTCGAAAAGTAGTTTGGTTTCAAACTACCTTTGGTCATTCCCGCAATTGTGTGTTCGCATGAGGTCATCGACCAAGGTCACATCCGAGGAGGGGGCCAAGAGAGAAGGGGCTAACACTAACTGCAAGACTTCCCTGAAGTGCAAAGGGGAAGGTCGCGGGTACCAAAAGTCTTGTGCCAGAAGCCAGAAGGGTCTGTGTTTGATTAAGAGGTGAGACTATCAAGGTCTCTAAGTCTTGCTTGAATTAGAGAATCAAAGAACCTTGACCGAAGGGTCGGGCTGAGTCTTGAACTTCTCAAATTAGGAATCGTAGAGGGAAAAGATTTGTTCATGTAAGGAGGATTTTTTATTTATTTATTTTTGCCCCATCGTGGGTGTGTTACAAATTGGTATCAGAGCATGGTTACAACACTTGGCTTGCTTGGGCTCATGGATGAGTCGCTTAAAAAGTCTATTTGGAGTACTTTTAAAAGAGTGACACTCTACCTTACCTCTTTCTTAAAAGTCTGGCTAAAAATGTTATTAAAGAAAATAATGAAACTTTCTACTGTGTGTGTGCATTTAAGAAATTGAACCATGTATTGTTCATGAAATAATGGACTATTAGCTAACGATAAGTGTTTTTGTCAACACTCGAGCAGTCAGTAAATCACGGGAAAACTTCAAGATTAAAGGACGGTGAGATGTCATGAAGTGGGGGATGGCTCCCACAATAGAGATGAAGAATCTGACAAAAGGAGGGCAGTGGAAACCCCTCTTGATCTGGATGAAACTGTAAGGAGCATCAGGGCCGAATTACAGAGTTACAAGGCTGACAACGAGAGATTGATAAAGGAGAAAGAAAAAAAAACAAAAAATAATGAATTCTTGTTGCAGAGCTTGTCCGACATACAGAGGCAACTACAACATGAACTCGCAACCAGCCATGTGGACTGACTACATAAGAAGAGAAGTCAAATTCCACCCGAGATCCGAAAACATGAATCCATAAGTGACCATAGTAGGACAAGCACCGCGAAGAAGGCCCAACTTAGAGGCATGGGACACTCATCAGTAGAGTCCTCTGGAAAGGAAGCTGGCAAATCCGAAGGATATTCTAGTAGTAGAGAAAACTCACATTTTCAAAGGAAAGGAAAGAAGTGGAAGCATTCCAAAAATCATGATCTTGAAGAATTCAAGAAATCCAAACCACCCTCCTTCGATGGAGAGATTAGGAAGGGAGAAGAGGTTGAAGTGTGGATGCTTGGTTTAAAGAAATACTTCAAAGTCCATGACTACTCTGATAATTTGAAGGTTCGAATAGCCATCTTTAACCTAAATGGAAAGGCTTCCATTTGGTGGGAGGACCTTAGGAATGTGAAAGGAGTTCATGAGAAGGACTTGTCATGGAAACAGTTTGAGAAATACTTCAGGAAGCAGTATCTGTTAGAGAAATACATGGATGGGAAGACTAAGGAATTCTATGAACTCAGGCTGGGGTAGCTCACCATAGATGAATTTGTCAATAAATTCCTCGAACTAATGAGGTATGTACCCTACATAAAAGATGAAAAAGTAAAAATGTAGTGTTTCATTAGTGGGTTACCTCAGACCTACCAGGACAGGATTGAGTTCAATGAACCATAGACCTTACAAGAAACTATCCATAAGGCGAGGTATTGTTATGAATAGTTTGGGAGTAAGACAAGACCTCATGAGGATTGGAAGAAGAGGAGTAGTTTGGGATTCAAGAAGAAGGGGTTTAAATAATCAAGATTTAAGAACTATGGAAAATATTCTAGAAGGAGCCTTCCTACTAGAAGTGTATATCAGCGAAATTTCCCCTCTCAAAGTGGAAGTAAACCTTTTAAGACAGTCCCAGAAAAGATCTATAAACTAAAGAAGGAACCCTTAAAATGTTGGGGTTGTGGAGAGGATCATCGATTGAGGGACTTCCCACATAGACAACAGAACAGTAAGAGAGTCTACAATAACCAATAAGCTACCACTGTCAATGATGTGGCTTGGAGCATGCCACAAATCTATGCAGCCTTGGACAGTAATCAAGTCGACCACTAAGTTTCAGTAGTGGAGCTGGAAGGTATGATCGCCAACCATCTAGTTTCTATTTTAATTGACCCAGGTTCTAATTTGAGTTATGTGGCCCCTTAGACTATTGATAAGTGTAAACTGCAAACAATTAGACATGTTAAACCATGGTTGGTGTCATTAGCCACTGGGACCAAAAGAAAGGTGGCAGAGGTCATACCATCCTGTCAATTCATCATGGGTAGATTGCCCACTCGAGCGACCCTTAAAATACTTCCCTTGGGACCTTATGAATTGTTGATTGGTATGGATTGGTTGGCTTCTTATAAAACTAAATTGGACTGTTATCATAAAACTTTAGAATGTGTAAATGAAGAAGGGAGAAAAATGACCCTCTAAGGGATTCATAAGCTTGTCTCAGTGAGACAAATATCAACCCTTCAAATGAAAAAGTATTGTAGAAATGGGTGTTCCTTATATGCCATACAGGTACTGGAATCTATTGATAATGACAAACCAAACCTAGAGGACCACCCTATATAAAGATAATATAAGGAAATGTTCCCAGAAAAGGTACCAGGTCTACCTCTGAGAAGGGATATCGAATTCTCGATAGAACTTACACTAGGAGCGATACCAACATCTAGAATGCCATATAGAATGAGAATGCCAGAGCTGGTTGAGATCAAGCTACAACTAAAGGAGATGATGGAAAAAGGCTACATCCGACCCAGTTTATCTCTGTGTGGAGCACCCGTCTTGTTTCTGAAAAAGAAATATGGCACACTCTGACTGTGCATAGATTATAGACAACTCAATAAGACAACCATAAAGAACAAGTACCCCTTACCAGAAATCAATGACTTGTTCGACCAATTGGGAGGTGCTTCCATCTTCTCGAAGATAAAATTAAGGTCTAGATACCACCAAGTTCAGATTAGGGATGAAGACATTCACAAAACAACCTTCAGGATGAGGTATGGTCACTATGAATTCGTGGTGGTGCCATTTGGGTTAACCAATGCCCTTGCCACTTTTATGTGCTTGATGAATAATGTACTCAGCAAATTTCTGGACAAATTTGTATTGGTTTTCATTTATTATATCCTAATCTACTCCAAGAACATGGAGGAACACGAAGAACATCTTAGACTCGTACTTCAAGTACTAAGAGAGCATCAACTCTACGCTAAGTTTAGCAAGTGCGATTTCTTTCATAATCAAGTCCATTACTTAGGCGATGTCATATCTAAGGAAGGGGTGGCAATATACCTTGACAAGATCATATCTATTATGGAATGGCTTACCCCGAATGATGTATCTGATATTAGATCCTTCATGGGATTAGAAGGATATTATAGAAGGCTCATAAAAGGTTTTTCCAACATTGGTTGTCCAATCACTTCCCTTCAGAAAAATGGGATTAAATTCATTTGGACATCAAAATGTGAAGAAATATTTCAGGAACTAAAATACCTCTTGATCCATGCTCCTATGCTAAATATTGCAGACCTGGATAATGATTTCCTCATGTGTACAAATGCCTGCAAGGAAGGACTCGGAGGAGTCCTTAAGCAAGAGGGATGATTAATTTGCTACGTGTCTAGGAAATTAAATGAGCATGATATCAATTATGTGACCCATGGCCTAGAGTTGGTTTCCATAGTACATGCTTTAAAAATGTGGAGGCACTACCTCCTAGGTAGGATATTTTGTTGGCATGTTTTACAGACAATGTGTGCTTGTCATTGATGGCAAGATCAGAGTGTGCATCAATGGAAAAATAGGAACAACGTAAGTTAAGGAGGATTAGCGCAGAGTCGCACGCAGTGCGTAGGTGTGCACCAGGGACGAGGTTAAATCATTGCCAAAGCTCAAGAGAGATAGTGTACTCAGGATCTCAGGCGGATCAAAGGTCGAGGCCTTTGACACATAGAAATTCTTCTAAGTAAGGAGGATGCGTAAGCTCAAGCAGAGAAGCAACATTGATAGTTGGATCCCATTCAAAATTCCCGATGACCGTCATATCTAAATCCAGACAGGAGGAGCGTAAAGATGGAGGACAGATCTCTGGCGTTAGATCCGAGTGTAGGGTCTAACCATAATTGGATCAGGGAGAACCTGCACATTCATTAAAGTGCAAGAAGAGGTGAAATGTGAAAAGCCGAATTATGTTAGTCTAACTCCATTTCGGAGTTTCATAGATCGGAACTTGAAGGTGTCGAGAACTTACACAGTGAAGTGGCGAAATTGCGAAGCGGCGAAATCGCGAAGGTGGACAAAATCGCGAAGTGACAAAATCACAAAGTGGCAAAATCACGATAAGATATGGACCGTCAGATCACCAAGGGTTCTGGACCATTGATCTAAGCTCCATATCGAAGCTTCGCCTATCACGACTTGTAGTGATGAGAACCTCCATCACAGGAATCGCAAGATGCGAACTCACGATAATATCTGGACCGTCAGGTCACCAAGGGTTCTGGACCATTGATCTGAGCTCCATCTCGGAGTCTCGCCTATCGCGACATGGAGTGACGAGAATCTCCCTCTAAGGAACAATGAGATGCGAATTCACGATGAGATCTGGACCATTGATTCATCAAGATCGTGGACAGTTGATTAGCACCGATAAAGATCATAAGTTCGTAATGCCTTTTAACGTACCCTGTGGTCACTGCATGTGGTCACGTGGAGAAAGGACCTAGTGTAGATAAGCTCTGCCTCGGAATTTTGGGGATCACGTTTGGGAATGTCGAGACACTAGATCATACGAATGCATAAATACCAAAAAGGTGAATTGTCGGTGTAACCAGAGATCACCGCCCAAGGTCATGTAGAGGATGGAGCTAGAGAAGCCAAGCTCCTTTTTCGGAGCTCGCGACATGAAGAGTCAAGATGCCTCATCGCAGAATCTCCGAATTGCGAAAGTGTGAAACACATAAATCAAGACAATATCCTTCAGAGCTAATCCAATGGTGCAGATGAAACTGAAGGAGATCGGAGGGTTACTGTTGCACATCACAGTGTAACTGCCAGAAACCACTGATGTTTTCTGCCAGAGGACTCGAAGACACTTCGGGGTGATTGATAGAGGAGATGAAGAGTCTCTGGGAATCTTCAAGAGGGATGAAGATGCTCGTGGAGGCGATTGACAGCTGGATGAGAATTGAAGCGTGTAAATGGAACAGAGAAGGTGAGCTCGACCGTCACAGAGAAGACGAAGAGACTCAACTGCCAGAGAGGCTGAGGAATCTCAGCATAACATACAGTGATGCTGAACGAGTGGAAAAATGGCCAGAGAAGTTGAAGAGTCACGATGATGATTATACAGATAACTCAAGTTGTGGAGGATATCGACGCGGTGTGAGTATGTATAGGTATTGCACGCATTGCATGCACAAGGTGCACAAAAGCTACAAATACACACTACAGAGAAGAGATGTGCTTTCTGTTGCTGCTGGAGTTACTGTGAATGTTGTTGTTGAAGGTGATTCATGCATGAAGAAGGATCAGAGTGCAACAACTGAAAAGAACAGAAGAAGAAATGTGCATCGAATGGACATGGAGCACAGAGCATAAAAAGCAGAAGAACAGAATGGGCAGTGGATGCATGCTGGAAGACAGTGAGGAAGTCTGAGTAGCAAAATCTTGCAGAATAGTGATGAGACTGGTAAGTTGTTATTGAACACTATATCACTGTAATAGGTTTCAGTATTTCATATTCATAATCCAGGGTGGTTGGGAGGTGTTAGGGAGGACTAGTGTCCTTAGAGGTTCAACTGGGTGCTTGAACACAGGGAGTTGGTGCTTCCTTCTAGTTGGTGCTAGAGAAACCAGGGAGTTGGTGCTTCCTTCTAGTTGGTGCTAGAGAAACCAGGGAGATGGTGCTTCCTTCTAGTGGGTGCTAGAGAAAAACAGAGAGTTGGTGCTCTCAACAAGTTACAACTTGCAAAACATAGGTTGTAGCCTCACAATGAGTTGGTGCTCATATATATGATAATGTAAAGAATGTAAATAATACTTATCATATAAAGAAGAAGAGGTTTTTACCCTGTATGGGTTTCCTTGGGAAATATATGTCTCTGTGTTTCTCATATATGTGAGTGATGCTGAATGTGCCATTATTTATTTCCCTACATTATTGTGATCATCATTGAGTGCCTTGTAAAGATTTTAAAAGAAGCATAATTGTTTAAGCACGGTAACAACTGATTCATGCCCCCCCTCTCAGTTGTCCAACATATTTGTGCTTATGACATACCATTCTGGATTGAGACACCTGTTTGATCAACCAATACTCAATGCCAGGCAAGCTAGGTGGATGGCTCTCCTTAGTGAGTTTGATTTCGAAATCAAACACATCAAAGGAAAGGAAAATAGGGTGGCCGATGCCCTTAGCAGAAGTATAAAAATGATTCATCTAGTAGTGGTAAGCACCTATGAAATGGATGTCAGGGAAAGAGTCAGGAATGCATAAGAAAAATATGCATTATTCAATACCATGACCTCATACCTAAGGAAAGAGCCTACATGGATAAAATATGGAGTCTACCAGATGCTCGAAGAAGGCCTGCTGACTTACATAAACTGATTGTATATTCGAAACTGTGATGACTTGAAGAGGTTCATAATGGATGAGCAACATAAGAGACCATATACTGGTCACTCAGGATATCATAAGATGATCACGACCACTAGGAAACAATTCTATTGGCCTGGATTGAAGAAATACATAGCTAACTATTTAGCTAGGTGCCTAGAATGCCAACAAGTTAAGGTAGAACACCAGCATCCAATAGGATTGTTACAAACCCTACCGATCCCATAATGGAAATGGGGAACCATCTCCATGGACTTCATCACCGGATTACCAAAGTCAACCAAGAAACATGATGCCATCATGGTTGTGGTGGACAAACTGAGTAAATTTGCTCATTTCATCCCTGTCAAATCAACTTGCAAGGCCATAGATATTGCCAACATCTTCATGAAGGAGATATATAGACTACATGGCATGCCCAAGGAAATTGTATCTCATCGAGATACCAAATTCACTTCAAGATTTTGGAAATCCCTAATGGCTGGTTTTGAGACAAAATTGTTGTTCAACATAGCTTATCACCCTCAAACTGATGGAAATACAGAAATATTGAACCAAATATTAGAAGACATGATAAGGATGCATGTAATGCATCAGCCTAATAAGTGGGAAGAATACTACAATTGGTAGATTTTTCCTACAACAACGGTTATCAAGAATCCTTGAAGATGAGCGCTTTTGAAGCCCTCTACGGTAGACATTGTAAGATTCAAATCAGCTAGAATAATCCAGTGGACAAAATTACAATCGGACCCGACATGATGAAAGAAATGGAACAACAAATAATTTAGATAAAGAAAAATCTAAAGATTGCTCAGGATAGACAGAAAAGTTATGCCGACAGGAAAATAAATCCCCGGGAGTTCAAGACCGGAGACCATGTCTATCTCAGAGTTAGACCTAGGAAGAGTTCACTGAGAATGGGATGTTATGCCAAATTGGCACCTCAGTATTGTGGACCCTTTAAAGTCTTAGATAGAGTGGGACCTCTAGCCTATAGGCTAGCACTTCCTCCCACTGTAAAGGCACATAATGTTTTCCATGTTTTGTTATTGAAGAAATATGCACATGATGCTAATCATATAATTGACTGGTCTTTGATCTAGGTGGATCCGGAGGGAGAATTCCTGCCAAAACCCTAATTCATATTAGACAAGAAGGAAAACTCACTCAAAAACTGAACCGTTGCATAGGTCAAGGTGCAGTGGAAACACTTTGGCCCAGATGAGGCTAAATGGGAAATGGATGATGCCATGAGACATGCATATTCGATTTTGTTTACTCCTATACATACATGTCATGTTGACAGATTGAACATCGAGGATGATGTTCCTTTAAGGGGGAGGGAATTGTAACAATCTGTTTCCCCCAGTCTGTAAATATAACTATATTGGCCAAGGAACTATGGAAAACCTAAAAGTGTGAATGTTTGATTTGATAGACCTTTGTACAAAAGGTCGATGAATGTAAATTCTGTTATTTTAATAGAAAATGGTTACGTGATGAATGACTGTTCAAAGAGGGGATATGCTAAGAGAAAACCATGAATGCTATGACAGGTGGTGGAGGGGACCCAAAATGGTTGTGTTAACCTCCACCGAACCAATACCATGCTGGAATTAATTTTTCAGATCAGAACAACCCTCTAAGCCATAAATGAATTACAGTCGGGCTGGTAGGTGGGAATATCTCCTCAAGAGATAATGAGGGGATGGGGCAGACCACCCATCTGTAAGGCTTCCAGACCTAACCATGGGCTAGGAATTTGATCCACACACAATCTTGCTGAGGAAGGAAAGAAAGGAAGTGTGGTTGGTAGAGGAAGAACTGCGGAAAAATGTCGAGATGAGAGTGGAAACTCTTGGGTCTGAGGAAGGAATGAAAGAGGAACAGTGAGTTCTAATCACAGAAAATAGATATTGATCCAAGAGAAGGAGAGTAACCTTCTTCCTTATCTATTTCTATATTGGGAGAAGGAGAGTACCCTTCATCCCTAACTTTCGTTGAGCTAGAAGTAAGAGATTGATTCTCAAAGCATCCTGGCTTAAGCTCGGGGGTGGCCAGTGATAAATCCATTAGGAGTGACTGAGCCTATGGTTGGGTGGAAACGAGCACCCCTTTCAAGAGTTGCATCATGCTCTATGGTTCTGATAAGTGCTTTCTCACCTTATTCGTTGAATTGAAAATAATGGATGCATGCATGTATTTACATGTCTATAAAGGGTTCTTTCTCTATATTGAATGATTAAGTTATGAGTATGCATTCATCCCCTTGAGAACTTATATTTCTTCTTGAATTTCCATATGCCCCAATTTAGTCACTCGAAGGTTCTATCCCAGGTATTTAAATCACCGTTCTGGAGTTGGAGCAAGTCTCTGGGCATAACTGTCATTTTGGTAGCCTCACAAGTTACTTTTCCTTGTTTCAGAGCTTAAAGATCTGTGAGTTGGGAAGGTGTTCCTTTCAGATAAATAGTCTAGGAGACTCTAAACTTGTGCCTATTCCCTTAACCAAAAACCCGACTAAGAGTGGGGATTATAGCCCATGAGTTATATGAAGATCCACGTGACCTGGGTCTAGAAACCTTGGAGCTCGAGGCTCCGAGATGTCAAATTGCACGTTAGTTAAGTTGAACCCTACAATTACTATGGACTGTCGATCTATGAACGAAGATGGAGGGTGGGGAATCAGTGCAGAGTGCGAATGTGAAAATAACAGATGCACTAGTTTGTTACCTGCAATTCACCCTTGCCATTGATCTCGACGGGCTTGAAGATCAACGATTCCAGTTAGAATAGAATCGAGTGAGCACTTTCCATATTACAGAGGTTGAACTCTCTGGTAAAAAAAATGCATGTTGGGGCCCCGCAATTTCTGTGAACTATCGATCACCGTTGACCTTCGATCTGATTTTGACGTGATCTCTAAAACAAAAGGAGTGTGTGGGACGATGAAATCTATGAGGAGATCAAGCTCAGAAGAGATAACACTTTCAGGAGTGCAGACGAAATCCAGTAGATGGGCCCATAGGAGGAGCAAAGGTAGAATCCTTTGAGCACTTAGAAAATCTTCTAAGTTAGAGTAAGTCAAAAGCTCAGGAGGAGGAGCGACAATGGTCATTGGATCAAAACACTGAGGATCGATAGTTTTCTGATCTAATCAAGGTGCATGAACCTTAGCAGTTTGCACACACAAAAGAAGAGAACTTACTAAAGTCCCGAAGTAATCCATAGCCATCAGATCCAAAGGGACACATGATGAAAAATCGTAGACTTCAGAGAAATCACCTCGAGATTTTTATATTGAGAGTTGAAACTCCCAAAGCCTGAAACGTCGAAGTTTCAAAGGGCCGAAGTAGATCTGAACCGTCAGATCTAGAGAAAAGGTGGCGTGAATCTGTGGATTCCGGGTAAAGACCTGAAATAAACGTCGACCATCGGATCGTTCGAAGTAGATTTGAATCGTTAGATCCAAAGAACATATGGTGTGAATCTGTGGACTCTGGGTAAAGTCCCAAAGTAATTCATAGTCGTCATATCTAGAGGAGACATGGCGTAGATCTATGGACTCCACGTAAAGACCCGAAGTAATCCTTGATCACTAGATCAAGTGGAAACACGTAAGTGGATTATAACCTTTGGATAAAATCCATTGGGAAAAAGGGTGAAGTTTGATATTTGAGATCTCACAAGTCCGGAGACCCGAAGGAGATATTGACCATTGATCGAGAAGAGGGCCATAAGACCGTTGATCTAGTTTAAAGGTCAAACACCCGAAGTAGAAGTAGGGCCATTGATTTAGGAGGACAGGTGTCTGCATATCGTCAACTCCAGAAGATTGATGTATGGAGGAAGGAAGGGTTTGATATTTGAAAAGTCTAAAGTCCAAAATCATGAAGGAGATCACATTCGTTGATTTAGGAGGGGCAGATATGGTCCGTGGATTTGAAAAGGACAAATCTGAACCGTCATTTTAGACAGTACCATCAAGATTGGGAGATCGATGATCCCATAGCATTGTGGGAACTAGAGGTGTGCAAACTTTTAAAAGTTGAGGGTGGGCCACAATCCAAACCTTGGTTTTGGAGAAAGGACATGTGGAGGCTCGAGGAGAATTGCGGGCCGAAAATTAGTTTGGTTTCAAACTGCCTTTGGTTGCACCCACAATTGTATGTTTGCGTGAGGTCATCCCCCAAGGTCACATCTGAGGAGGGGGGCAAGAGAAAAGGGGCTAATGCTAACTCCGAGACTTCGTTGAAGTGTGAAGGAGAAGATCATAGGTATCATAAGACTTGTGCCATAAGCTGGAAGGGCCTGTGTTTGATTAAGAGGTGAAACTATCAAGGTCTCTGAGTCTTGTTTGACTTAGAGAATCAGAGAACCTTGACCAGAGGGTCGGGCTGAGTCCCATACTTCCCAATTAGGAATCGTAGAGGGAAAAGATCTATTCCTGTAAGGAGGACAATTTTTTATTTATTTTTGCCCCATCGTGGGTGTGTTACATACATAGTCTTCAACCTTTTGTTATCTTATTTTTCATATATATCAGTGTTCATAGAATTAAAACTTGATAGTATTCGACCTTTTGTTATCTTATTTTTCACTCCTCAGAAAGTTAAACTGACAATAGGATTAAATGTAACGTTGTATCTCCAACATATGTCTATGGAGAGAAGGTTAATCTGAGAACATAGAGAATAAGATTAAATGTAAGGTTATAACTCCAATGAAACTACCACCACTACTCAACAATAAGACTTCAAATATTTTCACCAATAAAATGGTTCAAAATTTAATTCAATTATTTCATAAAAATAAATAAATTGTTCTCCTTATGTAAAATATAAGGAGATAGGTAAAAATATATATTCAACTCTAAACTAATGCAAATTCAACGATAAATCGATTACTATAATACCCTTGCCTTCAACAAGGACTAATAATAAGACCATGTGGATATCACCAAATGTTTTTTTGAAATATAAGATCTCAAGATAGTCTCCCAAGTTTATAATTTAGTAATCATATAACAAAGAATAAAACCCTTTAAAAATATTAAATGGAGTCACCAAGAGTGGGATTCGAGTCAAATAAAATTGTAGAATATGAGTGTAAATGGAAATCCTATATTGCATGTGTTACCATGGGTTTTCATTTCTTTAAATACCTTTAACATACACAACTTACAAAAATGAGTAACTACAACTTTTAACATAGCAACATTAAGGAAAGGAGTTTAGAAAATTAGAGTTTTAATTCTGTATTTAATAAATATATATTAGAATCAAACAACAAATTATTACTTATTAACTACAACTTTTAACATAGCAACATTAAGGAAAGGAGTTTAGAAAATTAGAGTTTTAATTCTGTATTTAATAAATATATATTAGAATCAAACAACAAATTATTACAACATCAAGGAAAGAAGTTTATGAAATTTGGAGTTTTGAATATGTTTTTTAATAAATAAATATTAGATTTTTGGAACAAATTATTGTCAGACATTATAAATTTTATAATAGTTAAATATTTTAGTTACATTACATATGTTTTGATTAGGTTAAATTATAATTATTTTCAAAACTTAATATTATTCTATTGGGTTTATTAATAAATCACTGAAAAGTTTAATAATATTAATTGTAAAGATAATTGCAAGTTGAGCCAATTTTTACATCCTATTATTAAGCATATGCATAACCATAAATAGTATTCACAAGGTGTTTCTTCTATATGTTCTCTCTTCTCTTGTTCCTCTCTTTATTGAAATACAATTTTTGGGGTTATCTATTTAGGGTAAGTCATTAATACATGACCCATATCCCACGAGCATTAGTTAGAATGACTAATATATCATCATATTAGATAGTCTACTTAGCAATCATCATTAGTTATAATGACTAATATATCATGATATTGGATAGTCCACTTAGAAATCATTGCATCAAGTGATGCTTGTAAGGGTGAAGAAGTGGGATTGGAATTTGGAATTGGTGAAATTAACCACACAACATCAAATCATCACCATTGAGGCTTCCACCCACAATAAATACTTCTCGAGAGGTCACCCATCCCAAGACTCCTTTGTCTCAAACATGCTCAACCATGGAGTTATCCCTCATAATTAAGCCCACTTAGCTTGCTACCCCAATTTCTAAACCTTAGTAAGGATTATGCCTTGTGCTCTATATGAAGGGAGCTCTAAACAAATAGTTCATAAGGCACAATACTTGCTAAGGTTTTTCAAATAGCTAAGTGGGATTGATGATGGGGGAAAAATCCATGGTTAAGTGATTCTGAGACAAAGGAGTCTTGGGATGGGTGACCTAATGAGAAGTCCTAATTACCTAGTGAAATTATTGGAGGTGATGATTGATGATATGTGATTCATTTCATTGGTTTCAATTCCACTTTTTCACCCATGTGAGAATCACCTGATGGAATGAGTGTTAAGTGGGATATTCAATATGATAAATTGGTGATTATGGCTATTTATCATAGGATATGGATCATGTTCAATGAATTAATCTATCAAATAATATAAAAAATAGTATTTCATATGTTGGATTGTGAAAACCCTCCAAGTCCCCCCTCTATTGGTAGACTCCTGGGTTGTTGTCCCTTTGTCTCCCTTTCCTTCCCTCTCTAGATTTTTTTTTTTCCTTATTAGTTCTTACATGGTGTGTTCCTAACTTTATGTCCTACTTTTCAAACTTCTATTTTTATTATTTCTCTCTTTCTTTCCCTTTCATCCCCCCTCCCTAGCCCAAAATCAATAACCTCCAAGAAGTAAAAAAAAAATTGCTATTTGTAAAAAATACAAAAAACATTAAATCAATAATACATTTTGTCATCCTAAAAAATCCTCTAATTGGCATGTCCCATGATATTGGCTCGGTGTCTTATAAAAGAAAATGAAAAAAAAAAAAATGGCCTTTCAATACAATGTATTAATCATATCAAGAGAATGCAAATGTCAAGGATAGAAGGCATCTTTTGAAATGATTGTGGATAGTCAATAGTCCTTTCCTCCGCTACTATTGGTGTGGATACTAATAACACTACATTAATTCAAGAAATGGAGTTCCTATTAGAAGTAGAGCATGATTTTCATATTAGGATTTAACTTCTTAAGAAACCCACCATGACATTAGAAACTCATCTTACAAGAGTCCATTGGAGGTTAGATCCAAGTGAAAAGAGAATTGAGAACCTACTTGACAAGTTTGAACATTTAGTATTCCTCCACATGAAGAGTGAGGAACCAAGTTGTTGATGCTTTGGAAAATATAGGAACAAAAGGGCACGCAAGGATGGTATGGTTTACTACCAAATGAATAAAATCATCACTACAAATAGTTTTTGATCAACATTCATTGATCATAGGTCAATTATTTTAGTCATACTTCCTCTTTTGTATATCCCACACTTAGCCATTTTTATATCTTTTCAGGTTGCAGGAACACCACCCACAGTCATCACTAGTCCATAGTCACACAACCTCCAAGTTTGCAACATTAACACTTAGTCATTTTTTCCATTTCCTCTTCACTTCACCCATTTTTAATTCTCATACTTAACCAATTTATCATTTGTAGAAGTCGCATTGTGGTGGTAAGTAATTTCTCAAAAAGGTATGCACCCCACAAACCCACATCCCGCAATTCCTCCTACTCCAAAATGATCTGTGAACTTCTGTAGCACAAACAATGGACCATTTTGGTACTTATCCTATTTATTTATTGTGGATACATGAGTCTCCCCCTCACCTCCCCTTCTATCTCCTGCATCCTTCAACCTGCAAACCCACAATCACTAAAATGCACTCCCCACCACTCACTTTACACTTCCATACTTTACCAATTTACCATTCATCCCGGTATGTAGTCACATTCCACAAAAAATTTATGATCCCACCGACACATAAATTGACACATGATATGAATTAAAATCATTATTAAATAACGTGATTCTTGTAAAATCCCCTCCTTAAATTCAAATCAAATCACAAAGTTAACAATTTTGAACTAAGTGCTACAGCATGTGATATTAAGACAATATGTGGAGAATTTAGTAAGAAATTAAATCCTCATTGTAAGTTCTTTCTTCGAAAGAACCACCACCTTTTCACTCAAATTAACCTTTTCCAAAGGTTTCCTAGTAGTCCAAAGCGTGATCTAAAATCCTTGGAAAAAAGGTTGCAAGATATGAGAGAGTTGCATCCTAAGTTGATATCATTCAGGAGGAAGGATTCCCTAGATGATGGCGACATCAAAACAAGGAAGCAATTAAAATTACCTAAGTCTATAGGTAATGTTTTTGATTATTTCCATTGTTACTAGAACTATTTTTAAATTAATTTTACTTTGAAGATGAAGTTGGAAGAATTGGAAGAAGTCCAAGTGCAATTGGCTTTGAAGGCAAAGTTGATAGCCTTGGGAGTAAACCAAGAGTAGTAAAATTCAAAGACATCAATGGAGGTTTTGGGTGCCTTGACAATAAATTTAGGAATTTTCATGGGAATAGATCAAGAACAAGATTTTATGAGAAAGTTTAAAGCAATGCCCATGCCCCACTTAGATAGTCTAATTGGATTTTAAGGCTAAGATTTATGCACCATTCCTACAATAAGTATGCATTATCAGTAGGTTGGATATCTTGAGAATTATTCAAGGTGTTGTGTAACCTTGCAACAAATGACATGGAGTTTTTGGATTCGATGAAGGACCAACATATGGATATTAAAGACGAATTTCCATGCAACGTTTGGTGGATAATAGTTAAATGAAGGCTTTGGAATGAAATTTTTATAGGCCAAATTTCACAGTGGATTCTAAACATATTATTGATGATATTTTTGGAAGTTGTCTTGGTAGCCACCTACCATATTCATTTCACTAAGAAATTCCACATGTGGATTACTACCTAGGAGTAGGAAATGAAGCCTATTAAACTAGTAAAGGTGCTAAGTTTAGTGAAGGGTTGGAAAAAGGAGGAAGCTTGTTTAATTAGGAGGATGAAACTTGATGTTACGAGGAAAATCACTCTATGGCATGTGGTAAACCACAACAAACAGAATGACTGTAGAAATCAACTCTAATACCAAGTATGCTATATAAATGTAAATGCCAATCAAGACAATATAAAGGGACTACCTCGTCCAAACGTTTGATGAGGATCATCGTTGAGCACACAACTCAAATCTCTATACCTGCAACTTATCCTCAACAACCAAGATACGTAAGCATATGTTGATAATATATAAAGTTAGCATATTCAATAACATAATCCATTAACATTCATAAAAAATATGCCCATGGAATAATAATTCAAATATTTTCAAGACATCAATTGGATGAGAAAAGAGTATTTCTATTAAAATATGATTAGCAAAAGTATACAAGTGACAAAATTCTATGTTGGCATGTCTCAGAACCAAGAAACTAAGTCCCTTATAGCTGGGCCTCTACCACTTCAATCCTCCACCAAAGGAAATCTCATATAAGAGAGACAATGAGGTTCTCCATCAAAGAGGGAAGAGCTTGGGGGCTGGAAAATGTGTTCAGACTTTAAAGGAAAAAGGGATGTAGACTTGATATGAAGTGAATAATTCCTCCAGAGTAACTTTTCTCTCAAAAGTTGAATTCTTCTCCTTTTCCACGGTTTGGATATGGCCCATTTACAACCTTCAAATGGAACTGAAGGGCCAATTCATAATGTTTCTAGTATATGGAAGGTCAAGGATCATGGATCTCATGATGTGACATGGAAACCAAACACAATTTTTAAATTTTTTATCACCAAACTTGATGTACGTGAGTTGTAATGGTGCAACCTATGTATATGCATGTTATATAACTATTAGGGAACGTATATGTGTAAAAATATGTTTTTTATCTCTTGGAAGTGTAAAAGGGGACTTCAAGTCTACATAGGGAAATAGAAAAAACCTTTTGAGAAATTAGCATGGGGTGAGGAAAATATTGCTATAACATATGCCCCCTAATGTGTGAGGTCATAGGAGTATCTGCGATGGCCAAAATACATTATAATTCCCAGAAGTGGAGTAATGGAGACCCAACTGGATGAACTATTTGTTCATAAGAGCATTAGAATCCATAATGAATTTGTACACATGGTTGGAAATTTGAATTACATTGCAGATCCATGTGGAAATATACCAAACAACTTTTCATGGCCATGAATAGGAAATACAAAGTAGATACATGCCATAGGATTTCATAGTCACGAACAAGGCCCAGTGAAAACCAGTCTCAAAATCAATCTGAAGATATCTTTATACAATGGAGTACAATTTGATATCCCATGATCACTGAAGTCATATAGCTACTGGTTAATTGAATGATAGCAACAACTCAGGAAAACTGCAACTACAAATTGATGTCTTTAAATCTTCTACATGATCCACTAAAGGTGCAAGTATACATCATGTGAATAGAGGAGTTGAGGTCGAACATAATGAGACTTCATTTGATTATCGATCATTAAGGTATACTGTTAACAAATGCGAGACAACCTACCGATAATGAAAGTAGGTATCAAGGCATCAAGTACATTCTCACAAGTGTGAATAAAGGTGTTGAGGTCGAACACTTGAATAATCCATCGATCATGAGACATTGATGTATAACCAACTATCGATGGCAAGATAAATTTCCATTGATGATTGCAAGCCTCTAGGTACTCATAGGACTCTAGGCTTTGTTTCCAGAATAGATGAGTTGAAGTCGATGGAAGGAGACCCATTGAAAGGAGAGAATTAAGGCATATCTCATTAGTCAGCATGAGGTACAAAGCAATATCTTGATGATTTGGGGGAACTCGGATGAAAAACATGTTCATGAACCAACGGACCTATGCATCATTCACATGCACTAGATGTAAGCAGTGCACGAAAAATACGCTCTGAATAACAACCAATAAGGAAAACTGTTGACAAAGGTGAGGAAACCACCAATAAGGCTAATGGAATCCAAGACACTACATGAATCCCAATGTGTGAATATATTTCTTGTCGTCAAACATAAGGGAAACCCCCTAGTCTGTGACCAATGAGGAGATGTCGACTGCTGGGTTCAAGGTTACCTGCCCATAATGAAAGTAGGACCAGGGTGCATGTTAGGACTACAAATTCATGTGATTCTGAGATACACTGAGGTTATGGCCGACATGCAAAGTCAAGAGTTCTGAGGAATGAATGACACAACATCCTTTGAACAATATCATGAGACATATGGAGGACTTCGACATCATAGACTTGATAATGAAAATTTGTCATGAAGGAGGCACCAATCAAACTCTCCATAGGGACTAGAAGAGTAACCAGTCAAAGGAGTAAACTCTAAATAACGAGCTCAACTTCATAAGGTCATGCTAAACCAAAATTTGGATAACAGGTGGACTCAAAAGTTTGTGCTCTGTTCAAAGGCAACATGACTACTGGAAACATGAGATAATATTCCTTTCATGTCCCTCTTTTTTTGTTTTTTCATAGACAAATAACACTATGATAAAGAGGAGGAAACGAGTGTCACAAGTAAGAAACTAGTTCCAACAGTGGAAAATGACTATGCTCAATGCAAGGAGGTGCATGTAGGATATGGACACTCGAGGGAATGTTTCCTCTTAGGGTATAGGGTGTCAAATTGCAAAGGATGTAAACAAGGCTCTACTTGGATGGTGATGCAAATTGATGAGGTAATAGGCTTGTAACGAGAAAGAGGGAACCAACAATAGGCTCAATACTGCAAGAATGAGGATGAAATGCAATTACAAATTAACTCCAAAGAATTTCCTTTTTCATAGATTTAGTCCTCTAGGCCCGAAAAAGTATAAAACAATACCTCGGAGAAATATTCTAGCCAATAATGACTAGAGTATTCCTTTTTCAAAATTAGTCTACTTGGTCCGAAAAAGGGTTAAAATTACACCAAATAGATGCCCTTTCAAATCCATTTAATGAGTGTGAAAGAGACAAGTTCACTCGACAATCGTTTCACTTTTTTAGAGAGTCAGAAAAGATCTTAACTCAGACTCAGGAATATTTTTATAAGAATCATATCATGGGGGAGGCTAGGGATCCCATGTAGGACTTCTGTTGAAATTCAACAATTCACAAATAGCTGACACAAGCTGGGAAAACCCAAAGCTTTCCAAGTTGAGGAGGATAAAATACTTGTAGTGATTACCTTATCTACAATATATAAAATAATGCCCCTTATCTGGAAGGGTGTAGAAGAAGGAATTTGAGGCTCTAAAAGATCATCCCAATCAAAGGAAACCACCCTAGGACTTGGAGGGAGCATACTCGAAGAGAGTAGAATGCTCCCTTGTTTGGAAGGTACAAAAATAGAAATGCTAAGGACATGGTCGAAAGACACCTCACCTCCCCAAAAAAGAGTGGGATTGATCGAAGATTGCATCGAAAATGTCACTTCCTTAGACTTGTCACTCTCTAAGAGAAGGGTGGGATCAACCGAAGATTGCATCAACACAACCACTTCTTCAATTGTTTGATGAATAGGATGCGAGACAACATGGTCAAGACACACATCAACGCCCAAAATAAGAGTAGTGTTAGCTAAAGATTGCATTGACATGACCGTCATATCAACCAAAGAAGGATCAGAATGTTGTGAAACCAAAGAAGACTCAAATACCGAAGGGATATCAGACAAGGACTATGTTTCTTATGCCATGGTAGTAGCAGGGCACAAACAAATTAGATAATCTCCCTTGCAAAGTATACAAATTAACTTGGGCTTATGTCCTATACGTCTAGGCTTCTCAATCATATTAATTCCCCCAACATGACTTGCAGTGGTTGGTGACATGCTCCCAACATGATTTGAAGAGGCTAGTAACATATTTTCAACATGACTTACAGAGGTTGTTGATGAATCCCTAACAAGACTAGCAGTGATTGGTTATGTATGTGCAATGTGACTAGTAGTGACTAGAGTTGTGCCCCCAACATGACTTGCATTAGCTGGTTACTAGTGTTCAACATGAATTGTAGAGGTTTTTGACCTATCTCCAACATGAATAGAAGAGGTTGTTGATATAATTTTAGTATGAATCGTAGTGACTGGACTTGTGTTTCCATGATGACTGGAAGTGGCTGGTTGCGACATTTGAGACCAAGGTTCTAGGAAAGACTAGTTTTGATAAATTGTGGGCTAGGAAGGGTTCTAGTATATTCCATGGCCCTGCTTGATATGATAGTATCCTCCTCCAAAGTAATTCATGAAGGGTTGTAAGGGCATCATCATTGAGGAAGCCACTTGCAAAGACAAAGCGACATGACAAGGGTTACTCAGGTGAGGATATATTTTTCCCCCAGATGAAGGAACATTGCGAAGGTGGTTTACCATACTATAAACTTACTCCCCCCAGATGAAACACCAGAGGACAGACGAAGGTCCGCCATGAGAAAAGCGTTCGTAGGAACTAACATAGTGGAAGAAGGATAGATAAAGAAGATGTAATAAGTAGAAGGACTGCCCAATTGAGCACTTGCTCCTAGAAAAGTGAAGCTAGTATTGGATTTGTAACATAGCCACTACCTAAATCAAATTTTTCCAGTTCTCTGTTAGACTCGAGCCCTTAGATAACCATGGAGACCCAACGCAAACTGGTTCTTTCTTTCTTCTTCTCTGTTCTCATGCGATCGCGGGTCATGATCATGGTCCAATTTGAACGTAGTGCCTATTTGGATTTTGCGCCTCGTCGCTACAGTAATGTCTAAACGGTTGACTCTACAACCACCGAACCCTGTCAAGGCTAGTGACTGGTCAAGGGGGGTCGAATCCCTACCATTTTAGCAATTGGCCAATAGGAACAAATCTCAACAGGAGTGGAGAATCCGCCAATGAGAACAAGCCCCGTTGCGCGTTTAGGTGTAATACAAGTGGCGAGAGGGAAACACGACATGGTGGTCGTCATGATAGGAAGGGGCCC
>JZKD02S1604878.1:1167541-1223322 GCA_000966675.3 Picea glauca | reverse complement strand
AAAGGTAGAACAGTAAGGGGGATCTGGAATGGAACCTCAACCGTAGATCTAGATGGGTGGACTCTGGCTGCCCAGATCTTCTCACTGCTTATCCTAAAGGATATTCACGTCCTGGCTTAAGTTGACGTCTCACCTCCACATCTAATAGTCATTAAAGACTCGGAGATTCCCCGAAAGAATCTCTTCCGTCCATCGGGGTTTTGACACTCGTGATGACCCAACACTTTGGTTCACTGATCCCCGAATCTCGATATGCTCCGTTGCTGCCTTAGCCTCCCAGGCTAAGTATTTAATCCACGTGACCTCTATCTCACAAGACCGCAGCCTTGTCCCTCATCGGGGTTTCGGGGTTTTCAATGCCAAAGTGCATATGTCCACGGAATTCCTGATTCCTCGAATCCCAACTCTCCGGTTTGTTGACAGCTGGCCCCTCATGGTGGCACTATCCTCCTTCTCTGAGGTGCAGACAACTGGCCCCCACTCCTCGGGGTTTCGCGTTTCATGATTCCAAGGCGCACCGATAACTTGTCACCAGGATCTCCGATATCCCGATGAGCTAAACTTCGATAGATGGTCTCCTTGTCGCGACTTTCCCCGATGGCTTGGATCTCTGCCATGCGTCCTCACAAATGGGCGGCTCTGATCTCATCGTGATTTCGAGACTTGTGATGTCCCAACCCCTTCGACCTCAGGAACTCCGATTTCCAATGCCGAATATCCCGACTCTCTACGGATCTTTGACACCTGTCCTAAAGGGGGACGGTTCAGGTTAACCCTCGGGCTTCACCAAACACCAATCCAAAAGGCACCTACCTGCCCGATCCAACGGCTGATGGGTAATCGGACCAAGATCTAACAGTCTAGGTCCGTTCTTTCTGCACACACCCCAGAGACTAAACTCCAAGCATCTTAACCCGATCCAACGGCCAACGGGATTTCTGATGAGATCCAACGGCTCAGATTGTCCCACCTTGTGCATTCCTCCACTACTTCGTGGATGTGGAAAGATCAATGATCCAAATGTTCTCCTGGGTTTTGGGATCTACAATCCCGATTTCCTCGTTGTTCACGAAGATAGAGGGAAAAAGGGTGAGGTATGTAAATCCCTTGTTACTTCCATCAATATAACGGTCGTGAATGGCTATGGGTCACCCGACGAAAACTCATTCGCCGATTTATTACATATCCCTACACTGCTACCTCGGAACCTTAAGAGGGTCATTTCTCCTCGTACAGGGTTAATAAGACTGGTGTGTTCAAGTTCTTTTTCTGGGTTCTTGGTGAACCTTTCTAAGGAGGAAATCTCTGTGAAGAGATCTATACCGGGGCATTTCTGGAGGTAGATACGGGTAAACAGCTTCCCGAGAATAGGCTAGAAGCCTAACTTAGTTCGACCCATGCCAAATTAAATTTATGTATCAACAGAAGCCATGCGTGGTCTTTCTGTTATAAGCATATATCTAACATTACTTCTCAAAACACTACATAGACATTCTTATACTGTAATTGTTCACCATTTCACAGTTTATGAGCATATATGTCAACATATGAATTTCAAGATGCAATATGAACAAAACACTTATCAGAAATAACTTCAGAAGTGGGAGCAACTACTGAGAGGGGTGCTCGTTTCCACCCAACCGTAGGCGTAGCGACTCCCAATGGATTTACCACTAGCCACCCCTGAGCTGAGACCACGATGCTCTGAGACTGCGTCTCTCTATTTTCCAGTGACCAGGAGTGAAGGTTGCAATCCTTCCTCTCTGCTATCACTCACTCTGCGTAATGCCCGAGTTCCCCTCACATCTTCCCTCCTAATCGCTTCTACCATATGCCTTATCCTCTCGCGAGGTTGCGTGTGGCACGATTACCCTCACGCCGATCAGGCCTGACAGCTCTACGGATGGGCGGTTCACCATCCCATCCCTCATCAAGCCATCCACCTACCAGCCTGCAAGGCATTGAATTTCAAGGCCAACGAGCCTCTTTTGGTTCTCCGGGCTAGTGGAGTCCAAATACGGTATTTAATTCTCGATGGAAGTTAACGCCACCTTTTCAGGTGCCTTCCACCGCCATCGTGGTCTCTTTTCTGCACATCCCCTCATCAACTGTCCTGCAATAAATTCAGAATGTTATTCACATTCATTGACCTCTTCCTCAAGGTCCATTGACATCACATATTCACATTTATGAGTTTTCCATAGTTCTTGGCCAGTCCAGTTATATTTACAAGTTGGGGGAAACAGGGTGTTACAGGATCCATAGGAAGGAAGATTCCAACCTTCTACTGTAAGAGTTAGTTGAGGGATATGACTCCTACCAAATGAAAAAGGAGAATAAGAAGGCATCATGCCTCAAGACCCAAAACCAAGATTCACATAAAGCAATGAGACAAAGGATGACAAGTGCGAAGATATGTCTGGCATACCAAGAGAAAAATTATTAGAGGACCAAGGTATTGGTTGAGTATCATGATTCGACATACCACTTGGAAATACAAAATGATTCGTACCCATGGAATGAGCAAATACCATGGGCTAGGTAGTGCTAATTGAGGGATTCATGTGGGATCCACTAACCATAGAAATGAAAACTTATGATGCAATACAAAATATTAAGGCCAACTAATAATCAAAGAGCACACCAAAGTAAAGAAAAAATGCCAATGCACACAAACATGATATAGTGGTTGAAAAGGGGCCTCCCTCACTAGAGTAGGTATGTCTCGCCCAAGAGGGGCCTGAGACTCCCTTTAAAATATTGGAGGTATCAAAATTAGTTATAAGGGCCCTCGTGGGCTTAGCAATGCAGTCGATTAGATCCCCCCAGAGAGGTAATCCTCCATAAAGGTTGTGTGTTGTCCAACCGTTATCTGACTCAGGGGGTACCTATAGAATAACCCCTGCAAGTAACTTATGTGGCTACCTATGTCAAGCAAGTAAAGCCACCATGATATAACCAATGCATAGTTGAATAGTCACAAGTTATTTCCACTCTATGGACAGGGTAACAAAGGTTGAAATATTCAAAGAACCACCTCTCACAGAGGTAAAGGCACTAGAAAGACCCCTAGATATGAATAGATCCATAGAAATATCTTTGAAGAAGGTGTTAGAGGGATATCTCTGCAACCAAATTCACACAACCTCGTGCTTAACTCCAGTGTGAGTGGAGCCTCCTGATGTCACCAATTATACAATGGATTTCACCAATCCCTTAGTCACACACATATGTTGAGTATAATAGCCTTGGAGAACTTTACTCACAAAATCCTATTCCAAGGCTCTATATCTTAAGCTAGTTTGTGTACCCTGAAAAATAAAATCATTTCTAATCAATTTTAAATTAATCATCATTACTTTTAATGTCCTTGTTTACTCAAAAGATGTGGTCATGAAACTAATGACGTTATGACTCAACAAATAAAGAAATGATTATTAATATAAAGCTAAGTCCTCAACTTCAATTCTAAAAAATGATAGTCTTTTCATAAATGCAACTTTCAATTCAACTCTGTGATTTCAAATAAGATGCAATCTTTCTATACATGTATAAATATAAATAATAAGCAACCCAAAAGAAAAAATGCCAAAATGAAAAATGTAATTTTTTTTGTATTTTCAATATAAAGATATGAAAATGCAAGGACTGAACAACAACTTGATATATAGACCCTACTGTAAGAAAACAGATACAAACCAAGAAGGATACCAAGAAGAAAAAACTCACCTCAAGATGCAAGGACAACCAATGAAATAGATGATGAGAAAGAAAAACCGCCCAAAAATTCAACCAAAGTAAGTTTCCTATCACTCTACAGGAACTCAACAGTTAAGATAGAGATCCAAAAAGACTCAACAACTATCAATAATCACCCAACAAACACCAAACTCAACAATCAAGAAAAAAATATTGATGTACGCGTTTGTTTAAGAAAAAACTGCGTATGTACGCGTCTGTCAAGGGAAAAACGTATAAGTATTAAAAAACTGCCAAGTTAAGGATAAGTCTAAGAAACTCAGATTCAAAATGAAAATAGGTTGTCAAGAAACAAAATGACAAGGAAACTCAAGCTAAAAAAGAGCAATCAAAGGAAAAAAAACACTCCAAACCCCAAAAAGAAGATTCAATCCCCAGTATGGTCACCAATTTTGTTATGAGGAAAATCACTCTAAGGAATGGGGTAAACCACAATAGATGTAATGACTGCATAAATCAAATATAATCCCAAGTATGCTATATAAATGTAAATGCCAATCAAGACAAGATAAAGGGCCTACCTCATCTGGACGTTCGATGAATACCACCCTTGAGCACACAACTCAATGTTCTATCCCTGCAAGTTGTCCTCAACAACCAAGATAAACAATCATATGGTGATAATATATAAAGTTAGCATATACAATAGCATATTCCATTAACATTCATAGCAAATATTCCCATGGAATAATAATTCAAATATTTTCAAGACATCAATTGGATGAGAAAAGAGTATTTCTATTAAAATATGATCAACAAAAGTATACAAATGACAAACTTCCATGTTGGCACGTCTCGAAACCGAGAAACTAAGTCCCTTACAGCTGGGCCTCCACCACTTCAATCCTCCACCAAAGGAAAGCTCATATAAGAGAGACAATGAGGTTCTCCATCAAAGAGAGAAGAGCTTGGGGGTTGAACAATGTGTTCAGAATTTAAAGGACAAAGGGATGTAGACTCAATATGAAGTGAATAATTTCTCCATAGTAACTTTTCTCTCAAAAGTTGAATTCTTCTCCCTTTCCACAGTTTGGATATGGACCATTTATAGCCTTCAAATGGAACTAAAGGACTGAGTTGGAACATTTCTAGTATATGGAAGGTAAAGGATCATGGATCTCATGACGTGACATGGAAAACCAACACAATTTTTAATTTTTTATCACCGAAATTGATGTACGTGGGTTATAATGGTGCAACCTACATATATGAATGTTGTATAACTGTTAGGGCACGTATATGTGGAAAAATATGATTTTTAGCTCAGGGAAGTGTAAAAGGGGACTTCAGGTCTGCATAGGGAAATGGAAAAGGCCTTCTAAGCAACTTGCATGGGGTGAGGAAAATCTTGCTATAACACTTGCAATGGAAAAAATCCATGCTAAACATCCTCTTCTTCACATTGAGTCCATATAGGTAGTCTATTGTCCAAGAAGTAGGGCAATGGACATGGAGGTACCAATGCATTAGTTTCTTGAATAACTTATTGAGTTGCAAGAGGCAACTTAACAACCTTTAATATGGGGTGGAAACCTCTCCTTTATTTAGAAATGATGAAAGTGATAGAGTAGTGGACTCTTGCTTAGGGGAGTAGGAAAATTTAGTTCTAAGTGGACATGTGGAGACAATGAAGGAGTCAACCAAGGAAACATGTGCAGTTGACTTGGATGGTTTAGAATGGAAAGTGGACCAAGTTGAAAAGGAATATGCTTAGCCACCTTTGTGTATGGGAACTTAGGATTAGGCAAAGTGATCCTTAGGTAGATTTAAGGATGATTTCCAATAAGACTTGGAGATCATGAAATTGTTGGTTGAAAGTGACTAAAATATTGGTGTAGACATGCCTCTCTTAAGAGATATGGAAGTATTTTTGTTTCCTCATTGGACTTAAAGGACTTTGGATAGGATATTGGAGCATTTGAGGGTAGTGGATATGATGGCCATATAACACATTTTTATCATTGACTATATGCCTTTGTGCAACTGTTATATACCCAAGATCTGAAAATAGAACAAAAATTCCACACAATAGACAATAAAATCTTGAAGAGAAGAATGTATTAAAAACTGTTGAGGTAGGGTAACACCATATATTATTTTTTATGGAAGGAATGCACTCCCAAGCAATATTTTCTTGCTACAATAATAATGTTCTTGACTATGATCCAATACATTTCTTACGCTTCTTTATATAGAACTATAACTCCACGAAACATTCTAGAGAAGGAACATTGTAGTGGGTGGAACCTTCTATTAATCCTTCTCACATTTATTTCTTTTCCACTATTGCATATGCCTTATTTATTAAAAGTATCCTTCATACATAGAAATATTTGTTATTATCCCCATTGAGTACTTCCCTATGTACCCCATATTACCCCCTAGGTATACTACATTCCATTTCCCTTTGCATGTTTCATCCTCGAAACATGTGAAGAAATCATACAATGTGATTGGATTAGCAATGCATCCAACAGGTACCAAGTACGAGCAATAATCTAGCCTAATGGAATCTAAAAATGGGGTCCAATTGTTGCTTTTCCACCTTGACTTGGAATTTGACTACTTCTTGTTGTGCTATGATATCTCCATGCATTGTGGTTATGGCTCCATGTATCTCTTTATTACTTTCCTTTTGGTTGCCATGTTGGTCCATAATAAGTTTGTTGATGTTCATGATATTTCCTTGAGGACTGTTGTTTATCCAAGTGGTTGTTGACACAAAAATGCACAACTATATCCTTCTTGTAAAGGATTGCAACACACCCTTTAAATTTTATTATTATTCTTATTATAATATATAACCATAGGTGGGACCCCTTCAAGAGAAACTATACTAGGTTGGTTTTCGTTTCCTCCTAAAAGTTGTTGTCCACAACAATAACATGAAAGCATGACATGATTACATCTTGGAATCCTATTTTCATTACATGTGCATGAGTGATTCTTAGCCAAACAATTGCAATTTATCTTATGCTTTCACTATGACAAGTATATCATTGCCATGTTAAAATAAAGGAAAAAGGCATATACATATGCTAGTCTGGATTACAAAAGTTCAAACCTTGTTACTATATGAATTTTTAAAACATGTCAAAAAGATAGCTAAGCTATTATTGTATGAATATGTATAATCTTGGAAGTAGGCTTTCATATCAACATGCAATATCATTCATTCAAACCATTGGTATATGAGTATGGATGAAGTCGATATTTGATAAGGGTTATCATATGGCAATGTTATTTGTAATATGTTGGTTGATTGTTTTAAAGGTTTGACACTTGGTTGGCATATCAAATTTGGTATAAATCTGAATTATTGATTAATTCACATATGTGGTGGATATTGGAAATTTGACCTGGCACTTTGTGGCTTTATTGTTTAACATATGATCACAATTTATGGTTGTATAGTTGGAAAGATTTGGTGTTTGAAGCGATGTGAATTAAATGCAATTTAATGCATTCTCTACGGGGTTCTACCTCCAGAGGTTTATCACCTTTCATGCATATTGGTTATGTTGAGAACTCTCTACTACTAGTAGTCAAGGGTTTTGAGTTAGAAGCTTCGTTTGGTGGTTAGATAACAATATCAGGCCACTCTCTTATGATTATTTAAGAAACTTGAACATGTATGGGCATCTTTGAGTCTTCTAGCATCAAAACTAACTACTCTGCTCTGATAATGTTTTAAAATTTTGGCTCCGTTTGGTTGCACCATGTGTGTATGTGAAAAGGGTGACTTTTTATTGGTCTTGAGATGAACATAATCATGAATAATTCTCTCTTAGTTTGCAAAGAGTCAATGCTGAGTTCTAATGATGGTTTTCATTGTTAGTAAACGAATAAATCTTGTCCAAATTTTCGTTTTGTTCTGGGTATATAGTTATAAATGATACATTGTTGATATTATGGAAGCTGCGGGAGGTATTAACCTCCATATGCAACCTTTGACTAGAATATAATATTCTAGAAGCAAGAGAAACCCTAAATAGATGTGTGAAAACCCTAGAAGACATTTCGGCTCATAAAAAATATAATATTAAGGTATTATTGTCCATTAAGACAAGTCGGCCTCACAGAATAAAGATAAACAAAAAATATAATCACCAGAAAGTCAGGTCGGCCCAGACATAAAAGTTACTAGACAAATTAATATAAATAAAGGACATCTTGGCTCATTTGTTCACTCACTCTCACTCAGGAAACCAAAAACAGTGTGCAAGTTTGGAGCAGGAGGAGCAACAACAACAATTATACGGTTTTCTCTTGTTCATCTTTTTCAGTACTTTCTCTTGTGCACTACCCTTGGAGAAGGTGTACTCTCTTAGTCATCTGTTGGTTCTGGTATGGCTTCCTAGAATCATTCCTTCTATCAAAGGTTAAGGTTCTCGGGGGTGTATATATGCCTATGGATGGGTGACAATGGTGTATCATTCTCTATGGTTAAACGATCACATTCTAAAAAGTTATGGGCCCACACCACCTTCAAAACAATCTAACCACTAGAAGGTAGATCCACAACTCTCTGTCAAGATAATTGTAGTACAATTGTAGTTGTAGCTAGGGTTTCTGATCTTGCAACAACAACAAAACCTAACTTGATTGTTCAGGCACTTTAAGTAAAATAGTGAGGCTAATCACTGGATATCCTAGTGCACCCTACCTTAACGCACCTTCAACTACATTCATATTGAAAATTGAAGAACTTTGAAATTTTAGGGTTTCTACCCTTTCCGCTGCTACTTGATGGTGTTGTTGCTTGCCATTGCTGCCGAAAGTATGTACTTGTATATATTTAAATTGTATCATTATCTTAAGGGATTGGGAATTTTGTCCAAGTAGTAATCGTAGATCTAGAGGGAGGAACATCATACTCCAGGTTTGATTATTTTGATATACCTCTAGTTGTTATGTCATTATTGTGACCTTATGAACATCTAGTTATATTTTTTGTTCTATTGAAGCTATGATTATTATAATAACCTATGGTCAAATTTAAAGCTATAAGCTGACTTTAGTCAAAGTTTTATATTGATTAAGGTTCAGATTTTGGATTTTATTTGCATTATATTTGATAACTCATATTTCTATCAAGAAAGCATATTGTCTTAGTACAGGGGATAGGTTGGAGAGAATACTTGTCTCAAAAGAAACTGAAGCGGAACGATAGCCAGACTCCAGGTTTTCATATCAGGTTTGATATTTTATTGTTTTTTCTTAGGTAAATTTTGTAACTAGAATAACAATCTTTTAAGTTATATTATTTCTATTGTCGAATATTGATACAATTACCACTTAGTAAATGCTTATTATTTACAAGATGAGGTTGATGTCATTGAGGAGATGTTCTTGGTTACTCACCTAGACTCCAGGAAGGATATATTCCATGAAGGATACCATGGAGATTTTGGTTTTCGTGTTTCTTGTTCCAGGCGGGTCATAAGAAATACATTTGGGAGGGGTTAAGACTCAAAGGGAGTCAGTGATCAAGAAAAAAACAACATATTTTTGTGGCACTTTGCAGAATACAAAGGGGCATGCAACAGATGAAAGTGTGGTCCGAGGATTATCTCAGATAGAGGGAGTTGATTTCAGAGTTTGAGATTAAGGATCTTGACCAAATATATTGGGATTGGAAGCGTGGATGGAACCAGATGAGATCTTCAGTGAGGAGACTGAAGAGGTTTAGCATGATGGACATGAATTCCATGGCCACACCTATGAAAACACATTTGAGGAAGTTGTGTGATGGGATAGGCATTTGCTTTACAGATATCACCTTGTGCCAGTATGTGGTTGAGCCATGACCATATTATTGGGTTACAACACAACATACATGTACCTATGTTGTGGTACAAATAAATATGATTGATCTCTAATGATAAAGTATGGCTTCCAAGATATACGATTTTTGGATTGGGAGTGTAGAAGACAAATCTAGCACTTGGGGTGCTACTTCATCTTGGGATCGAGCAATATTTCTAGACAAATATGGAAGCATATATCTATAGCACTTAGTCATATATCATATCCAATGATGCAAGATATGAAGCATGAAGGCTTTTTGAAGGATCTTGCAGGACTTCATCACATACATGGTGCAGGAAGGAGCAATGAGGCTCCATCATCACATATCCACATATGAGCAGATAAATGACATTTGCACTAAGGCTTTGTCTGGGACAAGCTTGGCAGGAATGAAAATGATTCCTTGGGGGAGTGTTGATGATTGCAACATCGTGTCGATATTCCAAGATTGATCAGATAGATCATGTGGGAATAGGCCCCAATGTAATCTTAGATGGACTGAAGATTCGAGTTCTTGCTAGATCTTATATGTGTGAATTGCATCAGGACTTGAAACTCTCACGAGTAGGTGAGTAGTTAACTCACAAGTAGTTGAGTATCCCCGATAAGAATTAGGATGACTCTATATCCACATGAACTGGGTTGTAGACTAGGGGAGATAGGGAACATCTACATTCAAAGTAGAAGTACCTCGAAGTAGTCTTCGACGGACTGAAGTCTCGAGGTGCTTGAGGTGCAATTCCGCATGTTTGATAGCATCAAGTTGAATGAATTCACATAGTGATCCTATGAGAGGATCATTATGAGGTGTTTGCGGCTTTGATGTGGTCATAATTATTGTCATGGGATGAGAATGAATCGAGGTTCTAGACACACATGTCCGATAGCATCAAGCTAAATACATTCATTGAGTGGTCCTATGAGAGGATCAACTATGAGGTGAATGTGTCTCTGATGAGGTCATGATTATTGTCATGGGACAAGAATGACCCGGGGTGCTAGACACATGGTGATGGGGATGAATCATCAATATAGCTAAATGAGGCCCATGGATATTGTGATATTTTCTACGGAAAAAGAATACCAAGAACAAGTATGACGATATATTTTGATTATTGCTACTAGATGATGATGATAGTAATGATGATACTTCTGATGATGCTACCTATAGAATGGTCTAAAAGAATATGTGAGTCTTGACCATGCCATGTGAATATGGATGGATGTGTTTGAGACCATTAATACCTCCCTAGATAAGAGTGAGTGTTGACATTATGGTAGTTGCAGGAGGTGTTAACCTCCATATGTAACCTTTGACTAGAATAGAATATTTCGGAAGAAAGAGAAAACCTAAACAGATGTGTGAAAATGCTAGAAGACATGTTGTCTCAGTAAAATATAAAATATTAAGGTATTATCCTCTAGGAAGACAATTCGGCCTCACGGGAAAAAGATAAACATAAATTATAATTACCAGAAAGTCAGGATGGCCCAACTAGAAAAGTCACTGGACAGATTAATATAAATATAGGATATCTTGGCTCATTTATTCACTCACTCTCACTCACAAAACTAGAAACAATGTGCAATTTTGGAGGAGGAGCAACAACAACTGCAATTATATGTTTTTATCTTGTTCAATTTTTCCAGTACTTTCTCTTGTGTGCTACCATTGGAGAAGGTGTGCTCTCTTGTTCATCTATTGGTTCTGGTGTGGCTTCCTAGAATCATTCCTTCTGTCAAAGGTTAAGGTGTTGGGGGGTGGATTTATGCCTATGGATGGGTGACAATGGTGTGGCATTGTTTATGGTTAAACAAGCACATCATTTTAACATACATGACCTGGGTTTGCATGGAAAATGTAGATAATGTATGCAAAACTCATGTGTGAATATAATTTGGATTGGCATTGATTCCGACCTGTATAGCTCTATACAGTTACAATTTCATCATGTGCGGGTCATTATTATTATACTCTAAAATTGGTTTTAAGGGATGTTTAAGGTTTGCACTTGAGCCATAACTGTTGTTTCTATATGCTGTTAATATATAGATCCAGAGAAGAGTATAGGAGAAAATGTGGTTATGTATAATTTGAAGGACAACTCAAGCAATATATGTTGGTTTTTCTCCCTTAAACCCTCTCATTCTCGACCCCTTGATTGTTAACATATTTCAAGCTCTATTTATTGCACTCAAACCTTGCAATGAAATAACACAAGTGATAGTAACGAACTTGATTTGAAATGAAATTATGAAAAACCCTATGTGCTTTGGGTGAATTTGTAGACAACGACTTACCTACCTCGCATTGTTTTGGCCTGTGGTTTGGGGTAAATAATAGCCACGATAGGAACCAAGTTTCAAATCTATTGTTTAAATTGATTTAGAGTCAACTCTCTTCATTTGTATCGACCCATAATTATTATTCGAAATGTATTTAAAGGTTTTGTGTATGATAGAAAAAGTAAACCCTTTTTGGCTCGTATAAGACTTTTTGCAATTCAAAAATAAAATATTTCAATGGTAGTGTCATAAGGGAAATGTATTGTTATCTTCGAGTTTCATTATACCCATCCTCTCTCTTAGCTCGAGTCACGATTCATCATTACTTTTCTTTCGTTGTGATATCTGAACTCAGCAGCAACAAATGATGTGTCAAATGCTAAACGTTTATGATGGATTTTGAGGTTCCGTGTATGGATTTATTGATCAGATTTTTGTTTTTTGATATTGAAGGTTTTTTTTCCAAATGAACAAATATAGATAGAAAATATATTATAAGGAGCTACAAGTTTCAAATTGGACAATGAATACTGTCATAAGATATTGACTCAATTTATTACAGAATATTTAGATTGGAACATTAACCATTTCATTCCCTTCCATAAATATCATTTTATGCTCAATTATAAAGCCCCTCATTTTCCAAATTCATTTTATTTCTCCATGTTTTGCTTTCAAAAGGAAAATACAATTATGCAGAAGTTTTCAAATTTAAAGGGAGTTAGTCAAGAATAGACTTCAAATACAAACAATGAATTGGATTGGGTGATATGTACAATTAATAAAAAATGACATGATTATAAGGGTTGATATTGTATTGAGTTATATCAACTGATTTATTTAGAACAATAATCATTTTGTTTCCCTTTCATAAATATCACTTTTTGTTCAGTACAAACCCCATCACATCCCAGGTATCATTTAATATCCTTGTTCTAAGTTATGAATATTGTGATATAGTGATCAAGCAAGTTAATTGTAATTAATATATGCAGATTAATGGATTGATTGCATGCATGCTTGTGTGTTGATTGATAAGAGACAATGTTTAAAATTTTCTTTAGGGAAAGTAATTTGATGGTTGATTAGTCTTTCTTGTTTCATATGTTGATATAAGTTTGATTTTAGGAAATGAGTTTCTTTATTAGGGGAAGCCATGACATAGACATAAACAAAGGTAGAGGTAGGAATAATTTTTGGCAGAGAGGTAACATGAGCCCCAAGATTCTCTAAATATTTTGATGCCAATCCTAAAGAATTGAATCAACTTCTTCAAGATGGTTTCTTCGAGCTTGTATGACAAGGAGAGATTCATCCACATCCCTATCCTAGTCCTAAGATACCTCCTTACCAACCTCACCATAGCATTTCTAATGTTCATGTTCCAACCCATGTATCCCTGCAACCAGAAGTACCAGTCAACAATGGCTGGGAAGATGTTGTCAATCACCATGTAGTTCATCATGATGGCTAGCCCGAAATATATTTACCATTGCCAACTCCTCCTCCACTTAAGAAAATTATTCAGTAAATTGCATCACATGTTCAATCATCTCATGCAAGAAAAAAACTCAAAACAACCATCCCTGAGCCAAAGTCAAGCAAAGAGAAAAATGTTTCCACTCATTCCAAGTCATCTGATAATTCCTCCTAGTCATTTACATCCCATGCTCAAGAAATTAATTAAAAATCTAGAGCCTTCAGTGAGGTTCACCCCGAGGCATCCAATCAACCATAGTATGAGAAATCCATCTCAATAAACAAGGAAGCATGAGCAGCAAGCAGTGAAAAGAAGAAAATTTCTTCTCATAGCAAATATGGATTTTGATATTTCATGTTTATTTATGGTGGTGGACAATTTACTTATATTTTGACCTCCTTTGGACAACATGACACTACGTTTTCCATTTTGGACAACCAGTTAATATTTTTCTTTTGCAAGGTGGAAAATAAATTTTATTTATTTGGTATATATTGATAATATTTGAGAGATACATGGGTTGTTCTAATTGATTTACTTATGTGTATATTTGATGAGGTGGCATGAGTTAATTATTTAAATGAATATGGAGTAACAAGGAGGAAATAAAAAACTTAAAGATAATAAAAGGAAATAGGGGTCCCACCTATTAGTTATTATTTAATTACCCTTTATCTATTTATTAATAATTATTTATTATTTGTCCCTAAATAACTAAAAGTTATTTATGATATAACTAAAAGTCATTTATGAATTAACTATAGGTAGTTTGAAACTACTGCAACTTCTTTGGAGGAGATAAAAGAGAAATCAATTGAAGGGAAAAGGAGAGAGAATAATGATGAAAATTTATGACAAAGGGTCTTATTGAAGGTATCAGGATTCAAAGATTAAGAGACATCTTTCAACAACTTATACTAGAAATCTTTATCATTGTTTATTGATAGTATGTGTATTCTAGTCTAATTATGAATTATTTTTCATTATTGATAGAGGATATTTTGCAGAGTCAATCAATGATACTTTCGTGGCTAGGATGGTCTAGATTTTTAGTCTCAATCTTCTCTTGATATCAAATTCTTTTTGAATGGTGTCCATAAAAGATCTCTAAATTAGATATTGGTCCTAGCCCTGCAGAGGTATGAAAAAGGGGTTTTGATTGTAACTTGGAATGAAATCAATAAAACTGTTTGGATGATTTTTGGGTCTCACATGTGTATTTCCTTGTATTACTTATCAAATTTATATTGCATTTGTTCTTGTTCTTGATTCTATAAAAAAAAACACATATTTTACTTTATTCTTTTACACAATTAAATATAAAAGACAACATTGATTCCTAGTACTCATTACCTAAGAATCAATTGATATTTTTTATTTTGGCTATAAACTCAGGGTAACAATCCTATTTATATTACCTTAGCCAAGTAAGATTCGAAAATGTTGGGGTAAGGTTTTTCCATATCTTTCCATCAACATTTTTTTGGTGACCATACTAGGGATATTTTTCCATATCTCTCTGGTTGTTGTACTTTATTTATGTAATTAGTTTCTTTTGTTTTCTATACTTATTTTGGCTTAAATTGACTGTTTCCATGACTGTACCTGTTACTAGACAACCCAATATTGGTGATGGTCTTGATGATCAAACTAGCATTTCCTTGACCTTATTTAATATTATTTTAGAAAATTCTAGGAGTTGTGTCGAATTACATAATTCTTGGGAAGTCATTTCGAGAGATATCAGAGTACGTGAATAGTGAGAAGCTCGACATAGACTAACAAGAAATCAGCCTCCTCATTAGGTCATTTTCATATGTCCTCCAACTCTCATTCTTCTTGAAGAACAAGAGGTTTGTGCCCTGAGGTTTATCCTATATCTAAAATAGGAAGGAGAAAGGCTATTATACAAATCCAACAAACTAATCTTCGTTAAAACTTATCTTTTTATGCTAGTTTGATTCTATCTGCAACCCCTTTCATTTTTAAAATGACATCTTCTGGTAGTGGTAGGGGTACCAGTGGTTCCTCCTCTTCAAAACCTTCCACATCATCTGTAATTGGTAGCATTTATAGACATCAAATTCCAGTCCAATCTACAACTAATCTGGATAAAGTCATAAAAAATATGGTATTTTTCAATTTGAAGAAGATGCTACTGTTATCACTGAAATATCACCCGCAAAATTGCATGAAAATGGTTATAGAAACACAGTAATGCCAACAACAATTAGGTCACTTGCAACACTGAAATGCATTCAAAAGGCAAAAATCTATACAATTGGGTCAAAAATTAACATGCGCAAATTCACCAAAGGAAGCATGTGCACAGTGCACGATCTAACAAATCCCTCAGAGAACACAATGCACCAAATGCGTGACTGTGTACGAGAAAATTCGAACACTTATATGAACAATGCATTTATGGATCTTGTTGACCCATCAACCACTTATGGACCAACTCCCAACATGATTTGACCTTCATATATGAGGGAAATCCGAATGGGGGGATGGTCAATGACTAGAGGGTGCCATAAAAGGCCCCTTGTTCACACCAAGAATGAATTACATTTTTCCTTGAGGAAATGCTATAAATAAGAGTCATGGGTGCACTAAGAAACCAAGATCTTCATAGTTTTGTTATGCTGCTAGAATTCTCCCTTGAGAATCCCATTTTTTCTTAGGAGACTTCAAGCATCATTATAATAGGCTATTCCACTCACCTCTTGAGGGAATAAACATTCTTGTTCTTCACCATTTTCCATTTTCTTCCATTGTATGAAGAGCTCTCCATTAGGGAACTCAAGAGCCCTCCCAAGGAGGAAGAGGGGACTCATAAGTCCTCATTTTTCTCTATGGTGTTTTGCTTACTAATCTGTTGATCCATTGTTATAATTATGTTGGTCATTGGTTGATTTTTATGGTTCTAAGCTTCTCATGCTTTCTAACTTTAATTTGTTAGTTGTTTTAGTCTATTTATTTGTTTATACATGTGTTTGGCTTGTTTAAGCCACTCACAAACTTCTGTCTTGTCTAGCAGGCTTATCTAGACATGAAAGTGTTTTTGTTTTGCTCACCCAAGGGACAAAAACAACACAATAACTACCACCACCCTTGGCATGTATCTTGTCCTCTGAATCTTACACCAGATGCTCATCCCCTCACAAAATTCAAGGATGATTTTCCCACATTTTCGGGAAATGGCACTATCTCTACCAATGAACACTTAGTTACCTTTTCTAATGCTTTCCATAACACATGGGAGAATGATAATGATGCATGTATGTGCATATTTTTCAACTCTCTCGAAGGGAAGGCTGTCGTGGATTTTTTTGACTTATCGCCTAAAATCCTTTCGACATGAGAAGGATTAGTCTACTGGTTTAAATCAACATATGGATAATAAAAAATCCCTGCTAATCAATAAAGAGTGTACGATAATATTATCTACAATAGTCGTGAAACCATTAAATCATTCAATATTCACTTCAGCAAGTTGTACAATCAAATCTCTGAACTGATTTTCCCTCATAATTAAGTTGTGTTCATGCATTACTATAATACTTTAGCATCTTCCTATTGTCATAGATTGGAAGAAAAGGATATAAACAATCTTAGATATTCACTTTAGACTTGTATTGAGTATGAAGAGAATCTAGAAAGAACTATCCTCCCCAAGGGAGATTACGTAAAACAAACTGATATGTCTGTAGTATTGCATCTTATGCAATATATGAACAACTGGATGATTTCCTATGAGATAAGGGGAATTACTTCCACTTACACTCTTGCTGAAATTTCTTCCCAGGAAGACTTCGAGAACCCAAATGATAGAACCTTCCAACCCAAGGCCATAATGTTGCATTCCTAGTGTAACTTTTATCTAGGTGGATATCATTGGCCACCCTCCTATTCCACTGGCTCAAAGACTAGTTTCCATTTTGGCAGTTTTTCTGCAGTTTTTCGGGTCCTAAAATTTCAGGGCCATTTTAAGGCCCTAAACAACATTTTTTGGGGTGTGACACTATCAAATTATAGGCTTTGTCTAGTGAGTGATGAAAACATGTTTAGTCCTTATATATTTATTTCCAACGAGCTATAGTGCACCTAAAACAAATATCATATGCAAACGTTACGACCCCGAGAAGTTTATGTACCAACTTACCCCATCGAGGCCCACATGACTTTTGGCGCTTCATCTCCTAGGGTTAGGTTTTTTGATGTTGAGGGTTTTCTCATTTATTATTTATATTAAAAAATCCTTTGGAGCCTCATTGTAATCAACTTATTTTGAATGAGCGTAGTCGACACATCTCTTCTCATAGATAAGCTACCACCATTCTAGTTAGCTTGTGTGTTTTTTCATTTTACAATATTTTTTATTTCAGATAGTAATTAACATAATCTGAGCTTTACTATATTACTGTGTTCCTTGCCATATCTATTTGTATTTATTTGTTATATATATATATATTTTATTTCAATCTTTATATCATCCCTCAAGAATAATCTAGATCAATGGTATCAGAGCGATCTGTTCCTTGTCGTTCTTAGTGCATGTGTTGTTGATTTGCTCACCCAAGTGAAAAAAATAACACAATAGATTGGAGACCATACTAGGGATAGGAATCAAATTCCACCCTATTTGAGCTTAGAGAACACTTATTTTTAATCAATTTGTCTTACAAGTGCCAAAACTGGCCTAGCCCAACCTGCCAAAGGAAAAATTCAGAGCTGGAGGAGGAGTATTTCACTAAAATATTTCTCCCCTAATGCGTGACAGGAAGTGCATGGATTTTCCTCCCCGTAGATGCACACTCCACGCACTATGCATTCCATAAACTTTTTTATACTACACATTCTGCGCATTGTGCATCCACTACACATCTGTCAGAGTTGTAACCCGTGCATATCTCCATTTTTCAAAATTGTAAGGGTTTTTATGATGATTTGAAGGCCCATAGACTTTAGATCTTTGCTTCCGTGCACTTTGTAAGACACCTGCACTCCACTTAGAGTCCTTTCCCATATGAAAGGTTAGCTAAACATAGGCACTTAGGGGGGTAAAATGAACCATATATTCTCCTCTTTTGGTTTGGTTTCCACATGGATGGCTTGTTTGGGTTGTAAAATTTTAATTTGAGGTTATTTATATCATACATAAATCACTTACATTGGGATTATAAGTTAACTTTGACCCTTGGGTGTTTTATTCTCTTGCACCCTAGTGTGATCTTGAGAATTAGAAAGGTGGTTAAAGGGACATTTCATCTCCCTTAACAAAATCTTTAGGAGAGGACAAAGACCCCCTAGGGTTCCTCTTAGTTTTTTGAAATCATCTTAAAGTTGTAAAGGACCATACATGCCCACATGTTGCAAACTTAGAGTATTTTCTTGAAATTTCTTTCTTAGTTTACGTCACAATCTAGGGAACTTTAAAGATCAAGGTAATGGGCCCATACATGCCTACATGTGATGCAGGAGCATCACCGATTCATCAAGCGAGCCAGCGCGGAAGCGGAAGACAGTTGGACGAGCAATACAAATTTTGAAAATGCTTTGGAATTGTTGCGCGATCTTAAATGAATCATTTAAGAAGTGGCGCACTTGTATATTGTAATGGACCTTGAGCGGATAACTCTCGTCCTTTAGTAGATAGACGACATTTAATATAGTTAATGCTGATAGATAGGAATTTAATTTTAGATTTGATAGCTTTAGAGTCTAAGAGGGAAAACGGATATAGACACCCTCATTGTATCATTGTATTATCAATTCAGGAAGAGAAAGAGTAGACAGAGAATTGTATGAAGAACACCCATGTACAGATATTTTAATTAATAGAAGAGTTCTGATTCAAATTCATGGTTGGTGTTGTTCTCTGTGTATTTGATGTTGAAGTGCTCATGAGTGTTTATTTATTGTTATGCATTTGCTTTTATATGCTATGTATGTGATTTCATGTGTGAATTGAAGTCTGAGAGGAGAAAGAGATGAGTTTCAATTATTTCTCTAATTGAGCCAGAGGATTCCTGCAAGGAGTGCAGTCGAATTTGTTCGCAAGGAGTGCGTTGACAGAAGGGTTCAATTAGAGTTAGCTTTTGTCCTCATTTCCTCGAAGGTGCAGTCAGGCACAAAAGCTGTGCAAGGAGTGCATAGGTTGAGGGAATTTCAAGGTTGCGAACCTGAGTAAAGATTCGAAAGACTACTGTTGCAGATGTGCGCAGGGTCGAAGAACTTCAACACTTAGACGATTGTTGAAGGATTGTCGCAAGGAGTGCGTGCAAGAAGTTTCTCTGGAAGACTTGAAGTCATGGGAAAAGCTTAGGAGAGATAGGCTCTCGAATTTGTCGAAGAAAAGCGCAAGGGAGCTGCTATTGAAAGTTCATAAGAGGCGTCGCAGGTTAGCGAGTAGGCGAACAAGTCTTCGTGGAGGCAGTGCTTGATTTCCCTTCGCAGAGTTCACCTGGAAGGAACAGATGGTTGAAATCCTCTGAGGAGATTTCGCGAAGTTCCGAGGGCCGTTATATCTCATAGAGGTGCAGGGAGATTATAGGGTAAGTTTGGAAGAAGGTTTAAAGCTCAGGAGGGGCAGAGCCGTCGATCTTGAACCACAGAGACTGTCAGATCTACACGTGATATCATGTATCGGGGATCCGTGAGTCGAAGCTCCAAGTTTGTGCAGCAAGAGTTGTGATATCGCGATCCGCGATATCTCGACGAGCCCAAAACTGTCCGTCAGTGGGGACACGTGTCAAGAGATCCAAGGGAGTCAGAGTTCGTAGAATTGGGGTTCTCGTGGACAGAGTATTCATACATCTTGGAATCGCGATCCGCGATATCCCGATGGGAGAGTTGTGTGGGACATAGTAGGAGCTAGTGGAAGAACAGGTGGCATAGTATTGGATATCGGGAAAAGGCAAGTCCCGAATCTGTTAACATCAGGATCCATGATCCTGCGAATCTCAAAATCTCGATAGAAGTGACGGGAGGTGGAAAAGTCAATTCGTGCTTGTGCGTCGGAGTTTCGACACATTGGGGTTTAGAGTTTGAAAATTCCATTTGTTGACATTGCGAGTGTTGAAACCACGATAAGGAAATTCCCGATAAGGGAAAGGGAGAAGTCAGTGTTGACTGGCCATCAGGTCTCGAGAGTTCGAGAGCCCAGTGGTTGACCATAGGACTTGCGAAACTGCGAGTTTCGATTTCCCGATAAGTGAAGAAAGGGAAGTCATGTGAAGAGAATATGTGGGTGCAGATTTCCCGATAGGGAATTAGAAGAACCTTGGAGTTCTTCAGGCCATGGAAAGAAGAAGATCCTGTGAGTGGGTGTGCCTGCGAGTGCGGTTGCGTCAAGAGTGGTATCAGAGCTGAGGAAGACTCTTTGCTTTCTGTAGTAGAGAAGAGGAAATTTCACCATGCCGCCAAGGAGAGAAAGGCAATCACTTGACCCAGAGGATAGGGAGGTGCGAAGAAGAGGTAGGCAAGTAGTCAATCCAGAAATGGAGAGACAAATGCGTGATCTCCGAGCGAGACTCGAGGAGATGGAGACAACGCAAAGACGCACAGCTAGTGCAGGGGATCTTAGTGATTCCGAAAGTGAGGCTGAAGCTGAACGTGAGGAGGAAGTTGTAGCCGAGGATGTGGCAAATGAGAGTCTAATCAAAGCTATTGCTAGGATGGGTGCAAAGCCAAAGATGGACATTCCATTCTATGAAGGAAATTTGGATGCAGAAGAGCTCCTAGATTGGATTAGATCTCTTGACACCTACTTCGATTATGAGGATATCGAAGAGGATAAGAAGGTCACACATGTTGTCACATGCCTGAAAGGACATGCAACATTATGGTGGGATGAGGTACAAGCAGATAGACGTTGCAAAGGTAAGCAGAAGATCAAGAGTTGGGATCGAATGATTGCAAAGATGAAGGCAAAGTTCATCCCAAGAGATTATCAAATTACTCTGTTCAGGAGGATGCAGAACCTGAGACAGAAGATGATGACAGTGAAAGAATACACTAAAGAATTCTATCGACTGAACATCAGGGCAGGTCATCGGGAGAGCGATGATGAGAAGGTTTCTAGATATCTGAATGGCCTGAAATATGACATTTAGGATGAATTGAGTATGCCAACCATCCGAACTGTGGAGGATACCTATCAGATGGATCTGAAGGCTGAAGACAAGATGAGCCGTAAGCAAGGTCAGTGAGGGCGAGGCAGAAGCTAGCTCAGAGGCAAGGCAGTTGCCCAGGAAAGAACTCAAAATCCCAAGGAGGAATGGAAGAAACCTCAGGGTAAGATTGAGAGAGGTGGAACCTCAAAGAAAGGGCCATATGTTGAACAGAGAGGGAAGCATAATGAATAGAGAGGAGATTATGCTGACGCAAACACTTTTCCTCGCACTAGAGGTAGAGGAAGAGGAAGAGGTGGAGTCATCACTTGCTTCACATGTGGGAAAAATGGGCACAGATCATTCGAGTGTCCAGAGAAAAAGAAAGACATTGGGGAAGCTCACATCACTGAGGCACAACGGCGAGATGTGGAAGCTGAAGGTGCAGAAGGCGGAAGATCGCTTGCGATGCGTAAAGTCCTTTTAACACCCGAGAAGGAGGTGGAAAGCTCAGTCCAAAGGACTAGACTTTTTAGAACAGCTTGCAAGACCAAGGATAGAGGGTGCAAGGTTATCGTGGACAACGGTAGCACGGATAATCTCATTTCAACCGAGATGGTAGAGAATTTGGAACTGGAGACAACTGATCACCCGAGTCGATACAAAGTTTCATGGCTACAGAAGGGACATCAGGTGAGTGTCACTAAACAGTGTTTAGTTGAATTCAAAATAGGAGGATATAATGATAATATCTTATGTGATGTCATTCCTATGGATGTTTATCATTTATTGTTGGGTAGACCATGGCAATATGACAGAAATGTGGTTCATGACGGGAGAATGAACACATATACTTTGGAGAAGAATGGGAGAACCCATATGTTGCTTTCGATAAAGGATAAGGAGGTGAAGCCGGAAGTAAGCAACATAGTACTTCTCATGAGTGGGAAGTAACTTCTTACGGAGGTGAAGAAGAAAGAAGATCCACAATTCTTTGTGGTCAGAAAGACGAGAATTGTTTTGACTAGCACAAGAGTGGATGATCTACCAGATGAGGTTCAGGAACTGCTGGAAGAGTTCGCTGACATCGTGGTGGATGAATTACCTCATTCGTTGCCACCGATAAGGAGTGTAAGTCATCATATAGACCTCATACTAGAGGCCAGTTTTCCAAATAAAGCCGCGTACAGGCTGACGCTACAAGAAAATGAAGAGGTCAAGAAGCAGGTCCGAGAGTTATTAGACAAAGGATTGGTCAAAGAAAGCTTGAGTCCATGTGTTGTTCCGACAGTACTCAGTCCAAAGAAAGATGGAGGGTGGAGAATGTGTACCGACTCAAGGGCGATTAACAAGATAACCATTATATATAGGTTTCCATTGCCACAGATGAATGATTTAATGGATTGCTTGAGCGGGGAAAAATACTTTTCGAAGATTGATCTGAAAAGTGGATATCATCAGATTCGCATGAGAGAAGGTGATGAGTGGAAAACAACATTCAAGACAAACGAAGGTTTGTATGAATGGCTAGTCATGCTGTTTGGCTTGACGAATGCGCCAAGTACCTTTATGAGGTTAATGAATGAAATCCTGAAGGAATTCATCGGGAGTTTTTTTGTTGTATATATGGATGATATACTGATTTTCAGCAAAACGAAGGCTGAACATCTGAAGCATTTGGCCATTGAGATGAAGAAGCTACAGCAGGAGAAGTTATTGATAAATATGAAGAAGTCCTCATTCATGAAGAAAAATCTCATTTATCTGGGTTTTGTTATATCAGCGAATGAGTTGAGGATGGATCCGGATAAGGTGGAAATGATGAAGAATTGGCCATCGCCGATAAATGTTTTTGAGGTGAGAAGTTTCCATGGTTTGGCTAGTTTCTACCAGAAATTCATCAGGAATTTCAGTGGGATCAGCGCAGCGATGATGGACACAGTGAAGAAATGGAATAAGTCTTTTCACTGGACAACAGAGGCTGAGAAGAGCTTCAATATGTTGAAGTGAAAGATCACGAAACAACCAGTGTTGGTGTTGTCGGATTTTCTGAAGACATTTCAGGTGAAATGTGATGCAAGCGGGTTTTCCATAGGAGCGGTCTTGAGTCAGGAGGACAGACCAATTGCATATTTCAGCGAGAAGATGAATGAGGAAAAATTGAAATACTCCACGTATGATAAGGAATTTTATGCTATAATACAAGCGTTGAAAAAGTGGAGGCATTACTTGATCCCGAAAGAATTTGTTTTATATAGTGATAACCATGCATTATAGTTTGTGACTCAACAGGAAAAGTTGAATCAGAGACATGTAAAATGGGTAGAGTATATGCAGAATTTCAAATTTGTGATTAAGAATATTTCGGGTGCTGCTAACAAAGTTGATGATGCTTTGAGCAGGAAATGTTTGCTGTTGCAGGAGTTCAAAGTCAAGACCTTAGGTTTTGATGATCTCAAAGACATGTATGCAGGTGATGTTGATTTTGCAGAAGCGTATGAAGCAGATGAGAATCCAGTTCTCAGGGATAGAAGCCAGTGGATAGAGTACATGATCTAGGAAGGATTTCTGTTCAAAGGTAATCAACTGTGTATTCTGAAATGCTCCATGAGGGAGAACTTGTTAAAGGAAAAACACAGCGGAGGATTGGCCAGACATTTCGGTCATGATAAGACATTCGCAAAGCTGAGCGAGTCATATTTTTGGCCAGGGATGTAGTCAGAGGTCAATAGGTTTGTGGACAGATGTAGAGTTTGCCATCATTTGAAGGGGAAGAAGCATAATGCAGGGTTTTATCAGCCATTGCCCATACCAGAGAGGCCATGGGAGGCGGTTACCATGGATTTTGTATTGGGATTGCCAAGGATGCAAAGAGGATTTGATTCTATCTTTATGGTCGTGGACAGGTTTTCCAAGATGGCACATTTTATCCCATGCCAGAAAACTAGTGATGCGACTCACATTGCAAATCTGTTCTTCAAGGAGGTCATTCGACTTCATGGGTTGCTGAAAAGCATAGTTTCGGACAGAGACACTGAATTCATAGGGAATTTCTGGAGGACATTATGGAAGAAGCTAGGAACTAATTTGATGTTTAGTTCTGCTTATCACCCTCACACGGATGGACAAACGGAAGTGGTCAACAGAAGTCTGGGAGACTTGCTGAGAAGCTTGGTGACAGAGAACTATAGCAGCTGGGATAGCATATTGCCACAGGCAGAGTTTGCATACAATGATTTAGTAAATCGGAGCACAGGAAAGAGTCCATTTCAGATTGTGTATGGCGTGTAGCCAAGAGGAGTTGCTGAATTGAGGGATTCAGAACTGACTGTTACTAGCAGCACTAGAGCAAAGGAATTTGCTGAGGTAATGAAGGAACTTCACAGCCAGGTGAAGCAGCGACTGATAGATTCAAATCAGGAGTACAAGCGTAGAGCAGATCAGCATTGGAGACAACTTCAGTTTGAGGTTGGTGATCTAGTTCTGGCACACTTGAGAAAAGAAAGGTTCCCGAGGGGAACATACAATAAGTTGAAAATGAAGAAAATCGGGCCATGTAAGGTCTTGAGAAAATTCGGGGAAAATGCTTATGAGATTGAGTTACCGGATGGGATCGGGATATCTCTGATATTCAATGTCGCATATTTATACCCATACAGGGCTAGAGAAGTAGAGACTGGAACTGAACAACCAGTGATCCAGTGGATGAAACAATTGCCAGTTGCAGAGAAACTGCATATTGAATGCATACTGGACAAGAGAGTGAGCAGGAAGACCAGACGAAAGCAATACTTTGAGTATCTGGTCAAATGGAAGAACCATCCAGTTGAAGATGCCAGCTGGGAGAATGAAGCAGAGATACAAAAGCATGGACACACCATGCAGGAGCTCATGGACAGGAGCCCATGAAATTTTTCAAGCCGAGGAGTATGATGCAGGAGCATCACCGACTCATCAAGCGAGCTAGCGCAGAAGCGGAAGACAACTGGACGAGCAGCACAAATTTTGAAAATGCTTTGGAATTGTTGCACGATCTTAAATGACTCATTTAAGAAATGGCGCACTTGTATATTGTAATGGACCTTGAGCGGATAGCTCTTGTCCTTTAGTAGATAGACGACATTTAATATAGTTAATGCTGGTAGATAGGAATTTAATTTTAGATTTGATAGCTTTAGAGTCTAAGAGGGAAAACGGATATAGACACCCTCATTGTATCATTGTATTATCAATTCAGGAAGAGAAAGAACATATAGAGAATTGTATGAAGAACACCCATGTACAGATATTTTAATTAATAGAAGAGTTTTGATTCAAATTCATTGTTGGTGTTGTTCTCTGTGTATTTGATGTTGAAGTGCTCATGAGTGTTTATTTCCTGTTATGCATTTTCTTTTATATGCTCTGTATGTGATTTCATGTGTGAATTGAAGTCTGAGAAGAGGAAGAGATGAGTTTCAATTGTTTCTCTAATTGAGCCAGAGGATTCCTGCAAGGAGTGCAGTTGAATTTGTCTGCAAGGAGTGCATTGATAGAAGGGTTCAATTAGAGTTAGCTTTTGTCCTCATTTCCTCGAAGGTGCAGTCAGGCACAAAAGCTATGCAAGGAGTGCGTAGGCTAAGGGAAGTTTAGGGTTGCGAACCTAAGTAAAGATTCGAAAGACTACTGTTGCAGATGTGCGCAGGGTCGAAGAAATTCAACAATTAGATGATTGTTGAAGGATTGTTGCAAGGAGTGCGTGCAAGAAGTTTCCCTGGAAGACTTGAAGTCATGGGAAAAGATTAGGAGATATAGGCTCTCGAATTCGTCGAAGAAAAGCGCAAGGGAGCTGCTATTGAAAGTTCGTAAGAGGTGTCGTAGGTTAGCGAGCAGGCGAACAAGTCTTCATGGAGGCAGTGCTTGATTTCCCTTCACAGAGTTCACCTGGAAGGAACGGACGGTCGAAATCCTCTGAGGAGATTTCGCAAAGTTCCAAGGGCCGTTAGATCTCACGGAGGTGCAGGGAGATTATAGGGTAAGTTTGGAAGAAGGTTTAAAGCTTAGGAGGGGTAGATCTGTCGATCTTGAACCACAAAGACCGTCAGATCTACACGTGATATTGTGTATCGGGGATCCGTGAGTCGAAGCTCCAAGTTTGTGCAACAAGAGTTGTGATATCGCGATCCGCGATATCCCGATGAGCCCAAAACCGTCCATCAGTGGGGATGCATGTCAGGAGATCCAAGGGAGTCAGATTTCAGAGAATCGAGGTTCTTGTGGACAGAGTATTTATACATCTTGGAATCGTGATCTGCGATATCCCGAAGGGAGAGTTGTGTGGGCCACAACAGGAGCTAGTGGAAGAACAAGTGGCATAGTATCGAGGATCAGGAAAAGGCAAGTCCTGAATCCGTTAACATCAGGATCCGCGATCCCGTGAATCCCAAAATCCCGATAGAAGTGACGGGAGGTGGAAAAGTCAATTCGTGCATGTGCATCGGAGTTTTGGCACATCGGGGTTTGGAGTTTGAAAATTCCATTTGTTGACATCGCGAGTGGCGAAACCGCGATAAGGAAATTCCCAATAAAGGAAAGGGAGAAGTCAGTGTTGACTGGCCATCGGGTCTCGGGGGTTCAAGAGCCTAGTGATCAACCATAGGACTTGTGAAACCGCGAGTTCCAATTTACCGATAAGTGAAGAAAGGGAAGTTGCGTGAAGAGAATCTGTGGGTGCAGATTTCCCGATAGGGAATTAGAAGAACCTTGGATTTCTTCGGGCCGTGGAAAGAAGAAGATCCTCTGAGCAGGAGTGCCTGCAGGTGCGGCTGCGTCAAGATGCTTACAATCTAGGATAGTTTTCAAGATTTCTTAGTTTAAACAACATTTAGGGAGTTTAAAGGATTTGTAAGGACCCATATGTCTACATGCTAATTCTTTAGGGATTTTAAAATTCTGCAAGGTTGTACCAATGACACGTATTAAGCTAGGTAAAAATTATTTGTAAAGACCATAGGAAGTCCACATGTTGCAATCTCACACCTAACTTATTAAAAAATTGGCACACGTTTTTCACTTGCTCACATAGAAAGTAACTCCCCACACACATAATTTCTATTTTGAATTGTGGAGTTTGAAGTAAGTATTCTCCAAAGGAATTTTGAAACATCCCACTACTTCTTTGGAAATTATCCACACCCATTAATTCAAATGAGATTGGTTCACACCCCCAATCTCTCAGCCCACCACATCTAAATTGTTTTCTAAAAAATCACTAAGTTTTCCTCCACAGGAGGTGCCAAAATATTTTTTTTAGTCTCGGTAGGATCTCGGGGGTAGGCATCCAAATAACCCTCTGTTCTCTAGTTCTCACATTTTAAAACATTAAAAGTTGACAAATAGGGAACTTTCAAATCCTCCAAGTCAAGTGTTCCTACACCATAAGGTAGGGAAATACCCATGAGGGGTCGAAGGCCGAGGTCCAGTTGTTCTACGCATCCCCCCTTGAGTTACCCAACTCTTGGAAGAGATCCAACCCGTGACCCATTTCTGAGGTCGAAAATCTAAATGCCACACTTTGACTGAGGTACCTAGTGACCAAAATTTAGGATATCTAGCCAGGTGGCGATTGTGGGCTTCAATCACACCTTGATTAGATTTTGTGTGGCTATTGAAAAATATCTCTATCTCTTTTGGGATATGCACCCTCTACCCCTCACTATAACTGATTATTTCATCCTTCACTAGTTCCTCTTTCGGTGGCTTCAGACTCCACTATTGAGTGATTTTGGAAGGACCAGTGCTATTTGAGAGGAAGGATGATACATCTTTTGGGACACAAGCATATTTTGTTACTTGTTCCCCCATGTGGACAAAATCCACCTATCCGCGTGTTTGTTTCTTTACAGTTGATTTATGTATGATGCTCATTTAATTACATGAAATTGTGAGTTGTACTATCTTGTGAAGGTCCAAATTATGCAAAGCTCTTGTTCATTTATTTCTCTCTTATCACCATTTGTACACATCCAATTTTCTAGTCATAAACCATAGGGGACCCACATAATCCCTATCGTTCCAGACGCTTGCAAAATATTCCTCCTATTCTAGGAGGAGTCCCTATTCTTGCCAACTCACCAACTCAACCATCTCACACCCCCATGAGTGCTACTATTTTTGGATCAAATTTACTTGGTTCCACCTTACCTGAGTCCAATTCCCAAGGCCATCCATCCACGATCTCTCCTTCACAAGGATGCGGGGGGAAACCTTCTTCTCAAGGGAGAAATACCACCCCACCAAATCCCTTTCAAGGGATAGGTCCACCACCCACTCACATGATGGCTGAAACTAATCCTCCACCAAATATCCCTATGCCATACTTGGCATCCCTTAAAATTATTGGTTTAACCAAACTCACGAATGATCCCACTTGGCCCAATATGCCTACCAAAATACCTTTAGATATTCCAAATTTTTAAAGAAAACCAGGGGATGATCCCGCCAACCATCTTATGACTTTCTAGTTATGGTTCTCTTCATACAACATCATGGATGATTCTATCCACTTAAGGTTGTTTCAACAAACTCTCACTGGTTCCTCAGCCAAATGGTCTGTGGAATAAAAATCATGGTCCCATGCGACCTTTGAATCATTGGCCAAGGCCTTTTTGTCCTTTTACAACTACGAGTTCATCATGATACTAGTTTAGAACTTATCTCATATTTCAAAAAAACTACTACTATCCACATAGTCGATCACATCCATGAATGGCGTCGGCGTCGTAGTTTGTGCAAAGCGAAAACCACCAAAGAACAACATCTTGATTGGTTTTGCAAATCACTTGTCTCTATTATTTCCAAGGATGTAGCATCCACCTTCCCTCAAATAGAGAAGGAGGCCATCAACTAGGCTTAAGAGTTTGACCTCATATATGCTCAATCAAGTTACTTATACACAGTGTTTCCTGATGCACCTAGACCCACACCATTTGGAAAGAACAAACCTGGGATGTCCCACACTGCTTATGGGTTGATTGGTTCCATGATGAAACAACAACCTTACAACCAACTACCACCTATTTATGGTGCACCCCAATATCTGCAACCATATGGAGGGCCATCTTATTACCCTCTTCCCACTTACCAACAACCATATCCTATTGCTCCCCCCAACCAATGAGTAGACCCTCACCGGTACCCATGATGTGTTTGACCTCACAACCAAGTTTGGGTTCACCTTCTACCTCAGCATATAACCTAGGCACTAGTGAAACTGCTTCACCTTCCTATGTGCCCTATTGATTGTTGCCACAAAAAAAATCATATTTTTTGTTCCCTGGTCCTCCACAACCAATTTCTCCTCCACAAGGAGACCCACATGCCGGCGTTAATTTTGTTCATCCCTTTCCCATTCAACAAATTCATAATTTTGAATACTTGAATACGGAAAATCCATCCCATCAGTCGAATAATTCTAAGAATAAAGGAAAAAATTGAAACAATAATAACCTAGGACCAGGAGGAAATAACTCCTAACAAAACCATCCTGCTGAGGGCAACCAAAATTAAGGAAACCAAAACCCCCAAGGGGATAATACTAAAAAATGACAAGGGAATAACAACAACAATCTTCAGAATAACTTCCCTTGTTCTCTTTGTGGTGAGTATGGACATTATAAACATCATTGCCCCCAAATTCTCGACTTCCAATGGATGAAAGTATCCATGAACGTGCAACATCCCCTAGTGTCATCTGCCCATCAATAGGCCCCACAACAGTATTTGCAACAACCACCTCAAATCGTTTTGCAAAACCCTATCCCACACAAAGGTGTGATGAATACCCAACAAGAGGTACACCCTTCCCCACCACAAATGGGGCAGTATCAAAACCTAGGTCCCATTCAACTTGACAATCCGACCGATCACAACATCCTCCTTACCAGTGAAGAACAAATTATTTTACAAACATGTTGTCACCAGTATGGTGTTCCCCATGAATCCACCCTAACCACTTTAGAAGTATCTCCATCTATAGCCGGACAACCCTTGATAATTCCACTCCCTAACACTGAACAAAACATTCACATACCTCGCATTCCATTACGACAGAATGTCAATAACCCTCATGCTAAGGAAACCCATAACTACAGTCTGGTTGACATGTTAGCTCAGTCTCCTGCAACCATGTCTATACTGGAGGTCCTCCAAACCTGTCCAACTCAATGGAAATCCTTTCTTTCCTCCTTGGGGGAAGTCGACCCAACTGATACTAGAATCATCACCTTCAATCTAGATAGCGAAGAACCATGCCTCCCTTCTCTGGTATATTTTCAGATACCAGTTAAGATCTGGAACATCACAGTTCATCGGTGTATCATCGATGAAGGTGCATCCACATGCATCATGTCCAAAGTAGTTAGGCAGAAGCTTTTCTCCCCTGAGATAGTACCATCTTCCATCACCTTGCAAGCTTATGATGGTCGACCCTTTTCCCCTAAACGGATCTTCCAAAATGTCCCCGTCGAACTCAGAGGAAAAACCATCCTCATTGACACTGAAGTTATCGACGCCCCACTTGATTACAATAGCTTGTTCAGACATAGCTACACGTATGCTATGAAGGAGATAGCCTCTTATGTGTTTCAGATGATGTTGTCCCCTCGCAACAGGAAAATAATAACCATCGACCAAATCACACATTATGAGACTAACCATTCCGCCAACATTGATGACATTCTTCCCCTTGTCCACACTAGCTTAGACACTTATTCAATCATCGACGTGGGTCCCAAAATTTTCAAAAACCCATCTTTGTTGGGGAAATATCATGGAGCACCACCCCTCCTACACTCTTCAACGCAAGTGTGTGTAGTACTTCTAATGGAACCTATATGAGAGACACCATTCCTCCCACTGAGGCCTCTCCTCACATCGACATTCCACCAGTTGAAGAACTATTACCTTAGGAATTCCCTAAGAGCCCCACTGCATCACTTATCCCTGATTTCCCCCCCCTACAGGGGAAAATCCTGGTTTGGGAGATAGTCCCCCAAGCCATTACCCAAATTCCCTTCTTCTACCCCCCACCTGGCATCCAAACATTCTAGGTATTTGAAACCCTTACCCTTCCTAACATGGTTCTTTCCATCCTTGTATGGTATCTACATCCACCTGGGATGGTTCCTCAACCATATCTACCTCCTCAGATAAAGGGAATCTCAATGAAGATTCTAGTACAGGCTCTTTCCACACCACCATCCCCCCCCACTGTCGCTGATGGGGGTAGACAAAAGAAGAAAGATCCCACAACTCCAAATGCTCCCCAAGTTCAACCTCCTTGTGCACTATGTGAAAGAGAAGGGAACCCCACTAATAAATGTTTTACTCTTCTTGAGTTATGCAATCTGATCCAACTCCCTAGAGAAACCACATTGCTTGCCACTCCACCAAGGATGTCCACTACTACTTCAAAGTCCTCCATTGCAGGAAATAAAGGGTGGCAAACCAAATTCTCTTGTGCCATATGCTAAGAATATGACCATTACACTCATCATTTCCCAACTCTACCTCAAATTCACAAAACCTTAGCCACAGTATGCCAAATGTCTCAGCTAGAGCTCGCTCAACCACCTTCTACTGAGGCTCACATTACTGATATTCGATTCATGTCATAGTTAGTGCCCATGTGAACAAGGCACTCTCCACAATATCATGACATTCACTTTATGCCCAATGGTCTCTCGCACTCTGTACATGATATTTCATTTGCATCCTCACCATAAGAGGACAAAAACACATTGACTTCCCCCTGTCAACTCACATGATCCCCTATATTCTCACATTTGTCACTGTGATAATGATATCTTGGAATAACTCACTACCCCCGGTTGCCCATGGAATGCGCTCCATCATTGAACACTTTTTATTTCATAGGAGGCCTTTCATCCTCCCACCCAAACCTCCATATGCGTAATCGAAACCAAGGATTTTATTCCTTCGAGGCATACAAACTGGTTCAATAACCCTATTGCTACCCCATGTGCTTTTGAATAAGAGAACATGGCCACAATTTCCCCCATCATCAAAATCGATATTTCCATCAAATCGAGAATCGTAGAAGAAATCACCATTGGTGTTGCATGCTCCCTTGAAGAACTCACAACTTACAAAAATTTCTTTCAGGAATACCAGGATATTTTTTCCTGGTCATATATGAAGATTCCCTACCTTGATCCATCTATCATAAAACATCGCATTGACACTTGGCTAGATATCGCCCAAGTTCGTCAAAAGAAGTCACACCTTCACCCATCCAAAGTTGCAACTATCAAAGCCGAAATTGACAAGTTACGCTCTACCGATTTCATTTACCCCATTGCGTACACCTCGTGGGTATCCAAAAACATCCATGTTAACAAGAAATGGGGAACTATTTGTGTCTGCATAGACTTTCATGATCTCAACCATGCTTGTCCCAAAGACAACTTTCCAACCCCCTTCATCAACCAAATTATCGATGACTATGTCGACCATGAAGCATTTTCCTTTATGGATATATTCTCTAGCTACAATCAAACCCAATGTTGGCACATGGGCAGACCCAGGGTTCAAATCTAATAGTGTACCAACAGGCCCTAACTACTGGCCCTTTTGGCAACACCTACGAAGAAGATGCAGTCTCACCCGAAGTAGCAATATGGGGTTGCAGGACACATGTGTCTACAACCAGAGGGAATGCAAGCGGAAGAAAGGAAACAATGCAGGAAGATATGATTATTATTAACAAACATAACCCTACTTCGCATAGTTATATACTAGATCTAACATACTAATACATCAATAGAGTAACAGAAGTAAATAACACAACATCAATCACACACAACACAAGATATATGTGGTTCACCCTCTCACTAGGGCTACGTTCACAGAACTATGCTTTATAATATATTAGGTGAAAGCATACAGTTCTATCTACGCTCTTAGTTTATATATATTTCTCTCCTTCTCTCTTCTCTTCTCTCTATCTCCCCTCCCTGTGCACCCAGCTGGAGGGTTGATCTTTGCACCCAGCGAAAGATCTTACAATACGAGAATGCTCTCACACTCACTAATTCTCTCTCTGCTCAGATAACAATGATAGTAACCAATGTCCCTTCGCTCACAATCATGAACCCATCTCTTTCTTCTAGGTTCTTATTTATACATTTCAATAGCTCACCAGCAACCTTAGGCCGAAACCTAGGTTTCAAAACCCTATATACCAAAACCCTAGGTGTCTAAAACCCTAGGTAAACTCGACCTGTATTTTTCGGGCTTCGCTAGCCTGTCTTTCCTTCCTTCCCGCGAGGTGCTCCAAAGCATCCAACAGTGGATTTTTTTCTCTTGTTGAGTTGTCCACAATCCATATTCCTTGTTGATATGTTCTCCTTGATCTTCTAATCCAACGACTCTCTCTCTCTCACACTTCACTCCATATTTTCTACTCCTTTGGCCACTTCGACCCACTATCAATCAGTGTGTCTTCTGTGCAGTTCACATTTCATCTTTCCTCCTATAATATTTTCTTTCTTCCATAACCAAGGGCCAAAAGGCCCCCAACACTCAATTGTGACTCATACTGAGGCACTTTTATCTGAGCCTTCTGCTTTTCTTCGACTTCAGACTACTCAACGCAGCCTGTGCTTTCTTCTTGATCCTTCCCTACCTTGTGCAGATTGTGTTTTCTATGTCTGGTACACAATTTCAACTGCACCTGGTACCTATACCCTTCTTCTTTTTCTCTTACTGATGGTTGCAAGGCAGTTGGTTGTCATAGTACAATTTCAATTGGTTCTTGTTCACCAAACATTCCTTCCACTCTCCATTCAAAGTATTCAATTGTGCAGCTCCTCCTTCCGTGACATAGGCAACCTCATATGGCCAAAGCCAATGTGTTCTAAACTTCCCTGGATGCTTCATGAACTTTCTTTTGTATACCAATACTATATCTCTTTGATTAAAGGCTTTGTTTTTGATGTGTATGTCATGGTAGGCCTTTTCTCTTTCCTTCTGCACTTGTTTATGGAATCCTGCAATAAACTTGTCTTCCTCCAGTTCGACCAACTGTGCGAGCCTCTCTTGAACAATGCCAGTTTCATCCATATCTTTAAAGGCTACAATTATTAAGCTAGGAACTAAATATTCCATAGGTACAACTTCTTAAAGACCATAAACCAACTTAAAGGGAGTCTGCATTGTCAGCTTCTTGCAAGTAGTTCTATAGGTCCATAACACTGCTGGTACTCTCAAGTCCCAATAATCCCTGTTCACACTGCAAATATTTGTCAACATTGTCTCCAAGATCTTATTGAATGATTCAACTGTCCTATTCTCTCGTGGATGGTAGGGCATGCTCTTCTGATGATGGACTGCAAATTCCTCAGTCAAAGATTCAATGGTCTTATTAATAAAATGTGTTCGTTGATTTCTCATAAGGATCTTTGGGCATTCAAACCTGGTTATGATGTCATCAAATATGAAGCGTTCAAGTTTAGTTGCATTAAAATCCTTGAATTCTCTTGCTTCATCCCATCTGGTCAAGTACTCTGTCACAGTGATTATGTACCTGGCCCCTGTGCGCTTTCCTGGTGGGTTTATGGATCCCACGAAGTCAATGGTCCATTTCTCAAATGCCTGTAAGGTTAGCTAAGGTTCTAAAGGCATCTCATCTCTTCTAGAAGGTTTCCCAACTCATTGGCATAGATCACAAGCTTTGTAGTAATCCTTGGCATCTTTGTGTAAAGTAGGCCACCAAAGGCTAGCTCTCAGAATCTTTTGTGCTGTTTCTTTTCCTGCATAGTGTCCTCCTACGATTCCTTCATGTGATTCTGCCAGAATTAGTGGTATTTTTGCCTCCATAACACATGTCCTCAGGATCTCATTATATCCCATCTTGTAAAGTTGTCCATCTATAAGTGAAAAATATACAGCATGAACTACCAATTGCTTCTTCTGAATGACTGTATATTCACTAGGTGCCATTACTGTAGACATGAACTGGAATATCTCTACAAAGTGATCATCAACCTTTCTGATGGTGAGAAATTGTGCATCTGATAGTGTAGCCTCCAGACTAGTAGGTTCCTCTTCGTGCTCTAATATGGACAAGTTGTCAGGTCCTTTGTTCATTCTCCCTGGCTTGACCATGATTTCAAAATCATATTCCTCAAAAAACATAATCCATCTACATATTCCCCCCCCCCAACATTGTCTTGTTGACTAGGTATTTCAGCGTAGAGTGATCAATGAACATCTTAAAGTGTCCCCCCAACAAGTAGTGGAAAATTTTTTCCAGCGCATACACCATGGATAAACCTTCTCTCTCAGTGGTAGTGTAATTTATCTCGATTGTGGAAAGTTTCCTGCTAGCAAAGGATAACGGAAGATCAATATCTCTTGCTCCTGGTTGTGTTAATACTACTTATAATGCAATGGAAGATGCATTGACATGCACATGAAACTTCTTATTCTAATATGGGAAAACCAGAATAGGCGCAGTAACTATTTTCTGTTTCAGTGTGTCAAAGCTCTGTTGGCATTCTTCTGTCCATTGAAACTGACAATATTTTCTCAAAAGATTCTCCATGGGTGCTATAATCTGTGCATAGCCTTTAATGAACTTCCTATAGTATCCAGTATGTCCCAGCGTAGTGCGTATCTATCTGAATGAAGTAGGAGGGGGTAAATCGACAATAATGGAAATCTTAGATGGATCTACCAACAATCCTTGCTTACACACAATATTTCCTAGCAACAATCCAAAGGGTAAAAAGAAGATGCATTTCCTCATGTTCAAGGAAATATGACATTGCCTGCACTTATCCAACATTAGTCTTAAACATTCAATATGATTTTGCAATAAGCTAAAAACAATCCAGTCATCAAAATATGCTTCTAGAAATTTATGTAAAAACTCCTTGAATGCTTCGATGACCACCCTAGAAAATATGGTTGGTGCATTCTTTAGTCCAAAAGGCATCACTGTGTATTGGTAGGATCCCCATTCTATTGCAAAGGTGGTCTTATGGTGATCTACCTTGGAAATCCTGATCTGATGATATCCTGAAAATCCATCCGTGAAGGAGTAGACCTCCTATCCTCCCACATTGTCTAACACTTTGACAGTGAATAGTTTATGGAATGGGTCATGCAAACATGCATTGTTAGGATTCCTGAGATCCACACAGATCATGATCTCTTTTGTCTTCTTATCCTGCATGACCATAGGGCTAATCCATTCTGACTCTTCAACAGGTTCTATGATTCCTACCTCCAACATTCTGTCTAGATCAATTTTGAATTTCTCCTTATACTTGGGGTTCAATCTATAGGGTCTTTGTTTGACTAGCCTTGCATCTGGTTTCAAGGAGATATTCATTTCTCCCATGGGCCATTTAATTCCATTCATATTAGTGAAATTGGTTGGAAACAAGTCCTAGTATTCATGCTGTAATTCTATGATCTTGTCAATAGTGGCAACATCCCAATAATCTCCAATGTTTGCAAGCTTCGATGTTTTCTCAGTTCCAATGTTAAATTTCTTGATTTTAATTGGTTGTTCAATAAAAGGTAGTTCAAATCTTGGTCCTTCTATGTATCTCTGTCCTTTTGTTTCTACGATGTTCACATTCCTAGGATCATCGTCTTCATTCGCATTGATGTTGTAACAACCTTGCAATTTTGGAAGAGGCGCAACCCATTCATCCTCTTCTTGCTCAATAGGGAGGGTAGGTTCCTCCTCAAAGACTCTCTAGCTTACAATATGCAACACTTGATCCACTATAGGGTACTAATTTTCAAATAAAAAGGTAGTGACAAAGATCTGAGTCATACCTTTCCAATCTGTAGTGGTGAGGCACAATTCTAATCGAAGATACCAATTGATAGGCATTGTATCCAAATTTTTAATGAATTTATGCATCCAATGCTCTTGGGGAATGTTTCTCCAGGCCTCCTCACAACTTCACACATGGTCCTTCAGACAATTTTGACCCGTGTATCTAAATTTACATTTTTCTAGTTGTTCTGAAAAGCGTGCTGCTATCGAAGTGTGACATTGTACCTAGTTTGCAATGTTCTCTTTGTGTGTTACCCACCATATTGCTGGAGTTGATTTCAAGGCCTCATCCATTGCTAACAACCTTTGTTGTATTGGTACAATTTATTCAAATTATAACAGGAAGGCTTCTAAATGATTTAAACCATCAAAGGTGGGCAAGTTACTTACTTTTGTTCCAATCCAACGAACTTCCCTAGTCAGTCTAGCACATATCCGCGTAGATAATTCGTACATCTTGTTCTGCCAATTCTCTAGTGCTTCCTCTGAGTCTGATGAGCATTCGTTTTCACTTTGCTATCTTAGGTTCCCATCTGTTGTAGTAATCCTCCTGTCTTGCTATTGGTTTGTATATATTCTCAATTTCATAAGCACGATCTTCTTCTCTAATGGGTTTTGTATATCTGTGACCTTCATCATGGTCCAAAGGTGCAATGACCCTAAGGCAATCTCCCTCAAATGTCATTCTTATTTTATTTAAATCAACCACAGTGGAATCATTGAAGGCCCAATCAATTCCTAACAACACAGGATAAGGACAACTATCATCGACTAGTTCAATCACCTCGAAGTCTGCAAACATCCTTACTCCGTTGATGTCCACAAGGACATGCTCCAGTATCCCAAAGGGGCTCACTACCTGCTGATTAGCCATCTTGAGCCTGATAGAAGAATAAATCATCTTAGGCTTTCCCATCAGTGCCCAGGTTTGCATCATCATGACATTGACTTCTGATCCTAAATCGAGGACCACATAGTATATATCATACTCTCCAATTTGAGCGTTAAGGTGTAGTTCCTTATTTATCCTTCTCTTTTTAGATACTTGATGTACTACTCTATTCAGCAAGGGATCTACCTTTCCTAGCTCATACTGTCTGATTAAATTTTGTATCTCTTGCACAACACTTTCATCCTTTATCAACTTAATTCAAGTACACAAGAATTCCATGAGTTTACTTACCTCTCTTCCTTCTTCAGGTGAAGAAGACTTATCAAATGCCAGAGGCATTCCAAATTCTCTTACTTTTGGTCGTGTCTTTGAGGAAGAACCCTGATCTTTTCCAAATTTGTTTCTTTCCTTTTCAAATGTTTGTTTTTCTTTCCTTTCATCAAACACTTGTGTCTTCTCTGTAGCTTTTCTAACCCCTGATTCTTCTATAGTCTTTCCCGGGGTCACTCTGTCTTCTCTTGTTACAACACATCCTTTAGTGATTAAAATGACTCCGGGATCCTCTTCACGAGGTTCCATTGAGATTAGTTGTACTTTCTAGTTACCTCCTCATCTCTCCTGAAGTTTGTCTAACAGTGCATGACAATCTTCAATGACATGTTCAAAGGAGTTGCAGTAGCTGCAAGTGGTACAAGGGTTCTGACAATCTCTTGCCAAGTGTCTTGGATGTGCACTGTTATAACAAATGATTTGACCTTGACCTCGACCCATGCCTCCTACTCGTCCTCTTCCTTTGAATCCACTGCAAGGGTTGAAGTTTCCTTTTCCTAGAGAGTTGTACTACGCAGTGTTTCCTTCTTACTGTACTTCACCTTGAATTTTGTAAATATCCCTTGACCTTTCATGCATGAGGTCATAAGCCCTATAGTCCCTATCATCATGCCCCACCAAATTACATAATGTGCAATTTAGATTTGTGGGTGTCTGGACAATATTTTGCAAATAGTAACATTCACCAGGGCGATGTTGATTTCTACATACCTTGCACCAAGGTAGGGTAACTTGCTTCAAAGAGCTCAGAGCTGCAGAAGCCAAGTACTCATGGAATAGGGGATAGTGCTCCTTGTCATGGACTTCTAATTTTCATCTAATGAACTAGATATCTTCTCTTTTATATTTTCCCTTGTCTTTCTTAATATCTTTGACCTGCAGAGATAAGCTAGTTAGTTGACTCAAACTTTGACTCATACTTGAGCTGTATTCTCCCATAGGGGCTAATTCTAGTTTCATGGCAATATCCAATGCCTTATCCTGCAAAGTGATCTTCTGTTGCATCAGAGGGAATATGATGTGTGGTAGGAGGGAAACAATGAACCATTCTGTGTTCTGCTCATCCGGGATCTGAAAACTGAAACGACCTGTTAAGGTATTAAACCTATGATCAAACTCTCAAATAGGTTCATCTACTCTCTTCTTGATTTCTTTCAGTTCTATAATGCATTGAAACTCCGATTTGGGTTTCTTGAATTCTACACTTAATTCATTCTTGATCTCGTTCAACGATTTAGGATGTACAATTCCTTTAATGAACTTCATGTACCAGCTCAGTGCCTGGTCTCTTAAGGTAGTGCTAAACTGAGTTATCTTAACTACTTCATCAGTAAAATTCTTAATACTCCACACAACTTCACATAGGAACCAATGCTAATCAAGATCTTCAGATCCATCTCCCCTAAAGATGGGAAGCCTCATCTCATCTACCATAGATTTCCCTAAGTTTCCTAGATGACTATGTGCTGAACTGCTAGTAACAGTGCTTTTAGTGCTCTGTTGAATTTGGCTACTCTGGTTACTTAATGCTACTAAAAAAACAGGAGGAGTAATAGTACTTACTTCAAAAGTCTGCATGGTTCCTAAAGTTTCTTATTCTTCCCAGTGAGGTTCTTCAGTCTTCCCTTCCTCTTCCTTAGCAAACTTTGAATGTTCCACGCTCAATAACTCTTCTTCTTCTCCTCTGTAAAACTCTTCATCCTATACTGGTGGTTTGTGGCTCTATTCAAACAAGTTCACCAGAGGGACATCTCTGAAGATCCTTCCACTTCACGTATGTCCTGCCTCTGCATCACTGTCCCTGTCTGAATTCTTGAACATTAGATTTTCAATCAAGCCACTTACTATATTTTCAAGATGTTCTTCTCATGCAACAACATCTTTATCTTCAACTTTAAGAAGTGTAAAAAGTTTCCTTTAGGTCCCTTAAAGAAATATCTCTCTGCTTGGCTATATGACTCAACTAGGTCAATGGCGAACTCGGTGATGTACCCTAAAATAGTACTATCAAACCAGTGATCTAATGCTCTTGACATGGTGTTATCAACTCTCTTTACCATCTTGATCAATAGCGACATCCAAACCATAGGTGGTCTAGATCAGATCTCAAACTGGGTATCTGCTAATCTGGCTAACCACTTGTATAGCTCCTTATGAATTCATCCAAAGAAAATCTCATGTATATCAATAAATGTATACCTTCCCAACCAATCTTTTGTACTAATATTAGGTTTCTTGTTCTGGACTTATGCGAAGTCCTTTTCTTGTTCTTTTATCCACTTCTAAATCTCTGTCTTCGATGGAAACCACCTTGACATTCCCTCAAGAAGATCCCAGTCCCGACAATGGAACCATTTGTTGGCATAGGGGTAGACCTAGGGTTCAGCTCTAATAGTGCACCAACAAGCCCTAACTACTGGCCCTTTCGAAAACACCTGCGAAGCATATGTAGTCTACCCCAAAGTAGCAATAGGGGGTTCAGGAAAGTGTCTACAACCAGAGGGAATGCAAGCAAAACCAAGGCAACAATGCACAAAGATATGATTATTATTACCAAGCATAAACCTACTTCTCATAGTTATAAACCAGATCTATCATACTAATACATCAACATAGTAACAGAAGTAAAGAACACATCATCAATCACACACAACACAAGATATACGTGGTCCAGCCTCTCCCTAGGGCTAAATCCATAGAACTGTGCTTTATAATATATTAGGTGAAATCATACAATTGTATATGTGCTCTTAGCTTGCATATATTTTTCTCCTTCTCTCTTATATTCTCTCTATCATCCCTCCCTACGCACCCAGCTGTAGGGTTGATCTTTGCACCCAATGAAAGATCTTGCAATACAAGAATTCTCTCACACTTAGCAATTCTCTCTCTCCTCAGATAACAATGATAATAACCAATGCCCCTTCTCTCACAATCGTGAACCCCTCTCCCTCCTCTAGGTTATTATTTATACATTACAATAGCTCTCTACCAACCTTAGGTTGAAACCTATGTGTCAAAACCCTAGATACCAAAACCCTAGGTCAACTTGACCCGAGTTTTCTAGGCTTCGCCAGCCTATCTTAGCTTCCTTCCTGCGATGTAATCCAAAGAATCCAACGATGCATTTTTCCTACTTGATGAGTTGTCCACAATCCATATTCCTTGTTGATCTATTCTCCTTGATCCTCTTGTCCAACGACTCACTCTCTCGCACTTTGCTCCATCTTTTCTGCTCCTTTGGCCACTTTGACCCACTATCAGTCAGTGTGTCTTCTACACAGTTCAAATTTCATCTTTTCTCCCATAATATTTTATTTCTTCCATAACCAAGGGCCAACACCCAAATACATCCAACAAATCAATATAAATCCGCTTTTACTACCCCTTGGGGGTAACTTTGCTTATCGTGTCATGCCTTTTGGACTCAAGAACGAAGGTGCTATGTTCCAACAGGCCATGAATTATGTTTTCCATGATATTGCTTGCATCATCCTTTCTTATTTGGATGACCTCATTGTTCAATCCAAGAAGCGAACTCAACATTTAGATGAGTTACACATAGTTTTCCAATGATGCTGCCAGTACAATATCTGCTTGAACCCCCTCAAGTGTGTATTTTGCGTCACTCTGGGATACCTCCTTGGGTTCATTGCTATTACACATCAAAATTACTCAAATGGATAAGTGTCGCATGTTCCTCTCAATTGTCGTAAGTGTTGCATCTTCCTTACAACTTTCGCAAGTGTCGCAAGTTGTTCATAAGTGTCGCAAACGCTATTCAAGCATACTTCCTTAACGACGACACTAAGGAGGCACTTAAAACATCTCATACACTTGATTTGGAGAAGAGAAATTGATTAACTGAAGTCAAGGAACTCTTAACACCTGAGAAGAGATCTTAATCAAAGGTTCTGAGGGTGAGCGCTCCCCTATATCAGTCTAAGGAGCACTGACGCTCCCCTATAAGGCTTCAGGGAGAGTTATAACACTCTCCTGCCCCTCTGGACTAGCGCTATCCACCTTTGGAGCACTAGTGATTCCCTTAAGATTCCTAGAGAGTGCTACAACACTCTGATGCCCCTTTTGAGGGAGCGCTGCCTAATCTGAGGCAATAGTTGACCCGTTGAGGAGAATAAGGGGAGGATATTTCAAGTTTAGAAGGCAGTTGCATTCGAATTCTTGGTTTCATCAGAAGATCCCTGATCTAAGGAGGAGGTTCCTCAACCTGTTCTAAATATAACTCAAGAGTTTAAGCTCCTCTTAACCTATATAAGCAAGCTCTATGATGGTGAAAAGGGGGAAGAATTGCTAGCATGAAACCTATGATCTCATAGGAAACACACAGTGAGCCAAAGGAGAGTGATCAATGAAGCTGTTGTTATCCAGGTTGTGGATCTTTCGAGCAAGGGTTTGACGAAGGGGACTTGACGAAGCTGTCACATTCACATCTATGATTGTAAGTACTGTTGTTGTTATTCTCATTAATATGACACGCTTGGCCTGTTTCTTTCTAGTTTGTGTTTGATGTTAGATGAACTTATCATTGATAGATAGATTTTTTTTCAAGAAAATATCAATAGAGTAGGAAGTGGTCGTATCTTGTTTGTCTATAGGACTCAGCGAGGAGCAAAGGATCAAAGCTCAACTTGGAGCGTGCAGGGACAAACGTCAATAAAAAGGTACCTCTATCATACTTCCTTTTCATGTATTAGTTTGTGTAGATTTGAAAGGAAGTCATTTTCCACGTTAAGCACTTTCTGTCTTAGAGTTAGGGTCTAGCTCTTTGAGGTAATCTACCTGTCCGCAGGGAGATTTTCCTACAACAAAAATTGGCGACTCCACTGGGGAGATAGCCTCAAATCGAAATTTCTTGTTTTGATTTCTCCTCATTGACCTTGTTCTACCCCTTGATTGTTTCAGACCTGGTTCACTCCTTTTTTGATTGGTTTCATGAGCTGATGGGCTCCCTACCCCATCATACTCAACCTAATTGTCGAGATTGAATTGCAATTTTTGGAATTTTTGACATTTTTGGGAGTTTTTGAACCTGGCGCCCCTGTCCCTGTGTTAACAGAGCTCCAACGCTCCCTAATAGCCTTACACAGAGTGCTATAATGCTCCTTGCCTTTGGCAATAGAGTGCCAGCCCTCCTTTGGCTAATAAACCTTCCAGAATTGTTGTTTCAGGGTTTTTTCTCTGTGTCTCTCTTGTTGGGTAACCTTGTGAGTCAATCCTTCTTCTTTCCAACCTTGACATTTGTCTTTTTCTTGAAGAACAAACATCTTTCTGTTTGGATTTCGTAGCCTTCTTCACTATTGTTGTTGAGGTTTTCTGCCATTTGGAGTCTGAAACCCATGCATTGTCTTTCTCTCCTCGTCAACTGAACGAAAAATGCCGGTGAAGGTCATCAAAGGTCTACATATCTTTTCATTTGGTTTTAGTCAAGATCATTGTTCTTTGACTTTTTCTTTTGGGTGTGAAGTTTGTTTTCTCTTTGATTGTTTCTTTTCTTTCTCTTCTTGTTTTGATTACAACGAGAGGGTGTATTGTTTGTATGATTCTTGCTTGTGTTGGTATGATTTTGATTCATCCAAGAAGATAATTAGCAAGACGAGCCTTGTGTTGAATTAATCGTTATTCATATGAAAACAATAAAAAGTATCTTCATGATTGATTGTGCAAGTTAGAAGGCATCTCAAAAGTTTTAGCATCACATCAGGATTTGATTGAAGAAAATTTGATTGAGGATGTTCCTTATTTGTGCTTGTTAGTGAAAAGAACTCTCTCTCTCCCTTAGATAGATGTTCATCGAAAAGAGATGACTGCTTATCATATTTGATGCATTGTTGGGACTGAGTCATAATTCCATTCGTTTCACTTCCATGCACCCCTTTTGAGTAAAGAACAACTATAAAATCAACGCTAATTAAAAATTATTTAGAACTTTTCTTTTCTAGGATCCTCCACCAAAAGTAGATTAGGCTTAGTACTTGGATTAGGCTGTGAGCATAACTCTCCAAAGTTTCCAAAACAAACATTAGCATCTTGAGTTAGGGAGAGTCAAATCCAATCATCGTATAAGTCTACCTGGGATCCCCCTCTAACATAGGGGTTACGCATGAGGTCGCATTTGGGTGAGCTACGGGGACTAACCCTCCGTGGTTTAACTGATTATGGTGGTCAGATCGTATTATGGGGATCGCTTCAAGGAAAATCCACAATTACTGCGTGGAATCCTTTTAGTTGATTTCGGGCTCGATACCCTGCCCATACATTCGGATCAGACTGTCGACATTTCACGCCTAGGGGTTGACTGCGAATTGGTAACCTTAGTGGCCATAATATTTAGGGTCTTACACAAGGTGATGGTGATGGGAAGTCTCACTGTACCTAGAGCAGACATTGGTCAAACTCACTCGGGCTCCTTGGAGGGCAAGTCCACAATTACTGCGTGGAAGCTTGCACCAAGGCGTAAGTCCATTAAGTAGGTTGCCATTGTAACTGTTCCACCCTATCCCCACCCCTTATGGACTTGATCACACGATGTTGGATTTCATCACCAACTAGTACGATCATCAAAAGAAGGTCATGTTTGCTTGGTTGTGATTCTTAGATTTCTATTAGCGTATGCTGTTTATTTTCGGTAGTTGGCCATAGATTTTTTCCATCGACTCTTTTTCGACAACATCGACCCTCCACGCCGTTCGCGGAGGCTGGAGGGACCTCCTCCAGAAAATATGGAAGAAAACACCCCTTTACCCCCTCATTCTACGGAGGAATCTCCTCAATAGAGCGAGGTTCAAAACACTACAACTTCCTAGGAAGAAGTTCCCACTCCTTTGGATAATTTTCGGATTGTTTCAGAATCTCCGGAAGCTTTTCGCATTCCGGAGGGATATGAACGACGTGTCCTCCAACTGAATTCCACTGGTGAATTTGTCGTCGTCAATCCTTCTGACATTCCGGTTTGGTCTCATCAAAACCCTTTAGCCGATGACCCCTTTTGGATCGCAGAAATTGTTCGAAGTCCACCACGCTTGGTGCGAGATCTTTATGGAACAAGGGAAGGTGCTGACACACCTTTTTCCTACACCGTACCCCTAAATCATTTTACCGGTACCACCATTTTTACATCCACACCACTCATTGGTCCGAACACATCATCCATTGGCCCAAGGTCTACTCTTCCCCTCCAGATGACCCATTCTACAATGGTCCCTCACATTCTGACTATTCGCGCCGGTAATGCGGTGGTCAACCAAGCTACGATTGGCACACCTATAACACCAAGACCTACACTCCCTTTTGGGTTCAAAGCACTGAATACTTCCACTGCCACTACTACCCAAACCACTACTACCCAAGCTATGTTGGGAAGTTCCATACCTATCCAACAACCCGGAGGGACCGGTCTTGGTGGTCCTAATCTACTCGGTGGCACCGGTCGGTCATTTACATCTGGCTCTCAAATTTTGAGAAATCTCCCTCAAGTTGGGGGGCATCCTCCCACCGAAGGAAAAATTCCATTCGGGGGGCACCCTCATGCTGGGGGGCAGCCTCAATCTGGAGTCTACCATCAACCACATGGAAAAAATGTGTCTGCCACACCTAATCCGTGGAACATCCTTTTTCAAGGAAATCCACAGTTCTCGGAAGGACACAATTCTCAGACTCTGCAACAACCTCCTTATGGACAAATGCCAAACCCAACCTATAACCCTCAAAGCCCATCCGGTTATCCTCCGCTCACACATTCTTCTTAGAACACCTCAAATCCTGCGTACCTTGGTCAAAACCGACCTCATACAAGAGGGCTCACTAGTTACAATTATCCACATAACCCAGTGATTGGCCCCACTGGTTTCCCCATGCCACACCAGCATTACCCACAGATTAACCGACAACTACCTTTTCTAGCTACCCTGGACCTTCCAAACTTGTCTCGGTTAATGAATGATCCTATTTATCATTCTCCGGTTTGGCCAGCTATTCCAGCTAAACTTCCTTCTGATATCCCAAAATTTGACGGAAAGTCTGGAGAAGACCCAAACAACCATGTGATGACTTTCCATTTTTGGTGTTCGTCCAACTCCCTGATGGACGATTCTATCTGTTTGCGTCTTTTCCAACGAACACTTACGGGTTTCGCAGCGAAATGGTATATTGAACTACCATGCGCATCTTTTCATAATTTCAACTCTCTCGCCATGTCTTTCCTCACGCACTTCCAACTACCTATCCAATACGAGATGGGTACTGAACTATTAACCTCCCTTCGTCAGACAACGTCTGTACATATCTCCGATCATATCCATGAATGGAGACGACGACGAAGGCTAATCAAAGAGATCATTCCTGACCAATAGTTAGCGAAATGGTTCACTAAATCATTGCTACCCCAGATTGCTCGTGATGTTGCCATGGGTGGCGTAGTCACCGAGGAAGAAGCCATTGCCCGAGCTCAGTACTTAGACTTAGTCTATTCACAATACGATACTCTGTATGAGTTGATACCGAATGCTACCCATGCCACTAATGATCCATCCAAATCATCACTTGCTTCCCACGCGGATGGAGTTATTGGCTCCGTCAAGACTCAATCTACTACCCAGTCGGCTAGAACGATTCAGCGACCCGCTTCGACGGCTGCTCCCAGCTCGAATGCACCCTCTTCCACCCCCCCTCAAACTCAGGTCTCTGAGTTGAATGCAGTCCAATCAACCCCTTCACAACAACCTGGGGGCAAGAAGAAAGCGAGAAATAAACCAAAGAAAAACAATAACAACGAACAACCCAAAACCCAACCGCAAACCCCTGCTGTCGGAAAAGAACCACAACGAAAACCAAAATTCCCATGTATCATTTGTGGAGAGGATCACTACACTTGAGACTGCCCACATCACGATGAAGTGGCCAAAATTTTCAAGGGAAATTCACAATCCGTTGTGCTTACTCAGCCTTTTCCATAGCAACAATCTTTGGTTGCCCAAACCCCCGCACCGGGGGGCAGTTCCAACCAACCCCATGATGAGGCCTCGACAAGTGCCCACATTTACATGTTTAATGGGGTTAATATAACCACTCGCTCTGTGACATATGACATGCCAATTAAACCTGATAAGCCGAAGATTGCTAACAGTTCTCCGTCGGACCCGTTACCATCCTCTGTTAATCCTCTGTCTGTTATCCCTCCATCCTGGCCACTCCAGATTGAGAAACCTTCTTTTGACTCCATCTTACACCCTCCTAAGAGCACCATCCAGAAATCTACTTTCAATCCTAATTCACGGGCTGCCCAAAATTACAATATTGTAGAAGATTTGGCCCAAGCACCATGTGCTATGTTCGCCTTGGAAGTTCTACAACACTATCCCAACCAATGTAGAACAATCTTAGTTGCTATCGGCGCTTTTGATCTTGAGTCATCAAACAACCTCATGTTTAATCTAGATGATCATCAACCGTGACTCTCCCACCAGCTAGCTTTCCAAATCGATGTTGTTGTTCACAATCAACAAATTCATCGAACTATCCTGGATGAGGGATCCTCTACTTGTGTCATGTCTCTAGCTTGTTGGAAGGGCTTATAATCACCTACCCTTAACAAATCCCCTACAATGTTACATGCTTTCAATGAATGAGGTTTTCATCCTCATGGATTATTACAATCCTTAGCCGTTCAGTTGGGCGGCAAAACTGTTACCGTTGACGTCGAGGTGGTCGATGCTCCCCTCGATTACAACCTATTACTCGGAATAAGTTGGTTCTATGCTATGACTGTCGTCACCTCGTCGGTGTTTCGATGTGTACAATTCCCCCATCAAGGCAAAATTGTTACCATCGATCAGCTTGATTTCTGCACACCCAACACTCGCATCCCTGCTACCAACGACATTCCCTTTTTGGGAGACCATCCGGTTATGTATGAAAGTGTTGGTGTTGGCTTATTTAAAGATTCTAGCCTTATGGGTACTTTCCCTACACCACTTCCACCTACCACACATCATATTTCCATCATCAATATGGTCTCGACTATGCCTTATCAATCCATGGAATCATCCGATCCTTGGATTGTACCTAGTCCTTTGGAATTCGATGTGCTCAGTGACACTATGCCACTTAGCCCAGCCGAGGCCGCATACGTGGCTATCCAATCTGCCTCTCCCTCTTCCAACAATTCACATTCATTGGCACCCAATGCTTACTCGATGCCCTCATGGTTGGATTCCCTATCCTTTGTCGTCGATTACATTTCCCACATTTTTCCTTCTAACAAATCGATTATGGAAATTCTTAGCATCGATGATCTGCCTTGGGATGATAACCATCATCGATCCTCTTTTCTTCCACCGTTGGAAGAAATTCACCGAGACATACACTCTGTCTCCCCTCCTGATATTACCGATGCTCCGCAATCTCCTATCCTCACACAAGATACTCTCTCTGAGGGGAACATGGGTAACATCTCCACTACGATCGTGATTGACATTTCAATCAAAGAAGGTGTCATGGAAAACATTAACCTTGGTGCTAATTGCACACCCGACGAAGTGGTTTCTTACACTACTTTGTTTAAAGAATTCTGTGATGTCTTCGCATGGAGCTACGAAGAAATGCCTGGGATCGACCCTTCAATCGTCGTGCACAAAATCAAAACTTACCCTGACACAAAACCCGTTCGACAAAAGCTTCGCCTGGTTCATCCCAAGAAAATCGCAGCTATAAAGGAAGAAGTTGAAAAACTTCTAAAATCTGGCTTTATTTATCCCGTCCCTTTGACAGAATGGGTCTCCAACCTTGTTCCGGTTGCCAAGAAATAAGGGACCATCCGTGTTTGTGTTGACTATCGAGATCTCAACAAATATTGTCCCAAGGACAACTACCCTACGCCCTTCATCGACCAAATCATCGATAATTGCGTAGGGAGCATAATTTTCTCTTTCATGGATGGATTTTTTGGATATAACTAGATTGAAATCTTACCTGCTGATCAACATAAGACAACCTTCATCTACCCTTGGGGTACTTTCGCCTACTGAAAGTTACCATTTGGCCTGAAAAATGCTGGTGCCACTTTCCAACGGGCCATGTCATATGATTTCCATGATATCAAGCATATCGTGGAGCCTTACCTCAATGATTTACCCGCCCATTCATCCAATCGATCCGATCACAGCGATCACTTGCGGGCAATTTTTCTTCGATGTCGGTTCTATCGTATTCGTCTAAACCCACACAAATGCATTTTCACTGTTGAATCCAGTCAAATCCTCGGTTTTATTGTCTCCAAAGATGGGATCAGGGTGGATCCCTTAAATATTAAGGCCATCCTAGCCTTACCCCCACCTACCAATTTAACCCAACTCCAAAGTTTGCAAGGCAAAGAAAACTTTATTCGTCGTTTCATCTGCAACTATGCTGAGATCACTAAAGGATTTATGTGGTTACTACAGAAAAACATCCCTTTCATCTGGGATGACACTGCCCAACGGTCATTCGATGCTCTCAAGCAAACTTTGACCCATGCACCTTTGTTACATCCCCCCGAATATACAAAGGATTATATCCTTTACTTGGCTGCCTCTACTTCCACCATTGCGATGGTATAAGGTCAAGAATATCCCAACGACGAAGAACATGTGATTTATTATCTGAGCAAGAGTCTATCTAGACCCGAACTCAGATATTCACATGTCGATAAACTGGTTCTGGTAGCCATCATCGCTGTCCAGAGGTTCCGCCATTACATCTTATTACGCACCACCACGGTAATCGCAGACTCCAACACTATGTACCACGTTTTGACACGTCAAGTACTTGGGGGAAAATATTCAAAATGGATCGTTATTCTTCAAGAATTTGATCTTGAGTTTACGAAGGCTAAAGCCAAAAAATCCCTGGTGTTTGCAGATCTTATCTGTGCTCTCCCTCGTGCCGATGAAAACATTGAACCCAGAGATTCTCTCCTTGATGAATCTCTCTTCCTCATCAGCATTTCTGATCCTTGGTATGGAGATATTCTCCTCTACCTTCAAACCCAACGTTTTCAGCCCAACATTTCTCGTGAAGAGCGTTGACATATTCGTCACCACTCTTGTTGTTATCTCATCATCAATGACACCTTGTATCGCTGTGGTATCGACACCCTCCTTCGACGATGCCTGATTCATGAGGAGGTTGAACGGATTTTGAACGATTGTCACCTTGGTGCCTGTGGCGGTCACCTCTCCGGGATGGCCACAGCCCAAAAAATCCTACGTGCCGGCTACTTTTGGCCCTCGATTTTCAAAGATTGCATCGAGGCCATAAAAAAATTCCCACCCTGCCAACTTTTTAACAAGAAGGCACGCACCCACCCTACTGCGCTGCACCCCATTATTGCCATCAGCCCCTTTGCCAAATGGGGCATCGATTTCATGTAGTGTAAGCCTACCTCAGACGGGGGGCATGGTTACATCATCGTCGCCGTCGACTACTTCACCAAATGGGCTGAGGCTATGCCTACCTTCCTGAACGATGGTCGTACTGTATCTCTGTTCCTTTTCAACCATATCATAACTTGTTTTGGCGTACCACATGCCATTGTCACTGATCATGGTGCACACTTCAAAAACCAAATGATGAGCGAGTTACATGTCAAATTGGGTTTTCGCCATGAAAACTCATCCCCCTACTACCCTCAAGCGAACAGACAAGTTGAGGCTATCAACAAAGTCCTAAAAACCATGATCCAATGCATGGTAGGGGAAAACAAAACATCGTGGAATTTACAACTTTTCTCCGCTCTCTGGGATTATCGCACCTTTGTGAAAACTTCAATTGGATTCACCCCTTTCCAGTTGGTCTATGGCATTGAATCCATCCTACCAATTGAGTGTGAGATTCCATCACTCAAATTGAAAGTAGAACTCCTGCCCCATACTTCTGCTGAAGAAGAACGATTCTTGTATCTATCCAAATTGGATGAAACACGTCGCGATGCTAATCTCGCCAATGAGGCACATCATAAATGAATTAAGAGTCAATATGACAAATCTGTCCACCCTCGGACTTTTGCAGAAGGAGACTTAGTCCTCGTTTACGACCAAGCTCACGACAAATTGGGGACAGGAAAGTTAGAACCTCTGTGGCACGGTCCTTACATCGTCAAGCGTGTTGTACATAGAGGTGCCTATGAATTAGTTGATCATGATGAAATTTCCTTAGGAGAGCCCCGAAATGGGATTTACCTTAAAAAGTACTATGCCTAGATCCCCTAGCATCTGTACTTTGTACAATATTGTATTTTAGTTTGGTGTGTCTATTTATTTTGCGTGCTTGAGTCTTTACCGTCACCACTCATGACTGTGCTTGTTTTTTCATGCGTAGATGACGTCTTCCTTTCCTATCTTTTTTGGGTTCACGGATGGCGCTAGCCGACATACCCAGAACATTGCTTCGGCAGCATGGGTTATTTACCAGTTTGACGAGGTGGTGAGTTCAGGAGGGATCTGCTTAGGACCAGCAAGTAACAACATGGAAAAATATCATGCTATCATCGAACTGTTGACCCAAACCTCCTCCCTAGGTATCTCTCGTATCATTGTGTACTTAGACTCCCAACTCGTGGTTTATCAACTCAACCGTATCTACGCTATCCATAGTCCTATCCTTCTACGTCTACACTTACAAGTTTGTCGTATTGAACGAATGTTTGATTACATTGAATATAGATGTTGTAGGAAAATCTCCCTGCGGACAGGTAGATTGCCTCAAAGAGCTTGACCCTAACTCTAAGACAGAAAATGCTTAATGTGGACACTGACTTCCTTTCAAATCTATCTAAACTAACACATGAGAAGGAAGGATAAAAGAAGTACCTCTTTATTGACGTTTGTCCCTGCACGCTCCGAGTTGCGCTCTGATCTTTTTCTCCTTGTTGAGTTCTGCAGACAAACAAGATACGACCACTTCCTACTCTATTGATATTAGCTTGAAAATAGATCTATCTATTAATGATAATTTCATGTGACATTAGACACAAACTAGAAAGAAACAGGCCAAGCGTGTCATATTAATGAGAATAATGACAACAGTACCTACAATCGTAGATACGAATGCGACAGCTTTGTTAAGTCCTCTTCGTCTAACCCTTGCCTGAAAGATCCACAACTTGGATAGCAGCAGCTTCACTGATCACTCTTTTTTGGCTGACTGTATGTTTCCTCTAAGATCATAGGTTTCATGCTAGCAGTTCCTCCTTCCTTTCCACCATCATAGAGCCTGCTTATATAGGTTAAGAGGAGCTTAACCTCTTGAGTTATCTTTAGAACAAGTTGGTGAACTTCCTCCTCAGATCAGGGATCTCTTGATGAAACCAAGAATTCAAATACAACTGCCTCCTAATCTTGAAAGATCCTCTCCTTATTCTCCTCAACGGGCCAACTACTACCTCAGATTAGGTAGCGCTCCCTTATAAGGGGAATCAGAGTGCTGTAGCTCTCCCTAAGAAGCTTGAGGGGAGCGCCAACACCCTCAAGGTGAGTAATGCTCCTTCAGAGGGGGCAGGGAAGTGTTATAACACTCCCTGAAGCCTTGTAGGGGAGCACCAACACTCCTAAGACTGATATAGAGGAGCGCTCCCCCTCAAAACCTTTGTTTCAGAGCTCTCTTCAGGTGTTAAGAGTTCCTTGTCTTTAGTTAACCAGTTATTCTTCTCCAAATCAAGCATATGAGATGTTCTAAGTGTCTCCTTAGTGTCAACGGCATGGTAGTATGCTCGAACATCATTTACGACACTTGTGACCAACTTGCGACACTTGCGAAAGTTGTAAGGAAGATGCGACACTTAAGAAAATTGAGAGGAACATGCGACACTTATCCAGTTGAGTAATTTTGGCGTGTAACAGATTTCCCCCCAAAGTATGAAGTTAGAAGATGCGGATTAATAACTGAAATACTTTGTAGACATCCAAGAAAGGGTATAGACTCGGAGAACCTGACGGAAGCTGCACACAAACATCCAACAAATATCATGACATATTTCAAAACCCAAGGCAGGCATACCTATGCTTGGGTGATCAAGACTTTGCAAGATATGGCCGCCATAAAATACACTGCGGATCCATAATTGTATTGATAAAAAGGTATAGCCACCAAAGATACAATGTGGATCTATACTCTGATGACTCGGAATGATCGTAGCCACGAATAATACACAGTGGATCTACGAGATGACAAGACATAGTCACGACCAATACAAAGTGGATCTATGTGACAGTGCATGTGTTCTTTGTCCAATGGAAATTCCTTCGCAGCCTGGGAAAAGCATGTATCAAGGTGGTTGCTCAACCCAGGGTCTTCTTACTAATCCCAATATGGTACGAATCTAACCATGTGAATAGATGTCTTGATGTCGAACATGGTAGAAACCACTTGATTACCGGTCATTGGTGTGAACTGTTAACAAGTGTGAGGGAGATCACCATTAATGTCGATGATTCCCAAGGTACCCTAGTACATTCTAGTGAATGTGAATAGATGAGCTGGGGTCGAACACTTGTGGAATCATCCGATCAGGGGTCAATGATGTAAACCCACTGTCGAATGTGAGGAGGCCTGCCATTGAGGCATGCAGGTCCCAAAGTACTAACTAGTTTCTAAGTCTGATTCCAGGATAATGTGTTGAAGTCAAAAGGAATAGACTCGTCGAGGGAGGGCCTTGATGTATCCCCCATCAATGACATGAAAACGACATGGAGATGTAATAGGTAGATCAAAAGAACATGGACTGACACTGGTTTTGAGGAAATATATTTGGGCTGGCTGACTCTCGAGGCGGATACTTCCCTTGAACACTGAGGCACAATAGCAAAACATGACGTGGACCGATACTTATGTAGTGGATGCGGTGACTTGCGTCAGGTGACCCAAAGGAGTGAAAGGAACTCAAAGGATTGGCTCAGTGTAGAGGTTCAGTGGATTATGATGTATGCAAATGACAAAGTGCCATGTTCAATGGCGACTCTAAGAAGTGATGGATGATGTTCTCAAGAGACTGCTTGGCTTGTTCCTTTCAATTTTTTCCCCCATCCAGATAGATGAGTACCTCTTTTTGATTTAATGAGATCAAGGAGGATAACACATGCTCTATATAACTCACCTTTGGTAAGTTCCTCTTCCTTTGTTTAACGAACCGGAAGAAGTAAGGGTTCGGTCCCATGTGGGCCTGTCGATGTGTGCTTTAACGAGTCCAAAGACAGAAAACTCAAAAAATTTTCAGGATTATAGAGTTTGGAAAAACACTTAAAAGAGAACTCTCTCAGTTCCTTTTTTGTACAGTAGTCTAACGAGACCAAAAAAAGGGTAAACTATCGCTCGAAAGATGCCCTTTCTGACCTTTTAACGAGTGTGAAAGGAAGCAAGGTCACTCGACAATCTTTTCATATTTAGAGAGTCTAAAAAGGGTTTAAAGTAGACTCCAGCGGGGTTCCTTTTTCGTGTGTTCGTGTATCCGTATGGGTCCGAAAAAGAGATAAAAGTTTACCTGGTTGCATTCTCATGTATTTATGAGCATGAGAAAGAACAAAGACTAAGCTCGGTATGCCCCCAGCTTGAAAGTTGGTGGCTTAGCTCCGGAATGATCATCAAAGGCTGGAGACATGCCCCCCAAGCTTCAATTCATTCACCGACTTTGAGGTTGTCACCAATTTTTGTGCTAGATGGAGAAAAAGGATACAGGTGGATGAAAGGAAGGTTAAAAAATGAGACCTAACGAAAGACTCGAATCGACATCTATGAGATCTGGTGAAAGACTCAACTTGAAGGGAGAGGTGATTGTTTCATTTTTTAATGAGCTTGACACAGGAAAAGAACTATGCTCAAGGTTCCAGGTTCGATCCCCAGATTGTTGTTTCATTTTTTAACGAGATTGCTACAGAGAAGAAAACTATGCTGCAAAGCCTTTGTTTCATTTTTTAATGAGCTTGCTACAGAGAAGAGAAACTATGCTTGTGACCTCTGTTTCATTTTTTAATGAGCTTGCCACAGAGAAAGGAAACTATGCTCGTGATGCCCCCAACATGAAAGCTAGTGGCCTCTGTTTTATTTTTTAACGATCTTGCCACAGAGAAGAGAAACTATGCTTGTAGCCACGATTTCATTTTTTAACGAGCTTGCCACAGAGAAGAGAAACTATGCTCGTGGTTTCTTGATCATGGCTTCCAAGAGGATAACGCTCTGGAAGGATACCATGTCAAGGGACAAAACTCG
>JZKD02S1604878.1:1111882-1149781 GCA_000966675.3 Picea glauca | reverse complement strand
CTATTAGGTTTTCTTACATTCGACTTATTCTATTTTATTGCAAGGCCTTATTAATATTGACCTTTATTACATCTGAATATATTGTTCTACCTATGTGTGGGTTAGGACCCTAACACATTATCCAACCGGTCTTTAGTGTGAACAAGGGGCCCTTTATGTCTTTGACCAACCCCTCGCTCGAATTCAGTTCAGATTTGAGGGTCAAATCGACTTGCAAGCTGATCCAGAAGTGGGTGGGAGGCCGACCAAAATCATAAATGCACTGTTCTCAGGTGTGTGCGTCTTTTTTCGTACACAATCGCGCGTCGACTGCATGTGCGATTTTCCTATGTTTTCAACTGGTGCACATGAGCGTGCTTCCTTTATATTCTGAGCGCATGTTGATTTTATAACCAATTGTATAGTTTTTTCCCTTTGGAAATGCATTTTTTGGTCCATGAATGAACTAATAAGTGTTTTGGAGATGCTGGATTCATGTGACCATTTGCAAACGAAATTTCAGTGATAATAGATGGCCCCTGATGTGTGAGGTTAGGAACATATGTATTGCCGAAATACATCAATGTTTCTTCTACTGAGAGTACCATTGTAAGGAATAGTGTTTGAGAGGAATTGCAAGAGTGACTCATTAGAGGGAGAGGGGAAACTGTGGGACCCAAACCTTTCTCGAGGTGTGGAAAAATAAAAACTATATATAAACGAGGCAGGCATGTCCCATGCTCGTGTTATGTAACTCAAATGTGTAATACAATAACTGAAGATGTCGGTTGATGTAGATAACTGCAATGCTCTCCAGGGTGATTTGATAATGGCTGATGACAATTCTGATGGTGAACATACTTTGAAAAGAGGTAATGACACCTGTAAGAAGTGTTGATGATTCACAGGCATTGATAGCCCAACAAATTTCATAGGTCTTCAGCTAGTATAAAATAACTGCAATAGTCACAAAGTAAGTTCCACCATAAAATGATATTGTGTTGAATTTGGATGCCACGGGGGTCAACGACAACAAATAGCAATGATGTTTCTCTCCGTGTCATCCAAGATTCCTCATTGTAAAGGTAATGAGAGTCAAGATATTGTCGCCCTTCTAGAAACTGTGTTGATGTTGATAGAAAGGGAGACGAGACTCTAAGAAGCAAAGAGATTCATGTAATCCACTGGATGAGATCAGGAATTGATGAGGAACATGGATGAATTCAAGAGGTAGTGAAACTCAATACAGCCCTTGGTTGGGGATATGTGTGAAGTATGAGTGGCATAAACCATCAAACTGAAGCTAGCATCAGGGGGACGACTATATGTGGGTTAAATTGTGCCAGAGGCATGACAAAGTGGACAAAATCAAAGATCAGAGGTACATGGACTATGGGATACTCGAGGTTTTATGGATGATGTCAACAAGAGTATAAGGTAAAGGAATTCCCTAACCAAGGGTGACATGGGTTTCTTTGTCGAAAAATAAGGTCGCTAAAGGCGACAACAAAAGCTATGTAAATGTTAGAAAGAAAGGCTTTGTACAATTACCAAATGAATAAATAATAATTTGGGATAAGTGTGTAGATACAAAAATGGGTGCCCCAGTGTAAGATGGCTTGGCCTGTGAGGGCGCAAGTTGCGGGGAGAACTGGTGGAGGGTGGGGGACCCATAGGTGGGTTTTTGTTTCTGTATCAGGTAAATGAATGGAGGGAAATTTGCATATGGGAAAACTGACTTTGGATGAAATGGAGGGTTAATGATAGAATGGAGGGGTAGTCAAATTAGAACCGTGAGGAGATATCCTGGGATTCCATTGGGAAAGCTAGCAAAATGAGGAGAAGGAGTATGTGGCTGATTCTCGAACATGCGTAAGACTATCGAGACTCGCATCCCTAAGGGGTGAAGGCAACATGAGTGTCAAAGTGCCAATAGAGGACTTGTTGACGGGTGAAATTGACCGTTCGTCAGCTAGAAGAATGAGTCTGGTCCAGGGTTGTCTAAATAACCCAAGCCATTTGGTATAACTCCTTCCAACGGGTTTAATGGCTCCGTTAGCCAATCTAAAAGTCCTAAAAGAAACAAATAAAAGAAATGAACTAACTAACTAATTACTAATCACTGTATCTATATGTACATAAGTATAATGTAACTATTATATATATATATATATTTAAAAGGAAACTGTATTCCTTACTTATGTACATGACATACAAACTGCAAGTTTTAATCTAAGCTTACAAAATGCAATGTGCAAATGGTTTTCTTCGAGGAAGAAGATAAAAAAAGAATACTATGAAACAGAAATGTATGGATAGTCAAAAGATGAAACATACATTTGAATTTCATTGATAAACAAATGATAGAAAAATGTAAAGGATCTAACCTGTTAGTAAATTAGTGATGTGTGTCCAAGCATCTTCATGATTAGAGAACATCCAACTACCATGTCTAAGAGGGAAACCTGCAATGAACCTTAAGATTGTTCTAAATAAATTCAGAACAATGTGTTGGAAGTTTGGGTATTAATGACTGAAGCAGAGACACCAACATAAACTTGTAATCTCATGATTATACATAATTATTGTAAGATAAATCTGAAAGTAATCTGTACATTTTGTTTTTCAATCAAAATCGAAAGATAAATCCTGTCGTTTTAATTGAAAACATAATCACAACATTTATATTTTGAGAAACAAATTGTAGATGGTATTTATAATATAATATCATGCACATCACAGATCATTTAATCTAAAGATATCAGATCTATACATGTGTCAGGACATAACAAAACATAAATGATAACATTATAAACAAAGGGCTAAAGCCAAAATGTGTAAAATGATATTTCATTAAGTTCTGGAGTCACCTGTCCATCTCTTGCTCCTAGCAAAGATTCTTTCATTACAAAAATATGTAGTATTTAAAGATTTCTTGTAAGATAGGATCAAATATTTGGTATCTGAAATTTACAAATATAGAGGGTGTAAAAAAACCTCTCGATATCAAATTATATCTTCAAAATTATTAAAGTTTTGTTTTGATTTACAAAATAAGACAAAAGGAAATGACTAATTAACTAAGTCCATAACTACTCCATCTTATGAGATCACCACAAGATACATCATATCCTGAAAGAAAATGAAATAGGCAAATTAGATATTTATTTAACTAACGTTTTCAAATTTTATATGAAAAATGACATGAATTCAAACTATTAAAAAAAAAGAAAAAGATAAGCTATAGGTTTCTGTAGCTAGTTAAAATAGAAAAAAAAATAAAAAAAACTAATCTATTTTATTTTAAAATTAGAATCAAATAAAAAACAAAAAAAAAGCTATTTACTATCTCTACAATTTGACCAAGAGGCACCTGATAAATCCAAATCTATGATGGTGAAATTCGTTGAGTTTTTTAGTGATCATTTTATTTAAACTACTTAATCCCCTTATTTATAAAACTCAACTTTGAGTTACCCTATTTATTATTCTTTGGATTTTTCTTACCAGTTGGTTTGTCAACAATATCCTGAAATGGCTGAACAGTACGAGCAAGAGGAACCTTCTCTTTGAATACATCCACTAACTCCTTTTTCAATTTCCTGAGTATGAAATTATATCGAGGCTTTTCCCGAAGGGTTTTGCATAGGAAAATATTTTAGTTTAGTGGATGCATGGTATTCATGTGGATTGTTATAGAGGTCTTTGATAGCAAGGTTTAACCTCTGTCTATGATAGAACTCAGTCGTTTTCTATAGATCCTCCAATCCACAGAGGGGAAATGAAAAATAAAGAAAACTCAAACACAACAGATTTTTTGAGAAAATGTTGTCCAAAAAACAAAGCATACCTGTGAAATGAAAACTTTTCTGAAGAATCTGCTTGCGATGATGGTAAATGGGCTCATTTCCATTCTGGGTTTTCAAGGGTTTCATCTAATTCGTCACGGTTTGCTCAGAAATGCTCCCGTAAAAACCTGTCTCTGGTAGGCAAAACCGAGGTTGAACAAACTGCAACAAGAGTGACTGAAAACAACTGTGGGTTTTGATGGTAGTGGTAGGAGGTAAGTCTGAGTGGATTCCATGAAAATGAAATAATTAGATATCCTGTGTGATCAAAACAAAGATATGGAGGTCTCGGTTATCGGGTTTAAATGCTCATGGTCATGAATGCTTTGAGTACATCCCATTACCAAAACTCTTAACTTGAAATGAGAGGCTTGTCAACTCATTTTTCTAGCCAACATGACATACATGACACTATCCCAATGCAGTTAAATCCTATGATATGAAAAGGGTACATTCGAACTGCAAAGGCTAGGATATGGATACATTTTCATAAACCAAATATTAAACAAAAAATTGGTAAATCCTTTTAAAAGAGATAAGCATACCATCAAATAGAAATTCATCATATGTGTTTCATTGGTATATGACAAGCTCATTTAAAATGAAAAAAGATTAATCCCATTGACTCCTTGATACCAAGCTTTGATAAAAATAAAAATGCAACTTGAGTTTCAATTGGCTTGATTCATGCTTGCAGTCATGAATCAAGCATGAAAACATGAAATAAAATGAAATGGAGAATCAGAACATCCTTTTTAAAACCGACTAGTCACCTTCAAATAGAAATATTTACATGACAAAGCGTAGGCAACTGCAGGAAGTATTATTTGTTGTTTTAAAAGGAAAAAGTCGTGTAGGGCTGCCAACAATGGCGACTTAATGGGAGAAGCAGTTATCTCAGCATCACCGACGAGTTCATGTTAGGACTGCTTAGAATGATTACATATCCAAGCATACTTGAAGGACATCAATCATCTTCAACAATCATTACACAGTCCATCTTCATATATCTTCCTGTTCAAATGAAACCCGGTGACACATTTTAACAACGAGAGCAACGATGTTCAAGTCAATGGATCCGATACTGTTGACAGGGTCACTACTACCAGCAGGTGTCCATAGCCTCAGCAGGGATGTCAATTAACCCACTCTGACATCTCTATCTTGTCCAAGAAATTTCAATTCAAAATGAAGGATACTTAAGGCCAATATTAAAATTTATACCTGATAATTTTCTTGAACCTGACATTGCTTCACTGCCAGTAGGCCTATTCAGTACCCCGACGAAGTTTTCTTGGCATCATGCATGCATTTACCCATTGCCAACAGACCTGTTCAGTATCCCAATGGGTTTACAGACACTTCCCACAACTCTCGAGAGATTGTTTACAATCTGATATAATTTAAAGATATTCAGAAGAGCGGGGTGATGCTGAAAATTTCAGTCTTTAAAACACTTGTTATATTTTAGCCTTTAATTTTCTGCATAATCACCTTAATTATGATCTGAAATTAGTTTTCTGATGAAACCAATTCTTCGAGGACAGGAAGGAATATTTGAGTTGCTTTCTTTAAAAGTCGGGACAACGTAAAGAGATTTTAATGATGGTCATGTCTGGTCATAATTATAAAGTGAAACCATGGAACCTATTCTGAACAGAAAAACTCCTTTTAGCTAGTTTGTGTTTCAGGAATTTTGCAGCATTGATGCTTTGGTAGACCTTGAATGTTTCTTAAAGATGAGGCATTATAGTTCCCCTTCCTAAACTAAAAGGTGACATAGGCATGATTTAACCAGAAAGTAGTGAAAAAAAATGAAATGAAAAGAACAAAAAACCAGAAAACAAAAATAAATCAAAACAAAAAAAAAATATGTACAAAGATGGATCTGAAAACATCATGCGAAATATCTCTTGAGAGATTGAAATAAGATGTGAATGCAGTCCTACTCATGATACCTTGGGTCAGGGTTGAATTTATAGTTCAGATTTATTTATCTCTTTACTATTCATTTAAGATTTTCATGATGATACTGCGTTTTGTGAAAAGAAATGTTCAACGACAAGCTGAGATAAAAAGGTCAAAGTGGACTTCCTTGAAAAAAATCATATGATGGTTCTCTTGGTGCACCCACTTGTTTTATTTAACTACATTATTACAAAGAGAAACAGTAAGAAATAAAGCTAAAAGAAAACCTGGTCCTAAACCTACTCTAACTACTAAAAAAATCAGAATACTACGTGAAGTCATGCTTCCAATGTAGCCATTGGAGTAACTCCAATCCTACAATGGAAACAAAATCAAATATTACTAAAAAGAATGGTAGTATATAAAAAAATGACAGAAATATATCAAACTTGCCTTGATAATCATCATTTAAAAATAAAGTAAGCATGATCTTACCATTCCTTTGAAATTTCTTGATGTATGAATCCTCTAACCATTCGGAAATGTTGTCTTGATATGGGTCATAATGGCATGGGAAAGTGTAAGTAAGTTTGGAAAACTTGTCAAGATTATGGGGAAATGACATAACCATCAGCCAAGGCTAAAGTGCCCCATCCTCCTGATAATTCTCTAAGTGTTCAATAATTTCTTCACATGGAGGATCTAAGAGAAATATGTCATGCCTACTTCCTACATATTTAGGTAAAAACAAAGAAAGCACAACTTTATCTTTATTATGAAGATTTTTTGTATATGAATATTCAAGCCATCCTAAGATCCTGTCATAAAAATGAGGATGCAAACTATGACTTTGATGAAACAAATATATCAACGGGGAACACATCATAAGAGGATGTGTGACATCAATTAGAATATTGGTTTGACCGCTTCCTTTGATGATATTGATCGTTTCAAAATGTGAAGCATAAACATTAAAATTCGAACTAATCAAAGAATGAATATAATATTTGATTTCCATAAGAATAAGTGCATGGTCTTTTTCAACAATAAATCATGTAAAATCATCTTGCAACATGTCATTTTTCTATGCGAGTGACGAAAGTGAAAGAGCATCAAATCCAACTTCATAAATGTTATGTTTGGAATTAATTTCACCAAATTTTGACATATTGAAAAGATTTGATTATGATGGAAAATAGTAAGATGTTGTGGGTAAAGTATCAAGTCCACCAGAATCTAAGAAGAGATTGGGATATAAAGAGTAAAAGGAATCAGAAATGAGCACATGAAAAGAATATCTTGAGCTATGATACTTAACAATGGTATTCTCAAGACATTCCTCTTTACTTTCCTTAAAATGTTCACTCTGTTTTGGTGATAAATTCTTCAACATAATATGATCATCTAAATTTTTCTCTTGTATGATAGATAATTCAAAACTTTCGCAACAAACATCTGATCTTTCTTGTGGATAAGGTATGATTCATAGATGAGGGTTTAAGGTTTCTTCTTCCAATTGCAGATCTACATCTCTAATCAGTTTCATTGGAATGTTAGAATTCTTAAGATATTTTTCGTCACCTAAGTGTTCTTCAATAACTGAATTTAAGTACTGATTAGAACAAGGTGTTATCACTGAAAGTTCATCCGCACATGGTTACAAGAACTCAGCATCGTCAAACATTGATGAAGTCATTCATGGACCTAAATTAATACCACAACATTTTAAAAAGGTCAAAAAACTATACAAAGTAGTGAAAAATTGAAGAGCGCTATGCAGACATTGGGCGTGTGTGCGCATGCGCGTAACAAGAACGCAGAAATCATGCATAGGCACACGATGCACGACTGTTATCGCAAAAATTTGCACACCTGCTAAACGACGCATTTATGAGAGTGGTCGGCCTCCCACCCACTTATGGTTCAGCTCCCAAGCTAATTTGACCCTCAAATCTGGACTGGATCCGACTGGTGGGCTGGTCAAAGACCTAAAAATGCCCTAAATGGCCTCTTTTCACACTACAAAGTAGTTAAACAATAACCCAAAGCAATGCTATAAAAAGCCATGAATGCACCTCATCTTTTCAAGGAATTCAAAGTAATGTTATGTTGCCTCTATTGTTTTGAGGACTTCATCCTTGACAAGATCATATTGGCACCAATACATTGGACAATCCACCTCACCATTGAGTGGATTTGTAAAGAGTTCTTTCATCACCATTTTCCATTTTTCTTTGTTGTAAGAAGAGCTAGCTAGTGAGGGTACAAGAGACTTCCCTTGGAGGAAGAAGGGACTCATAGTCCCCTTTCTTCTTGGTGCTTTGTTTTCACTAATAGATCAGCCTCAAACATTGGTGACATGGGTCTTTTGGTTCTTTTTATTTGTATGTCCCTATGCTCATGAATTTAGTTTTTATTGCATCTCTTAGTTTAATTCGTAATTGTAGTTTTTATTTTCTTTCCCTAACTCTTTTCTTTACAGCTTTCCTGCTTAGCAGACCCAACTGAGCTTGCAAGCACCTCTATTTTTCTCACCAAGGTGATGAAAGAGGCGTAATAGATTGGCGACTCCACTGGGGAAAGGTATCAACTTCTTACCTCATTTGGGTTTTTCTTTCTCTTCTTTTAGATTGTTTAACTTGCAGGTGCACTAACCGGCCTAAGCCGACCTACCAACCAGCCAATTCCAAGTTCAATTGAGAGAAATCCATTCAGATTTTTCATTCTCGGCCATGTGCCATTTATGCATGGGTTTTTAGGCCCACAGACGTGAATTGTGCACCCATGCACCTGATTTACAGTTTTGTTCTACGCATGTGCACCTATTGACTTGTCTTTGTTCGCGTGCATGTGCTTTGTGCGCCTCTGTCTCCACTGAGACCCGCGCACCTGTGCAAAATTTCACATTGTAAAGTTGTTGAGATGTGGGGAATGCCATCTTACTTCTTAAAAATGATGTCAAACATGTTTTAAAACTGCACCACACTTAGTCCCCTCATCATATAAAGGGGTTAGTCAAAAAACACATAGGCACTTAGGAGGATAAAATCAATTTCCCTTCTTTGCTTTTTGCCACATGGATGGCTTGTTTTGACTCACAAAGATAAGTTGGAAATAATTTTTAATCACATTTAACTTACATTGGGACTAGAAGTTGAGTAACAATCGCTTAGTATGCTCTTCTCTCGCGCCTCCAAGCGATCTTGAGAATCAGAAAAAGATTGTGAAACGATTTCATCTCCCTTAAAACAACATTAAAACCTTTAGGAGAGGACAACCCTTCTTGGAACTCCTCTTAGTTTGCTTTTTCAAATACATCTTAATATTGTAACGGGCCCATACATGCCCACATGCTACAAATATAGGATAGTGTTTGAATTTTTTGTTTTCTTAGATCAAAACACTAGGGAAGTTTAAAGGTTTTGTAACGGGCCCACACATGCCCACATGATCAATCTAGGATAGTTTCAAATATTTTCTTAGATTACATCACAAATATGGAGTTAAAGGGATAGTAACGGACCCACATGTCCACATGCTAGCTTCTTAGGGACTTTTGAATTATGCAAGGTTGTATCAAAGGCACTTAGTAAATTAGGTAATCAAACACTTGTAAGGACCAAGCGAAGTCCACATGCAACAAGGTGACATCTAATTCACTAAAAATTGGCACACTTTCACTCACACACAAAATTCACTTATCACTTACATAGCTTCTTCTTGAAACGTGGAGGTCAAAGTATGTTTCCTCCAAAGGGATTCCGAAAACACCCCACCCTTTTCTTGACAAAACTATCCACTCCCATTTTTAAATCAACGAGGTTGGTTTTCACCCCCAACCTCCCAAAACAACTGCATCTAAAATATTTCTAAAAACTCACTAAGTTTGCCTCCACAGGAGGTGCCAAAAGAAATTTTTAGTCTAGGTAGGATTTCGGGGATAGGCATCCAAATAGCTCCCCGTTATCTGGTTCTCACATTGTCAAAACATAGAGGTTGTCCAATAGGGAACTGAAAATCCTCCAAGTCAAGTGTTCCAATACCATAAGGTAGGGAGATACCCATGAAGGGTTGAAGGCTGAGGTCCAGTTGTTCTGTGCATCCCACCTTGAGGCACCCATCTCTTGGACAGGATATAGCTCGTGACCCATTTCTTAGGCCGAAAATCTAAATGCCACACTTTGACCGAGGTACCTAGTGACCAACTTTAGGATATCTACCCAGGTGGAAATTGTGGGCTACAATTGAACCTTGATTGGGTTTTGTGTGGCTATTGGGAAATATCATCAGCTCTTTCGGGATATGCCCCCGCTACCCCTCATTATAACTAATTTTTTCATCCTTCACTAGTTTCTCTTCCAGTGACTTCAGACCCCACTGTTGAGTACTATTGGAAGGTCCAGTGCTATTTGAGAGGAAGGACGTTACATCTTCTAGGACATGAGCATTTGCTTTCTTTTGATTCCCCACGCGGACAAAACCCACTTACCCATATATATGCTTCTTTTTCAAAACATTTTATGTATGATGCACATCTGATTACAGTTTGATTTGGATATATATATTGTGTAAACATTCAACACAAAGGCTCTTGTTTCTATATTAATCTCAGCACTCTTTGCACACATTCATGTAGTTAGTCTGACATCATAGGGGAACCACAAAACCCTCGTCGTTCACGATGCTTGCTAAACCTCCCTCCTATCTTAGGGGGAGTGTCTTGTCATGCCCACTCATTGACACTTCCTTCACACACTCTTGTGAGTGCTACTGTTTTAGGATCATGTTTTCTTGGTTCTACATTACTTGGGTCCTCTTCCCAAGGCCATTCGTTCACTCGCTCTCCTTTACACGGAAGAGGGGGACCCACTTCCTCTCAAGGAGGAAGCATCAACCCACCTAGCCCCCCTCAAGGGTCAGGTTCACAACACACTATGGCTGGAGCTAATCCTCCCCCCCCACTACAGATGCCATATTTGGCCTCTTACAACATACCGGATCTCAACAAACTCACCAATGATCCTATATTGCATGATCCCACATGGCCTGCAATGCCCACCAAACTACCTTCAGACATACCAAAGTTCGAAGGAAAGGCAAGCGATGACCCTGCCAACCATGTCATGACATTTCACCTATGGTTCTCCTCCAATAGCATTATGGATGATTCCATCAGACTGCGATTATTTCAATGCACACTCACTAGCCCATCGGCTAAATGGTATGTCAAATAAAAATCAGGGTCCCACGCAACTTTTGAGTCATTGGACAAAGCATTCTTGACCTTCTTCCAATTACCCATCCACCATGACAATGGTCTAGAACTACTTTCTAATTTTAAACAAACCTCAGCCACACACATTGCTAACCACATTCACAAGTGGCATAGGCGATGTAGTTTATGCAAAGCATAAACCCCCAAGCAACAGTGTATCGACTGGTTTCTTAGATCACTTGTCTCTCTCCTCGGTAAGGATGTAGCTTCCACCTTCCCTCAATCCGAAGAGGAAGCCATCAGTAAGGCCCAATAGTATGACCTCATCTATACACAGTCAGGGTACTTATACACTGTACTTCCTGATCTTCCAAAACCTGTGCCATTTGGCCAAGACAAACCTGGGATGTCTCACTCAGTAGACGAACTAATTGGTTCCACCACTCACCACGGTCCACAACCTCAACCACCACTGATGTATGGAACACCTCAATACTTGTCGACATACGGGGACACTTCTTATTACCCCCCACCCCCTTATCAACAACCATACCCTGTTGTTATACCTCCACCCATCACTGGACCACCACTGACACCCCCCATACATCCACCTATTCAAACAAACTCTGGTACCCCCTCTACCTCATCTTATAGTACTATCGAAATCACTACGCATTCCTATGTACCTTATGGATCGGTGCCACCACAGAATCCATACTTCCCATTTCCTGGTCCTCCACAACTCATGGCTCCCCCACATCCTCATGTGGGGGTAAATTTTGTTCAACCCTCTTCTGTTCAACAATACCAAAGTTTTGAATAGTTGAATATAGCCAATCCAACCCATCCCTCAAACAATTCCAAGAATAAAGGATGGAATAGGAATAACAACAACCCAGGTCAGGGCAGGAATCAACCCCCACAACACCAACCCACTGGGGGCACCCAAAACTAGGGGAACCAAAACCCCCAAGGGGGAAATAATAATAAACGCCAAGGGAGAAATAACAACAATGTTAAAACCATATTCCCTTGTGCTCTTTGTGGTGAGTTCAGCCATTACACTCATCATTTCCCCCAGATCACGGATTTCAAATGGTTGAAAGACTTTGGTAGTCTTCCCCATTCTCCTGCACTGTCTGCCCCTCAGCAGGCACCATAACAATGCATGCAACAACCCCCTCCTACCGTGCTGCAAAATCCCATTCCACATCAAGGTGTGATCAACACCCAACAAGACACACAACATTCCCCACCTCCGACAGGACAATACCTCAACCCCAACAATCCAGCAGATCGCACAATTCTCCTCACAAGTGAGGAAGAAATCCTTCTACAAACACGTAATCGTCAGTATCATGTACCCGCTAAGTCTCCTTCCCTACCTCCAGAGACAAACCCTACACCGATGGGACCCCTGTTGGTGATCCCTCACCCTTACGCCAAACCACCGCTTCACATCCCTCGCATTCCCTTGTGCAGGAATGTCCACAACCCACAGGCTAGGGCAGCTCATAACTATAGTTTGGTAGATGACTTAGCACAATCCCCAGCTGCCATGTCCATATTGGAGGTCCTCCAAACTTGTCCTACTCAGTGAAAATCATTACTTTCTGCCTTGGGGGCAGTCGACCTTGCATATACCCAACTCATCACCTTTGATATTGACAATGGAGAACCTCGTCTTCCTGCCTTGATCGCTTTTCAAATACCAGTGAAAATACTGAACATCACAGTTCGTCGGTGTATCATCAATGAAGGTGCATCTACATGCATTATGTCAAAAATAGTATGGTAGAAGCTTGGTTCCCTTGAACTCATTCCCTCTGCCATCACCTTACGAGATTATGACGAATGACCATCCTCTCCTAAAGTTCTCTTCCAAAATGTCCCCGTCGAACTCGGGGGCAAGACTATTCTCATCGATATCGAAGTTATCGATGCCCCTCTCGATTATAATATCTTGTTTAGTCCTAGCTACATGTACACTATGAAGGCAGTGGCTTCTTCCATCTTTCAGACAATGATGTTCCCTCACAATGGGAAGATTGTTACTATTGACCAAGTTTCACATTATGAGCCTAACCCATCTGCCAACATCGATAAAATTCTTCCTCTCATCCACACAAGCCATGATGCATATCCACTCGTCGAGATGGGTCCTGGGATTTTTAAAGATCCATCCTTGTTAGGAACCTACCATGGAGCTCCACCACTCCTGCATCCTTCCAATCAAGTGTGCGTCATATCATCTAACATAACTCACACGGAGGATACCCTTCCTCCTATTGAGGCTTCTGTCATATCTGACACCCCACTCATCACAGAAACCCCTCCTCTAGAACCTTCTGGACACCTGTCGACCTCACCAGTCCACAGTTCCACCTCTCCCCAAGGACATGTTCCATTTTGGGAGACAGTTCCCCAAGCCATCACTCAAATTCCCTTCTTTTACCCTCCACTAGGTATCAAAGCTTTTAATGTAGCCGCCACACTCACACTACCTAATATGGTGTTAGAAATCCCAGTTTGGTATTTACACCCACCAGAGATGGTCCCTCGACCATGCCTTCCACCCCAAAAAGAAGGAATCCCCATGACGATTCCCATTCTTACTCCAACCACACCCCCACTCACTAACCCTATGGCCATAGCTGGGGGTAGGAGAAAGAAGAAGGATCCCACAGCTCCACTTCCTCCACACATCCCACCACCATGCACACTATGTGAGAAAGAGGGCCACCAAACCAACAACTATCCATCGCTGCCAGAATTACGGAATTTGATCCCACTCAATCACACTCCCCAAACACCCGCCACTACTGCTAGTCCCTCCACTACCACTCCCCCTTCTAGTAGTAAAGGGTTGACAACCAAATATTCTTGTGCTATATGTTCTGAATATGGCCATTATACCCACCATTACCCAACACTGCCACACTTTCGGCAGACATTAGCCGCAGTGCGCCAGAACTTCCAGAGCAACCCCAATCCTGCTACGTCCTCCTCAACAAATATCACTGACATCCATTATGTCACCACTTCAGTTAATGAATGTATGAGACACCCTTGCTCTCTCTATGATTCATTAGCTCATTTTACATACTAGTGTCCTATGATCCTTGAATACAGGCAACACCAATTGACCCTGCTTCACCGAACCACAACGGCGATAATTGACATTACCTCGTCACTAGAGGATCTTCATGTCATTTCTCTTGAACCCAAGGCACTCCCCACGCCTCCATGGTTCTTAGATGACATATCTGAGGATTCACCCCCCAACCCCCCCAACTCCCCTGCTCATTCCCCTATGAACACTCTCCACCCAACCACCACGGGTACCTCTCAGTACTTCAATATATGGTTTATGTCAAGTGAACCCTCACCATCTCCTAATAATGTTCCCCCTGCTTCTCCATCAGGGGGAAACCACACGACCATGGTCACCGAGATCACTCCTCATGACCCCTTGTATTCCCATCACTTCCAATGTGATGAAGAAATACTCGCAGAATTAAACCACCCAGACTCTCCCTGAGATGCGCTACATCATCGCACACTCTTCTCTCCACAGGAGGCCTCCATGCCTCCTCACAAACACCCCATTTATGCGGTCGAAACCAAAGATTTTATGCCATCAGGGCCTATCGACTAGATCAAAAATCTCATTCCCGCCCCTGATGCTTTTGAAGAAGGCAACATGGCCAACATTTCCCCCACCATTAAAATCGACATTTCCATTAAAAATGGCATCGTTGAGGAAATCACCATTGGAGTTGTTTTCACTCCTCAGGAAATAACTGTATATAAAGAACTCTTCCAAGAATATAGGGATATTTTCGCCTGGTCATACATGAAAATGCCTGGCCTCGACCCCTCTATTGTCGAACATCGCATCAACACCTGGCCCGACATTACACCAGTTCACCAAAAATAGCGACCACTAAATCCATCCAAAGCCGTGGCTATCAAAGCCGAAATTGATAAGTTACATGATGCCAATTTCATTTACCCCATCGCTTATACCTCATGGGTTTCCAACCCTGTACCCGTTAACAAAAAATAGGGCACTATTCATGTTTGCACAGACTTTCATGATCTCAATCATGCATTTCCCAAAGACAAATTTCCAACACCTTTCATCGATCAAATCATCGACGACTGTGCCGGCCATGAGATTCTCTGGTTAGAATCAAATTAAAATTCACCTCGCCGATCAATATAAAACCGCATTTACTACCCCTTGGGGTACTTTTGCATATTGTGTCATGCCTTTCATATTATAGAATGCCGGTGCAACTTTCCAGTGAGCTATGAAATACATCTTTCACGATATGACACATATCATCCTCGCCTACTTGGATGACCTCACAACTCGATCCAATAAATGCACCCAGCATCTCAATGATTTGTGAATCATCTTTCAACGGTGTCATCAGTACAACATCCGCTTGAATCCTCTCAAGTGTGTGTTCTGTGTCACCATGGGGTTCCTCCTCAGTTTTATTGTTTCCCAATGTGGTATTACCATAGACCCCCTCAAAGTCCAACCTATCACCGAAATTCCACCTCCCCGGAATTTACGACAACTTCAGAGCCTACAGGGCAAAGCTAACTTTCTTAGATGCTTTGTCCTAGATTATGCCATACGTGCACATGGTTTACTTCGCTTACTATGTCATGAAATCCCTTTTCACTGGGATGCCCATGCCCAATAGTCGTTTTATGATTTAAAGCAGTGCTTTCAAATGCACCTTTAATTAGTGCACCTGACTACAATCACGACTATATCCTCTACATATTAGCATCAGCTGTATCAGTAGCCGAAGTCCTCGTCCAGCTAGGTGATGAAAATCGTCAACATGTCATTTATTACGTTAGTAAAAACCTCTGAGGGCCACCCTTGAAGTATAAACATGAAGAGAAACTTTCTCTTGCAGTCATCCTCGCAGTCCAAAAACTGCGCCACTACATTCTGCATCACACTACAAAGGTCGTCACAGATTCCAACCCTATGCAGTACTTGCTCATCCGTGGGTAGGTTGAAGAAAAATTTGCTCGATGGATCATTATCTTTCAGGAGTATGACCTTGATTTCTCAACACCTAATAGTAAGAAGGCCCTCATTCTCACTGAACTTTTCATGGCCCTCTCCTCTGACACCCCCAGTGCTCCCGTCAACACCGACTTTCTCGACGAACATCTCTTTTACATCACTTAGGATGATCCTTGGTATGGTGATCTCCTCGTCTACCTCCGAACTCAAAATTTCAGTAACCACCTTTCACGAGATGATCATCGTCGTATTTTCCATCACCCCCCCTGCTACCTCCTCATCAGAGAAATTATATACCAGCGGGGCATTGAGACCATTCTTTGTCAATGCCTGACTATTGATGAGGCCGATAAAGTCTTAAATGACTGCCACAATGGCGCCTGTGGAGGTCATCTCTCGAGTATATCCACTGCTCAAAATATTATCCGAGCCGGTTACTTTTGGCCTACCTTGTTTCATGATTGCATTCATGCCCTGAAACAATGTGAGCAATGTCAGCTCTACGCCAACAAAGCCCGTGCTCCCCCCTCTCTTCTTCACCCAGTCATTACTGCTAGCCCTTTTTGTAAATGGGGCATCGACTTCATGACCTGTAATCCCCCCTCCAACAATGGTCACAAATACATCATTGTCACCGTTGATTATTTCATCAAATGGGCTGAAGCTATGCCCACTTTCAACAACACCACTGACATTGCAGTGCGTTTCTTCTTAAACCACGTCATATCCCGATTTGGAGTACCCCTCCAACTCATTTCTGATCATGGTAAACACTTCGAGAATGAGATCTTCATCGAACTCTCATCTCAATTAGGATTCTCTCACGAGTTTGCCTCACCATATTACCCTCAGTCTAACAGATAGGTCAAGGCAGTTAACAAAGTCCTCAAGACCATGTTACAACACACGATTAATAAACATAAAACCAATTGGCATCATATTTTATTTTCCGCGCCATGGGCTTACCGAACGGTTGTGAAAACAACTACTAGTTTCACACCATTTCAGCTAGTCCATGAGGTTGAGGCCACTCTTCCCATCGAGTGTGAAATTCCCACCTTATGCACCGCAATTGAGCTATTACTCGACACTGCTCCAATGGAGCAGCGCTTGCTGAAATTGGAGTCTTTGGATGAAGATCGTCGATATTCCTTAAAGAACAACGAGGCAGCTAAAAAATGATCCAAGGCTACCTTTGATCGCCACGTCAACCTTCTCTCATTTCATGAAGGCGACCTCATCTTGGTCATTCTACTTTAGCTTAAACATAGTCATTCTACTTTAGGTTATTTCTTTTCTAGCATTTTTTAATCTTTTTTTTCCTTCCCTCACGTCTAAACTATCCTTTGTGCTATTGACATATGCTTCCTCCACTAGCCTACCACATCGGTTATGCCGACGACGCCAGTTGTTGGACACAAAATCTCACTTCGACTGCTTGGGATCTCTACACCCCCTCATATGAAATGCTCCATTCGAGCGGCATATGTTTGGGGTCAGCAACCAACAACCAAGATGAATACACTACGGTCATTGGCCTCCTGGCCGACGCCCATCATCATCATATTCGTCACCTTAGCGTCTTCCTCGACTCTCAACTAGTCGTTCTCCAGCTCAACAATGTGTACTGTGTCCGTGATCCTTTCCTCTTTCACAAATACCTACAGGTTAGGATTTTATCTCGACATTTTGATTCCATTACATTTACACATATTCCATGACAATTGAATCAAATTACAAATAACCTAGCTAATATTGTGTTAGACTGGCATATATCACATCAAGCTACCTCTACACATACATAAACATATCAAAACCCTGTCACAACATATACATAGAATAGACATCATCAAAACATTAACCAAAAACATGTAAACACCACATAGATCTCAACATATGTATACTCATGTATATATAAAGGCCCACAGTGCCATCCGAATGTTTACATACAAAACATATAGGCATTCGTAGGCCACTGAAGCACCTTGGTACAAAATGAGCTGACCAACCTATATACAAAAATACATACATCAAATGCATCAAAGCACCACTCACAGTGCCTCTAGAGCACCACCACCTGCTCCTCCCTCAGGCACTGGTGGCCCACCACCCCCTGCTGCAGGCGGTGGTGGTCCACCCCTGACTGACCCCTCTTGCCCTGGTGGCAGTCATCTCGTCATCATCGCAACAGCCACTGCTGCCCATCGTACTATGGCTCGCCATGGTGGCAACACCCCCACACACTTCTCCAGGAAAGCCTCATCCTGGATACGTGACCATATGCCCTCAGGCACATCTTGTAATACCATCTCCAGACGACGGCGTATGTCCTCAAAATCAGCTCTGACTGTCGCTGGAGGAGCATGTGATGGCCCAGCACCAAGGTCATCAAACCAGTGCCTCCTTGCTGCCCTCTCTGGCTCAGCTGGTTGCACCGCGACATCATCACACTGACATCTCTCTCCTCGCGGTGGTCTCTCCGACGCTCTCTGCAGCTCCACCTCGCGCCCGCAAGGTGCCACATCTTCACATACAAACAAACACCAGATAGTATCAACATCTATATCATATACATAAGGCATGCTATCTCAAAAAACACAAAACACACATATCAACATCATCAAATCAAACATACCTCAATGGTCAAAACACTCCCCTGGAGGTAGCACCATGTTCGGATCATCCCGAAAGTCAACCTTGGCATAGGGGTACCGAAGTATCACCTGCGGTGTTTGCCGCCATACCTATGTCACCTCTGCCATAAATAAGTGGCCACCCTCACCACCACCATGGTGTAGAAATACGGTCGACCACCGCCTCAGTCGCGGCTCTTGTGCCCCAGGCGCACCCAATAGAATCCTCGGGCGCAACATCGACACCCTCTCTAGAAACCACACCACCAGGATCAACCCGAAAGCAACCTCACCCGTGTATATGGATCGGTAGTGGTCTAGCTGCCCTATCATCCAGGCATGTAGAGTTAATCCCTAGGAAAACTGCTCACCAGCCAGTACTCGCTCCATGACCATCAGTTGGTCCCCACTAATCCGCTGGGTTACCAATGACCCGTATACTCTCACAATCATCGCTTCTATACAGTGATGGGCCAGGGCATCTATCGACTCAATGCTCACAACCATCCCAAACATAAAGTTTGGACCTGAACAATATCTCTTGCCAATAGTCGCTAGGGCCAGATCCCTCGGTAGCACCGGCTCCGTCGGTAGGGGAAAACCTCGAAACAGGAGCCCAGTCAAGAAGTACACATCCTCCATCGCAGTGAAGGGGATCTGCTCTCCTCTCACAATGAAGCAGTGGAGCTCAGGACTCCACATCTGAATCAGGAACTGTAGGAGATACTCCTGCACCTGTATCAATGGGCACTCAAAAAACTTTAGCAGCCCATAGGCCGCCAAAGTCGCCTGCACACCTGGCTCCTCAATGGCCACGACGTCTTGCAGCTGAGACCAATCTCACTCTCGCCAACCCACTGGCATTGTGCAAACTGTCCACCTGCAGCCACAACAAAGAGTCTTATATCAGCCCACGAGACCAGCAACAACATCACAAAGATTAATTTACACCCATCAGCTTTGCGTCTAAGGCACGATTGTTTCAACCCACAGGCGCACACACATGCACGCCTGTTCACTACACAGGCGCACACATATGCGCACCTGTTTGCTTCACAGGTGCGCTCTTAAGGGCGCCTATTACCTACACCGACGCGCTCTCAAGCGCACCTGTTACCTACACAGGTGCACACTGGTGTGCGCCTGTCCACGCCACAGGCGCGCACAAATGCGTAGCTATACAACCAACAGACGCGCACCTAGTGCGCATATTTAATTCAGTCACCCATGCCCTCATGCACATCTATCCAGTGGGCAAGCACGCACGTGTGTGTGCCTACTTCCGAATTGCCTGCACACGTAGGGTCCACCTCCCCTAAATCCCTTTGTACAACCCTCCGTACAGCCCCTCCCCAAAAAATGAAATCCTATTTCTATGCAGGATGATCAAACTACTAACTTGACGCTCACTAATTGCCAATCAGATGCCTTGTCCTCTCTAAATCTCCAAATCTCCTCTGAAAACTGCTCGTCCAGTCACTATTGCAGCAGGTACAAATGAGGTGGCAATGTGGGCCCTACAACTATATATAGGCCTTTTTTCCAAACTTCCACTCACCATTCCGGGAGCCCACGGTGTCCATTTTTTTATCCGTCTTCAGCCACAAGATCAACATCCCGTCATCTACCTCATAGCTATCCCTAGGCCTCTTTTCATCTTGAGCCCCCGGGGTGCCTTTTTTTGTTCATACCCTAGTCAGGTATGCATGTGCATATTCACGATTATCAAATACATGCTCATATCTTCGATTCTCTTCAGACATTGTTCACTTTGGGTATTTGGTTTTCATGTGTGCAGGTACTTGGTCATCATACATCGGCACAACCCCTTCAGGTATATAATCAGCACTGGCATGTAGTCTTTCTCTCTGTATTGCACTTACATTTCCAGTCACGGCCTCTGACATTTTCCTCTAGGGTCCCCCTTCCTGGCTCTGCAGTACCCACACCTCCATTTGCATCTTCGGTACTGATACCCGGTAGCATTCTTACCCACATGAGTTGTCCCATTCATAGCACCTTCTGACACTTCTGACACTCATGTTGTTTTTCAAAACCCTTTAGGGATGGGAGTCCCGATAGTCTTTCATCATGTCGCGAATCAACCACATACTCCTTCTCCTCATTTTGCTATCTTTCCCACATGGACTCCTAGATTATCTCTTCACGGTTCTATTTTTTTTCCTACACCTCCACAGTATCATGAACCCTCCATTTCATCCACAATTAGTTTTCCCATCTGCAAATCTCCCTTCATTTCACCTACCCCATATAGAAACTCCCCAATGGGGCCCTAACCCTTCATCATCTTTCTGAGCAAATTATGCCCTGCATGGGCCACCCATATCACACTGGGGCACCCATTTCTGTATTTGTAAATTTCTCCCCAATTATTTGTTATTTATTGTACAAACACCTTTATTTCCAGTCATTACATTACCTTTTCTGTCGTCACCTTTGGCGACCTGCTTCCCTCTTTTTGGCCAACCGCAACCCATGTCACCCTTGGTTGGAGCACTACTTATCATCTACCCTTGCCAGCATCATCCATATCTTCAAAGTACCCCCCAGGTCACTTACCTCTACCCTCTGAATTTGTTCAGCTTGTCCCACCTCTGGCACAACTTATCCCCGGTCTTGTCGTCCCCCTGACACTCAACCTCGTTGAATGGTTGCAGTCACTTTTTATCTCACGCATCCTCCAACCAAGGGCAGTCTTGAGTCTTCCCACATCTTGACTTCATCCATCTACCTCTTCCACTTCCTCACCTCACCTATTAGATTTCACGAAGCCATTTTCTTCTGGGAGTCGCGTCCCCCCTTTTTTGTCGACATCAGCACAGTTTTCTAGAAGGGCGATAGTATCTTCATTCTCATTATCCACTCAATGAGAAATCTCGAATGACATAGGGTGAAACACCATTACTCCTTGCTGTCATTGACCCCCATAACATTCGACGCCAACACTTTCTCATGTTATGGTGGGTCTTACTTTGCAACTATTGCAGTTAGTTCTTTGATTTGTCGAAGACCTCTGAACTTGGTAGGGCTATCAATGCCCACATCATCGTTGCTACTTATTAACATGGTCACTACCTACTATTCAGAGTATGTTTATTAGCAGAATTTTCTTATGCCTGTATCACAACCACCCCCGAGGGCACTGCAGTTGTCTACACCAACACTTCAGTCATCTTTTTTCAGAGTTACATGACACGAGCATGGGGCATGCCCATCTCATTTGTACACAGTTTTATAGTTTACACACCTCATGGAAGGTCGGGTCCTACCGGTTCCTTTTTCCCTCCAATGGATTGCTCTGGACGATCCCACTATTTCTCTCTCTTACAACAACATTCTCAGTAGAAGAAACATTGATGGATTTCAGCTATATGTATGCTCCTAACCTCATCCATCAGGGGGCATCTATTATCACTGAAATTTTGTCCACACATGGTTACAAGAACTCAACATCGTCAAACAGTGATGAAGTCATTCATGGACCTGAATTAATACCACAACATTCAAAAAAGGTCAAAAAACTATACAAAGTAGTGAAAAATTGAACAACGCTATGCAAACATTCGGCGCGCGCGTGCATGCACGTAACAAGAACGCAGAAATCGCATACAGGCACACGATGCGCGATTGTTATCGCAAAAATCCGTGCACCTGCTAAACGACGCATTTATGAGAGTGGTCGTCCTCCCACCCACTTATGGTTCATCTCCCAAGCTGATTTGACCCTCAAATCTGGACTGGATCCAAGTGGTGGGCTGGTCAAAGACCTAAAAATGCCCTAAATGGCCTCTTTTCACACTACAAAGCAGTTAAACAATAACCCAAAGCAATGCTATAAAAATCCATGAATGCACCTCATTTTTTCAAGGAATTCAAAGTAATGTTATGCTCCCTCTATTGTTTTGAGGACTCCATCCTTGACAAGAGCATATTGGCACCATTACATTGGACAATCCACCTCACCATTGAGTGGATTTGTAAAGAGTTCTTTCATCACCATTTTCCATTTTTCTTTGTTGTAAGAAGANNTAGCTAGTGAGGGTCCAAGAGCCTTCCCTTGGAGGAAGAAGGGACTCATAGTCCCCTTTCTTCTTGGTGCTTTGTTTTCACTAATAGATCAACCTCAAACATTGGTGACATGGGTATTTTGGTTCTTTTTGTTTATATGTCCCTATGCTCATGAATTTAGTTTTTATTTCATCTCTTAGTTTAATTCGTAATTGTAGTTTTTATTTTCTTTCCCTAACTCTTTTCTTTACAGCTGTCCTTCTCAGCAGACCCAACTAAGCTTGCAAGCACCTCTATTTTTCTCACCAAGGTGATGAAAGAGGTGCAACACAAGGGTTAGAAGAATATGGGCATTCATCTTGACCCAACATCAATTCTTCTTCCAGGATGGTTGAGGAATGCGTATGCAATGATTCAGAGGAAAAACCAATTTGATTGTCAGTAAGAACCTTTTCAATAGATTCTACCTCCCTTGCTTGTTCAAAATTTTTGGATGGATTCCTCTCATCTCGCAAACAAAATTCTTTTTTGAATTGAGTGTTAGGATTTGCAGCCGATTCATCATTCGTGATTGAATGTGACTAGATGAAAGGGATGCAACCATCATAGAGGATATTTAATACAAATGACATGTCATCAAGATTAAATTTACAGAGAACATGATGGATTCTTGTTGAAAATCCTTCTGGATATGAATTTCCATTGATTAGTAAAGTCTAAAATTCTATATTTTTCAAAAGAATTTAAAAATTCATCTACAAACTAAAACCAGTCAATAATGTGATATGCTGGAAAAGACTCAAACCAATGTTTAATCTGCCCCCTGAAAGTGAAAGTAAACAATCTGCATAAAACCTTTATATCAGAAATATCATTCTTGATGCATTTACACAAAAACTTGTTAAGATGGTTTTTCGCAGATACATCCCACCCACCATCAAAGGTGAGCTTGGACAAGAGAGAGACTGTCTCGTTGGGAATATCAGGTAATGAGAAGTCGAAAGCATATTCCAGCATAGTGATTTGGGGATCCATGGGGAATTAAATATATTCGAAATAAAGGCTCCTACAAGGCCATCTTGTCAGTCGGCCCTCCTTCTAGCACCATTTATTGACGGGAAAAATTGACCGTCCATCAACTAGAAGAACAAATTCGGCCCAGGGTTGTCTAAATAACCCAAGTCGTTTGGAATAAATCATTCTGAAGGGTTTAATGGCTCTGTTAGCCAATCTAAAATTCCTAAAAGAAACAAATAAAAGAAATGGACTAACTAACTAATTACTAATCAATGTATATATATGTACATACGTATAATGTAACTATTGTAGATATATTTAAAAGGAAAATTTATTCCTTACTTATGTACATGATATACAAACTGCAAGTTTTAATCTAAACTTACAAAACTCAATGTGAAAATGTTTTTCTTCGAGGAAGCAGATAAAGAAAGCACATACAAATATTTTTTTGTTTTTTCTTTATAAATCTAAACTAATATAAAAATTAATACTATGAAACAGAAATGTATGGATAGTCAAAATCTGAAACATACATTCGAATTTCAATGATAAACAAATGACAAAAAAATGTAAAGGAGCTAACCTGTTAGTAAATTAGTGATGTGTGTCCAAGCTTCTTCATGATTAGAGAAAATCCAACTACCATGTCCAAGAGGGAAACCTGCAATGAAACTTAAGACTGCTCTAAATAAATTTAGAACAATGTGTTGGCAGTTTGGGTATAATGAATGAAGCAGAGACACCAACATAAACCTGTAATCTCATGATTATACATAATTACTATAAGATAAATCTGAAAGTAATCTGTACATTTCATTTTTCAATTAAAATCGAAAGATAAATCCTGTCGTTTTAAATGAAAACATAATCACAACATTTATATTTAGAGAAGCAAATTGTAGATGGTATTTATAATATAATATCATGCACATCACAGATCATTTAATCTAAAGATATCAGATCTATACATGTGTCAAGACATAACAAAACATAAATGATAACATTATAAACAAAGGGCTAAAGCCAAAATGTGTAAATGCTATTTCATTAAGTTTTGGAGTCACTCCTCCATCTCTTTCTCCCAACAAGGATGCTTTCATTACAAAAATCTATAGTATTTAAAGAGTTCTTGTAAGCTAAACATCCTATATTGTAAGATAGGATCAGATCTTTGGTATCTGAAATTTACAAATATAGAGGGTCTAAAAAAACCTCTCAATATCAAACTATATCTTCAAAATTATTAAAGTTTTGTTTTGATTTACAAAATAAGCCAAAAGGAAATGACTAATTAACTAAGTCCATAAATGATCCATCTTATGAGATCACCACAAGATACATCATATCCTGAAAGAAAATGAAATAGGAAAATTAGACATTTATTTAACTAACATTTTCAAATTTTATATGAAAATTGACTTGAATTCAAACTATTTAAAAAAAGAAGAAAGATAAGCTACATGTTTCTGTAGCTAGTTAAAATAGAAAAAGAAAAAATAAAAAAAAAATCTAATCTATTTTGTTTTCAAATTAGAATCAAATAAAAAACAGAAACAACTATTTGTTATCTCTGCAATTTGACCAAGAGGCACATGATAAATCCAAATCTATGATGGTGAAATTCGTTGAGTTTTTTAGTGATCATTTTATTTAAACTGCTTAATCCCCTTGTTTATAAAAATCATCTCTGAGTTACCCTATTTCTTATTCTTTGTATTTTTATTACCAGTTGGTTTGTCAACAATATCTTGAAATGGCTCAACAGTAGGAGCAAGAGGAACCTTCTCTTTGAATACATCCACTAACTCCTTTTTCAATTTCCTGAGTATGAAATTATATTGAGGCTTTTCCCAAAGGATTTTGCATAGGAACTTATTTTAGTTTAGTGGATGCATGGTATTCATGTGGATTGTTACAAAGGTATTTGATAGCAATATTTAACCTCTGTCTATGATAGAACTCAGCCATTTTCTACAGATCCTCAAATCCACAGATGGGAAATGAAAAATAAAGAAAACTCAAACACAACAGATTTTCTGAGAAAATGTTGTCCAAAAAATGAATCATACCTGTGAAATGAAAACATTTCTGAAGAATCTTCCTGTGATGAAGGTAAATGGGCTCATTTTTGTTCTGGGTTTTCAAGGGATTGATCTAATTCATCACGGTTTGCTAAAAAACATTCCCACAAAAGCGTGTCTCTGGCAGGCAAAAAAAAAATTGAACAGACTGTAACAAGAGTGACTCAAAACAACTGTGGGTTTTGATGGTAGTGGTAGGAGGTAAGTCTGAGTGGATTCCATGAAAATAGAATAAGAAGAGATCATGTGAAATCAAAACAAATATATGGAGGTCTCAGTTATGGGGTTTAAACGCTCCTGATCATGAATGTTTTGAGTACATCCCATTACCAAAACTCTTAACTCGAAATGAGAGGCCTGTCAACTCATTTTGCCAACCAAAGTGACGTACAAGACACTATCCCAATGCGATTAAATCCTATGATATGAAAAGGGTACATTCGAATTGCAAAGGCTAGGATATGGATATGTTTTCATAAACCAAATATTAAACAAAAAATTGGTAAATCCTTTTAAAAGAGATAAGCATACCATCAAATAGAAATTCATCATAGGTGTTTCATTGGTATATGACAAGCTCATTTAAAATGAAAAAGATTAAGCCCAATGACTCCTTGAGACCAAGCCTTGATAAAAATCAAAATGCAACTTGAGTTTTAATTGGTTTGATTCATGCTTACAGTCATGAATCAAGCATGAAAACACGAAATAAAAATGAAATGAAGAATCATAACATCCTTTTTCCAATCGACTAGTCACCTTCAAATAGCAATATTTACATGACAAAGCGTAGGTAGCTGCGGAATTATTATGTGTCGCTTTAAAAGGAAAAAATCATGTAGGGCTGGAAACAGGACTATAAATGGGACAACTTACGTAGGGGAGAGTGCTACCAGGTGACAGTACTTAAAATGCAATGGAGGTGAGAGTACTGCAGAGGAAGATGGGGGGATTCTATAGGCAAATGTTGGAGGGTTTGACTGGGAGATGCAATTGAGATTCAGAGGGAATGATTACATGCCAGTGTCAAGCATATACCTGAAGGGGTTGCATTGGTGTGTGATGACCAAGTACCTACACACATGAAAACCAAATACCCGAAGTGAACAATATCTGAAGATAAAGAACATATAACAATTATTTGATAATTTTGAACATGAGCATGCATACCTGGGTGTGATGTGAGAAAAATGCTACCCTGGGGTCGAGGATGGATGGTGACCTGGGTAATGTGATTCTGTATGTGGCAGGATCCTAATCCCATGGCTGAAGATGGATCGAAAAATGGATGCTTTGAGATCCTGCAATTGAGCATGGAAGTTTGGAAAAAGGGACTATATATAGTTACAGTGCCCACATTTCCACCTCATTTGTACCTACTACCATATTGATTTGACAAGAGGTTTTTAGAGGAGATTTGGATATTTCGAGAGCTCAATCCAGTCGATCCAGGATTAGCGAGTTCTAGGTTAGTGGTCATATCTTCTTGCATAGAAATTAGGATTTCTTTTCTGGGTAGGGTCATACAGATGGTCGTACGATGGGGTTTTGTGAGGGTGGGCCCCACAGTGCATGGGCAATCAAAGGATTCTCATGCATGATTGAACGGTTTTATAGAGGAAAACCATGCATGGGGGTGCATGAGTAAGGGAAATAGGTGTGCATTGGATGTGCACTTATTCGAAGAAGAGTGACGCACTTCTTCACAATTGTTTTTCCAACAGTTGTGCACTCATGCACAACTGTGGAGTGAACAGGTGCACATAAATGCACACCTGTGTGTGTGAGAGGTGTGCACGAATGCATGCCTCTATGTGTGATAGGTGTGCATTGATGCACAACTGTGCGAAGAATAGACATGCATATGTGCGGGCCTATGGGGGTGATAGTCGTGCACATGACGCAAAGCTGCGGGGTGAAAAACTTGTCTTTTTTGAAGTTTTTGTTTGATGAAGTATGATGGTTGAACAAGTGTTGTTTGTGTGAATGCAGGTGAGCAGTTTAGGATGCCAGTCCACTGGAGGGAGAGGGACTGGGCGCACCTCAGGGAGGTGGTGAGGGATGATGAGTCAGGTGTTCGAGGACCGTTCCCAGCATGTGGGTTGCTAAAGTTCTTTGATTTCTCACTACTATGGGCACAGTAGTAACTGTTGTAATTTTTTATTTCTAAGTGGAGCACTGATTTGTAGTGATTCATTGTGTGGGGGAAGCAACTGACATTCTCTTCAGTGGAGGATGTCTACTTTCTAACTGGGCTCCCTTTTCAGGGGAATTCCCTACCTACTGATCCCCAGTTGCCAGGGGAGGCACAATTGGTAGATTTGGCCCAAATGTATTGTTCGGGAGAAGATTTTATGTCAAGCTCAATTGTGAGGAATGGGGTGATGGATGAATTGGTGCATCGTTGCATTGCTACGATGATCATGAGGATCTACGGATCCTTAGCTACTCAGCGAATCAATGGTGGTCAACTGAGGATCATGCATAGGGCATTGGATGGAGAGAATTTTTCTTGGGGCTTGATGCTGCATGCCAAGATGATGGGGAAACTCAACCAGTGTCGAGTTGCTGAATCAGGGGATTTTTCCTTTGGGTCGATCTTGGTGGCATGGTTCTTTGAGAGGGTGCCCATGTTGCACCCTAGAGTTTTTTTGGAGGTGGCTAGTGCACAAGAGCCACGATTGATGCAGTGGGCATCGATTTTGGTATGACATGGGGGTGGGGAGAGTGGATGTTACTTTACGGCCAAGATGGTACGTTTGTGGCATCATATGCCACAGATCATACTGCAGTTCCCCTATGGTGGGATGGACTAATGCCATGACCAGATATGGTTCTACCTCTTGGAGAGGCTTAGAACCATAGAGGCACGTTGATGTTTTTTTTATGTTTTGTGATTTTGATAGTATAGCATATGTTTTATGTATGGATGGATGTTGATGCAATCATTTTTTTGTTGTTTGTGCATATGTGGGGTCGTGAGGGTGAGAGGTGGAGTTGGTCAGAGCGCCCACTCGCTAGGGGCCCATGAGACCACTATGGGGAGAGTCACGGGTAGGAGAGAGATGGCGGAGGGACGAGGTTGGTGCAAGGATATTTGATGATGAGAGAGATGGTAGGAGACACAGGTTTGATGACCCCAATGAATGGACATCACATGCTCCTCCGACAAAGGACGATGGAGTGTTAGAGGACTTCTATCGTTGATTGGAGGTGGTGCTATAAGGAGTGTCATAGGGGATGTGGACTCAAATTCAGGACAAGGGAGTCCTGGAGCAGTGTGTGGGCCTTCTAGCAGAGTTGCAGACCCTGATCGAGAGAGTAACTGTAGCAGGGGTAGCTTTGACTGGGCAGCTTCCCCCAGGACCTAGTGGACCCCCAGTTGGTGGGGCACCTCCACCATATAGAGGATTTGGTGGTGGCGCTCTAGAGACACCATGAGTAATCTTATTTCTATATTTTTTGTATTTATATAGGCCCATGATCCTATTTTTTTAGGGTAGTGTGACACCTATTTTGTACCTATAGGGATGAGAGGGTTCACCTGCCTACGAGAGATGTACTATTTTTGTAAACATTGATGGCACATTGATCGATATATATATATATATATATATGGATATACATTTTTGGGATTTTTTTGACATTCACATGTGATGATGTTTTCTGATGCTTTTGAAGATGTCTAATCTATATCCTATGACAAACGTTTTGATGATTTATGTATGTGTAATGGTGTCTTGATGTGATAAATTCCAATCTAACACTAAGTTAGCCACATTACCTGCTATTTGATTAAATTGTCATGGAATATGTGTAAATGTAATTGATTCAAAATGTCGAGATAAGAGTCTAAATTGCAAGTATTTGTGGAAGAGGCAAGGATCGTGGAAATGGTACACATTGTTGAGTTGCGGGATGACAAGATGGGGATCTAATTAGACTCTACGGTGGAGAATGTGGTGATGACTGGCCTTGGAAAGGAGGTCAATGAAGGTTGTGTATTCTACTTGGTTGTTGGTTGTTGAGCCCAAACATATGTCGTTGGAGTGGAGCAATTCATGTGAGGGGGTATAGAGGGCCCAAGCAGTCGAAGCAAGATTCTGTTTCCAACAGCTAGCTCTGTCAGCATAACTGATGTGGTAGGATGATGGAGGAGTCATCTGTCAATAACAAAAATGGCGAATCAGACATAAGGCATGGAGGGGAAAATGAAGACTAAAAACTCTACAAAAGTATACAAAAAAGAAAAATCCTAGTGTAGAATGACTATGCTCAGGCATAAAATTTCTTTAAGTACAACCTGTTGACGGGTTCTTTGATAGGGTAGCCTTCTGGAGAGGCTAGGATGTATGGACCTTTAGTGAGGCAATGTTGGATGATGTAGGGCCCATGCCATAATGACTCAAATTTTCCATGACTGAATGTATTGTGAGTGATATCGTAGGCAAGAACGAGATCTCCTTTGTTAAATGAGTGAAGGTTGACATGGCAGTCAAAGGTGGCCTTTGACCATTTTTTAGCTGCCTTATTTTTCTGTAATGAAGACTGATGGTCTTCATCTAGAGACTCTAATTTCAGCAAGCACTTCTCCATTGGAGTAGTGTCGGGTAATAGCTCTATAGTGGTGCACAATGTGGGAGTTTCGCACTTGATGGGGAGAGTGGCTTTAACCCCATGGAAAATATGAAATGGTGTAAATCTAGTGGCAATTTTAACTGTTGTATGATAATCCCATAGTGTTGAAAACAACATATGATGCCCATAGTCCAAGTAAGAGAGGATGATGTGAGTGAGATCATGGAAAACATAGGTCATGGCTCATTGTAACATTGCACCGACGTTCTTGAGTCCAAAAGGCATGACACGATACACAAAGGTGCCCCATGGGGTGGTAAATGCAATTTTATATTGATTTTGTGGATGGATTTGTATTTGATTATAGCCAGAGAATTCGTCCATGAAGGATAAGGCCTCATGGTCGACGCATTCATTGATAATTTGGTCGATGAAAGGTGCAAGGGAAGTTGTCTTTGGGACAAGCGTGGTTGAGATCGTGAAATTTGGTGTAGAAGTGAATGGTGCCTTGTTTTTTATTAACGGGGATGGGTTTGGAGACCCATGACATGTATGTGATGGGGTATATGAACCTGATAGCCCGTAGTTTATCAATTTCATCTTTGATGGCGACTGCTTTGGATGGGTGCAGTGGGCATTGCTTTTGTCATATAGGGGTGACATCTAGCCATGTGTCGATGTGATGTTCGATAATATAATGATCGAGGCCAGACATCTCCGTATATGACCAGGAAAAATGTCACGGTATTCCTAAAAGAGAGCTTTGTAAGCTGTGAGTTCTTCAAGGGAGCATGCAATGCAAATGGTGATTTCTTCTACGATTCCAAGTTTGATGGAAATATCAATTTTGACAGTGGGGAAAATGTTGGCCATGTTACCTTATTCAAAAACATCGAGGGTAGGGATAGGGTTGTTGAACCAGTCTATATGCCCTGATAGAATAAAATCCTTGGTTTCAATTGCATATATGGATTTTTGGCTAGGAGGGTCAAAGGCTTCTTGTGAGAGAAAGAGCTCTTTGTGATGAAGTGCATTCCATGGGCAATCAGGGGTAGTTAGTTCTTCCAGGATATTTTTGTCACTGTGAAAAATGAGAGAATATAGGGGGTCTAGGGAGGTAACGTTGGTGACTGTCACCATGTGATTGTCTTCAGGTGACGAAGATGTAGAGGGGGTGGCCTAGGTAGGTTGTGACGGTTCACTCTGCATGAACCAAATGTATAGAAACTGTGGATTAAAAATTGTGGGCGGGTGTAAGATTTCCATGGGGAAATGAACCAGAGGATTGGGGGGATTTGGGGGCAAATCCTCATATAGGCTATCCATGAACCATGGAGGAAGGGGAAGTGCCTCAGGTTCATGAGAGATAATATGAACTATATCTAGAGATGGAGTAGGGGTAATCACTGGTATCACTAGAAGTGTGGTGGTCAGAGGATTTTGAATAAGGGCCATTTAACGACGCCTATATTCAATGATCATACGACATTGGTACGTGATAGGATAAAGTGATTCACAAAGAGAGCAAGGGCATCTCATCCATTTGTTGACTAAGGTTGTGACATAATTGATGTCAGTGACATGGGTACTTGATGATGTGGATGGAGGGGGTTCTTGCTGAAAGATTTGGTGTACTTCCATTAGCATCTATCCAAACTAACGTAGCACAGGGCAATGGTGGATGTAATGGACATATTCTGAACAGATGGAACACACAAGTTTGGTTTGCATATCTTTGCTACCTGTAGTAGGGGGTGTGGTGGTAGTACTAGGTGTTCTTGGTGAAGCAACGGGCGATGTGGTCGCTCGGGGGAGTTGGATTGGATTGCGTAACTTGGGGAGAGAGGGAAATCTATTTATGGGGTGTCCTTCTTTCTTGCATAGTGCACAAGGAGGCTGAACTTGGGGGGGGAAGTGCAGCAGTGGCATCTTTCATCTTCCATCTGCCCCTAGATCTAGCGGTGGTGCTAGAAAGTGGGGGTGAGGGTGGTGCATTTGGAGTGAGTACTGGAATCTGCATCGGGATTCCTTCTATTTAGGGAGGGAGGAATGGTTGAGGGACATGTTATTGCATAGTTTGTAGAAGCAAGAAAGGCTAAAGAATAGTAGGTGAAACTGGAGGAACAAGAACCTTCCTCACCCAATGTCACCACAATGAGGAGGCTCTTTCTATTTAGGGAGGCTAGGCCCAGGGGAGACGGCCCCGGTAACCTGGGGTTTTGAAAGGGAAAAGGCTAACAACACAAAGATGAAGTTCTCTTTCACAGATTACCGCCAGTCAGATAGTCCCAGCTAAATAGACAATAATAGAGTATAACCAAAGAAAAGGAAATAACCTACCTAAGACAATAGAACAAGGAAACTAATATGTGGAATCTTGGTTAATACTTCATATAAATAAATGACTATCTGATATTCAATATGAGCAATTTGAAAGGTAAATGTTGATGAAGTCAATGTTTAGAAGATAACAATGGAATTAATATCACTTCATCAATAAATACTTGAATGATACGACATTCAATATAAAAAATAACCTCTTAACTGAATTAATGCCTTCAACTACCATTCAATTACTCAAAAGTCAAAATGTTGCTGCAATAAAGATGAAACATTCAATGATGATGTCAACAACTTAGGGTTAGTAAGTTAGTCTAGGCTAGGGTTATTGTAGTCGGGGTTTCAATTTCAAGAGGTTTTAGAGTGTTTGGATCCAATTCTACTTCAACGCTAGAGGTCTTAGATCAGTGCCTTAGGGTTAATGGAGTCATAGGTGAAGAACGCAAAAGTTGAATGAGATGAGATTTTGAAGGACTGGAGGGATAAGTTTTGAAGTGCTTCTAAAGCAGGGCTCCAAAATCATAACCCTAGGGGAGAGAGGCTCACTTTAGTTTTTCTAAAGCAAGGCCTCGTGCTCTCTCTTCCTTCCTGACAAACAACTAGCTCAATGAAAAGAAAAGTCAAGACAAGAGGGATTAAAGAGGGAGAGTGTTGCTAAGGCAAGTCTCTTTCATCAAACCCTAAAAGAAAATAGCCCTAGGTGTAGATAACCTAGGCCTGGGACGTCCTCTTCCTCTTGAAGTCAAAAGGTACGGATAGCTTAAGGGAAGAAGAAAAAGGAGTGTAGCTATGGCTAGGTTCTCTTCTTCTTCTTCAATGGCTAAATTTTTTTTTATTAGGGGACATGAGACAACCACCTACTTGTGTGCTTGTCCCCTAGGGTTTTGATTCAAAAATATTTATAAATAGATGCAAGAAATTAGACTACAACCATTCAATCAAGAAGTTTTGTAGAAAAATACTTACAAATCATCAAGAAAATAATCATGTAAACCCTAGTTGTAACACCTTCCCTTAAGAAAAACACCAAAGAATGCCAAAAATCTCTTCCTTCAACAAGTGCAGCTTCCTCAAATCAGCCAATAACCCAAATGAGGCACAAATTTTAGAACTCACCAAGTGGTGAGTGAAATATCGATGATAAATGAGAGTCAAAACCCTCAATATATAGTGTATCAATGACCTAATTTTACTTTTTAGGTCATAAAAAGGTCGACAAGGCCATAATACCAAAATAATACCATTTTTACATTAAATTGTCAAATTAAAACCCTAATTGATTTGCAAAGAGAGTAAAATCCCCTTCAAGGGAGGTGCTAGCCCTTTCTAGAGAAAATGAGACATCCAGGAGCAAAATGCTAGCCCCCCAGGGGCCTCTCTAGCATGCCACACATGCCACTGCTACACAGTCTGCCTCCAAAAGCATTCATGAAGTTGGATGACATCATGGTGAATATGGAGATGTCCCAAGCCTTCCAAGGCTAGCGTTCCACTGAAAAGGGGTCATTCTCCCCTGGTGTAGCCCTATCAGAGTGCCTCTAATGGAACGTCCTCTTCCTCTTTGGTGTAAAATCCATGATCCATCTCCATCCTATCTCTACCCCCCTAATGGGGTATCTACATCCATTTGGTGGGCTCTTCAGCCCCATGGAGGTCTGAACTGGTCATGTCCCCATGTGTACTGGTCCAAATGGTACTTGTCCGTCGGGCATGGTCCTGCACATCAAAATCTTGTTAGACAACTGAGAGGGGGCAGGGGGTGAATGAGTTGTCACCGTGCTTGAACAATTATGCTTCTTTTTAAAATATTTACAAGGAACTCAAATATGATCACAATAATGCAGAGAAATAAGCAAAGGCACATTCAACATCGGTCACATATATGAGAATGACAGAGACAGATAATTCCTAAGGAAACCCATACAGGGTAAAAACCTCTTTTTCTTTATATGATAAGTATTATCTAGATTCTTTACATTATCATACATATGAGCACCAATTCATTGTGAGGCTACAACCTCTGGTTTTTCAAGATGCAACTTTCTAAGAGCACCAACTCTCTATTTTCTCTAGCACCCACTAGAAGGAAGTACCAACCCCCTGGTTTCTCTAGCAGCAACTAGAAGGAAGCACCAACTCCCTAGTTTCTCTAGCACCAACTAGAAGGAAGCACCAACTCCCTAGTTTCTCTATCATCAACTAGAAGGAAGCACCAACTCCCTGAGTTCAAGCACCCACTTGAACCTTTGAGGACACTAGTCCTCCTTAGCACCTCCCAACCACCCTGATATATAAATTCCTTGTTACTAAAACTTATTATAGTGATATAAAGTTATTCAATGGCTTACCAACCTTGTTGTTGTTATGTTACACTACTCTGCTCTGTCTGCATTAGTGTCTTCTGCACGCCCCTTGCACTTTTTTTTCTTCTGCCTTTTATACTCTCTATACCATATCCCTTCAATGCAGCCTTCCTCTACTGTGCATTTCTGCACCTGAGCTCTGCCTCCTTGCTCACACTTGAATCCTTCCCCACGAAAACAACCCTCATCTCTTCTTTATTCAACATTCTTATAGTCCCTGTGCTCCTTGTGCATGCAATATGTGCCATGCCTCTACATGGTCACACCGCGCCAAATCTCCTACACATCTCGAGTGCTTTTCCTGATCATCACAACTCTTCAGATTCTCTGGTGGTTCCCGCCACGCGTTTAACATCACTGGGTGTTCTTCTAATATTCCTTAACCTCATTGGCAGTTGAGACTCCTCATATTCTCTGGCACAGTTGAGCTTATGCCTTATGTTTCAGTTACAGACTTCAATTCTCATCCATCTATCAATACCCCTAAAAATCATCTTGCTTCACTGGATGCTTAGAGAATCTTCATCTCCTCTGGTGATCACATAGAGGTCTCTTCGAGTTCTCTGGCAGAGACCATCAATGGTTTCTAGTAGTTATCCTGTGACGTGCTACAGTAGCCCTCCTATCTTGTTCAAATTCACTTGCACCGTTGGATTGATTCCAAGGGATCTTGCATTCATTTTGGCATTTCGGCTTTCGGTAGTTTGGCATTTGTGTGACCATGTGTCTCAACATTCCTAGTCATGATCCCTAAAAAGGAGCTTGGTTACTCTAGCTCTTTCCTCCATCTCCCGCTGATGTGACCATAGCCTTATGCAAAAGGCGCTTTCGCAATTTTGCATTTCGTGAATCTGGAGATGAGGCATCTCAACTCTCCAAGTCGTGATCCCTGAAACCCCGAAATGGCGTGGGATCAACGGTCTCGATCAACACTTGATCTGATGGCTCAGATCATTTCACGATTTCGCATGTCATGATTTTGACATTCTTGATGTTCAGTGTTCTTGTCACTACAAAGTCCCGATCCTCGAAACTCTGAAATGGGGTTGGATCAACGGTCCAGATCACATCTTCATCTGATGGCTGTGATTAAGTCGTGATTTCGCATATCGCGATTTCAGGATTACTGTGGTTATTATTCTTTGACATCTCCAACTCTCAATCTATGAAACTCCAAAATGGACTGGGATCAATGGTCCAGATCAAACCTTGATTTGACGGCTCAGATTAAGTTGCGATTCCGCATATTGCAATTTCGAGATTCCTGTGGTTATTATTCTTTGACATCTCCAACTCTCAATCCATGAAACTCTGAAATGGACTGGGATCAACAGTCCATATCAAACCTTGATCCGATGGCTCAGATTAAGTCACGATTCCGCATATCGCAATTTCGGGATTCTTGTGGTTATTATTCTTTGACATCTCCAACTCTCGATCCGCGAAACTACGAAATGGACTGGGATCAACGGTCCAGATCAAACCTTGATATGATGACTCAGATTTAGTCGTGATTTCACATATCGTGATTTTGAGAGGTTAGGGAACCCCTTTCCTTTGACTCTCTAGTCAGCGAACTGACGATCTTTCCCCACGTGTCCTACCTGATGATGGACGGTCCTCCTTATTTCGGGATTTTATGAGCCTACTACTCGTTGCACTTTAAAGAATGTGTAGGTTCTCCTTGATCCAACAATGGTCGAATCCCATGCTTGGATTTAATGCCTAAGATCTATCCTCCTCTTTAATGTGCTCTTCTTGTCTACATTGAGATCTGACAGCCATCGGGAATTCTAAATTGTTGATCCAATGATCATGGTTGCTTCTCTTCCCTGATTATCATTGCATTGTTGATCATCGTTGTTGTACTCAATCCATCATCGCTGCTGTACTTTCCATCAATGACAAGCGTATGCTTCCTGTAAAACATGCCAACAATCTCCCCCTTTGTCATTGATGGCAACTAAGGCACCCGAATTCTTTTCTCCCCCTTTGACATCAATGTCAAAGAAGAGACATGCTCCCCCTGAGGTGTTGCAGTAATTTTAGGAGGCATTAGATATTCAAACAATACAAAAATCCCCCTAACAAGATGGACTCTTTTAGATGTGAGACGAAATGACAACCAACTTCTGTTTGAGATATTCAAAAGGTGTCTTGGCTAGGGGTTTAGCAAAGATGTCTGCAATTTGTTCTGTAGTGGGAATGTAATGGACCTGAATAGTCTGATTGGTGACCTTCTCTCTTAGAAAATGATATTTTATGGGAATATGCTTGGTCTTGGAGTGGAATACAGGATTTTTAGACACATTGATGGCACTAGTGTTATCACAATGAACTGGGATCGATGCAGTGTATTTTACCTCTAAGTCTACAAGTGTCTGAATCATCCATAATACCTGAGTGCAATAGGTAGAAGCAACAATGTACTCTGCTTCTGTGGTTGATAAAGAAATGGAACTTTGCTTTTTACTAAGCCAAGCTACTAAGGAGTCACCCAGGAAGAATGTTCCTCCACTGGTGCTTTTTCTCTCATCAACACAGTTTGCCCAATATGCATCTGAATAAGTAGTCAACTGAAGATTTTGATTTCAGGGATACCACAGACCATAAGTCATTGTTTCTTTTAAATGCTTGAATATCCTTTTGACAACTTTCAAATGACTCTGTTTGGGTGCAGCCTGATATCTTCCTACCATTCCTACAACATGCATTATGTTTGGGCGATATGTTGTGATGTATAACAGGCTTCCTATCATTGATCGATATGAGCTTTGATCAACATCAGGTGAATCATCATCCTTGCTTAATTTACATCCAGTTACCATAGGTGTACCCATAGGTTT
>JZKD02S1604878.1:1077192-1103718 GCA_000966675.3 Picea glauca | reverse complement strand
AAAGTAAAACAATCAACATGCAAATGTAAAGAAAAGTACCTACCTTTACCTACCTATTGGTTGGATGTTCGATGTAGTCAAACGACCAGTGTAGCCAATCCAGCAATGTCCCACGATGCCTGCCCTTGTGCTTCATCATAAACCAAAATAGTGATAAATCAAGCACAAAAATGTCATGAGTTAGAATATATATCATATCATCGGAAATCTCAAAGTCTAACTCATGGAGGCAGGTGGGAGGGATAAAATCCTGCCAAGTCCATCTCTGAGGAAAGTACTCAATCCACTTCAGGAAAGGGTCAAGAAAAGTCCAAGGTTCATAACACTGACTCAAAAGGTCGGTACACTAGCTACCTAAGACGTTCTCATACTGTGAAGTCTGGGAAGGGATTGACAAAGATGTATTAGACGACTGACAAATTCTCAAGGGATAGTTGAAAAACTGAGAAGATACACTTAAGATTGTAATATTTAACCAACCCTTGGATTCTAGGGTTTGTCTAAGAGGAAACTCTATATAAAAGATATACTTCCCGACTACACCTTTAATGGGAAAGAAAGGTAAAGTAATAATAGGTGGCTGGAGTGAGAATTCATGAGAATCCTTCTTTAGGCAAACAATGTTCTTACTTCTATCAAAATCTGAGCACAATGGTCATTGGAAATCATCTTCATGGAGATAATCCAAGTTCTCAGAAGGGTACTCATCAAAAATATCAAGGTAAGACTGAAAATCATCAGAAGAACAAGGTACTAGGTCATCCTTGGTTTTTTGAAAAGTACAGGTGGAAATCTCATCTCCTTGTTGCCATCGGTCAAAAGTAATCTGATGTGATAATTGCAAGGGAAAAACTTGGAAATGAATCTTAGTGTCATAGATGAGATCCAGGTCATAACCAACTATATCTCACCTACGTCTCCCAACATGTATGAACTCATCAATGTTATCAACAATGTCACTATCTGTGTCATAACATGCAAGGTTTGAAACATTTGAAAACTCATTATCCTCCTCCTCATTTCCTTCATCATAAAGTAAAGCATCATCAAAAACTAGGGGAGGAGGGCAACTTACTGTTTCTTCTTGTGCAGGGGCTTCAAGGACTTTGGCATTTTCAGCATGTCTTATTGTTTCATCCTCATGGATTGCTTCTTTGTATTCAATTGTACAGCAAGGAATATCCATTTCATTCAAAACGTTCGTTTCTTCTTCATTTTCTGAATCAAGGAATAAGGTGTCATCAGAATCCTGAAGTGGAAAGAAACTAACCTCATCCTTTCTTTTTTGTGTAGGAGAAATAGGTTCTTGGATTACCTCATCAGAGTGAGGAGAAGGGGTTGGTACTTCATCATCTTGGTTAGGTTTTTTCTCCTTAATCACATCCTCATTCTATTTGTCAAATTTTTTTTCCCTTCTCTCTTGTGGATCTTCAGCAAAGGTTTCAAGGGAAATTAGTTTTATCAAGCTAAGAGTGTCCATGGTATGGTCATTGGTTCTGGACAAGGAGAGATTCTTTTCGATTCGAATGGCCATGTTGTGAGATTCTTTAAGTGTTTTTGGATTCTTTTTATTTAGGAGGAAGCTCAAATGCCTCTGAAGCCCATTAGTATAGAGATAAATGTGGTACTTGTCTTTAGGATGATGGCTTTTAGGAATCTGGTAAAGCAACCTCTGGAACCTAGCCCTGGAAACTCTGACAATCTCATCCTCTGTTTGTTTTATGCCTTCAAGACCTTTCAACAATGATTGTATATATTCCAATTTCATAACCCACCTTGCAAGGAATATTTCTTCAAAATGGTCCATAGATATGATGTTGGTAGCTGGAATATTATCATACTATCTTCTAGCCTCTCCATGCAGAGAGGCAGAGAAAAGTTTCATCACCAAATCTTCAGCCTCATCACTGACAGGGCAGTATTGAAAGAAAGCCCAGAATTTGCTCATGTGATAATCGAGACTTTCTCCATCGATGCCAACGAATCTAGGGAGCCAATTTTTATAAAGGGGGGTAATTCATCTAGGATATCTCGAGATTTTACTCATGTCCAAAGGTTTGTAGTTCCCTGGATTCCATTGTGAATTCATAGTTGGCTTCATCATTAGTGGAGTCGCTAGATAGTTTTCTTGAAACTGTCAAAGAAATAGTGAAAACACCCTAGCGGAGTCGCCAGGTAAGCTTGTAAGATAAGGCATCTAGAGGCAAGTCTTATCGAAAAGTGTCATCTGAGGAGAATTGACTCAGTGTTCCCCGGCAATGGCACCAAAATTTTATCGCACAATTTGTAGACGCAAGAAAGGATAAAGAATAGTAGGCCAAACTGGAGAAATAGGAACCTTCCCCACCCAATGTCACCAAAATGAGGAGGCTCTTTCTATTTAGGGAGGCTAGGAACAGGGGAGACGTCCTCGGTAACCTGGGGTTTTGAAAGGGAAAAGGCTAACAACACAAAGACGAAGTTCCCTTTCACAGATTACCACCAATCAGATAGTCCCGACTAAATAGCCAATAATAGAGTATAACCAAAGAAAAGGAAAGCACCTTCCTGAGACAATACAATAAGCAAATTGATATGTGCAATATTGGTTAATACTTCATATAAATCAATGACTATATGATATTCAATATGATAAATTTGAAAGGTAAATGTTGACGAAGTCAATGTTTACAAGATAGCAATGGAATTAATATCACTTCATCAATAAATACTTGAATGATACGACATTCAATATAACAAATAACCTCTTAACTGAATTAATGCCTTCAACTACCAATCAATTACTCAAAAGTCAAAACGTTGCTGGAATAAAGATGAAATATTCAATGATGACGTCATGAACTTAGGGTTAGTAAGTTATTCTAGGCTAGGGTTAGTGTAGTTGGGGTTTCAATTTCAAGAGGTTTGACAGTGTTAGTATCCAATTCTACTTCAACGCTGGAGGTCTTAGATCAGTGCCTTAGGGTTAATGGAGTCATAGGTGAAGAACGCAAAAGTTGAAGGAGATGAGATTTTGAAGGACTAGAGGGATAAGTTTTGAAGTGTTGCTAAAGCAAGGCTCCAAAATCATAACCCTAGGGGAGAGAGGCTCACTCTGGTGTTGCTAAAGCAAGGCCTTGTGCTCTCTCCTCCTTCCCGGCAAACAATTAGCTCAATGAAAAGCAAAGTCAAGACAAGATGGTTTAAAGAGGGAGAGTGTTGCTAAGGCAAGGCTCTTTCATCAAACCCTAAAAGAAAACAGCCCTAGGTGTAGATAACTTAGGCGTAGGATGTCCTCTTCCTCTTGAAGTCAAAAGGTACGGCTAGCTTAAGGGACGAAGAAAAAGGAGTGTAGCTATGGCTAGGCTCTCTTCTTTTTCTTCAATGGATAAAAGTTTTTCTATTAGGGAACATGAGACAACGACCTACTTGCGTGTCTGTCCCCTAGGGTTTTGATTCAACAATATTTATAAATAGATGCAAGAAATTAAACTACAACCATTCAATCAAGAAGGTTTGTAGAAAAATACTTACAAATCATCAAGAAAATAATCATGCAAACCCTAGTTGTAACACCTTCCTTCAAGAAAAACACCATAGAATGCCAAAAATCTCTTCCTTCAACAAGCGCACCTTCCTCAAATAAGCAAAAAACCCAAATGGGGTGCAAATTTCAGACCTAACCAAGTGGTGAGGTCTGAAATATTGATGATAAAATGAGATTCAAAACCCTCAATATATAGTGTATCAATGACCTAATTTTACTTTTTAGGTCATAAAAAGGCTGACAAGGCCATAATACCAAAATAATTCTATTTTTACATTAAATTTTGAAATTAAAACCCTAATTGAGCTGTAAAGAGAGTAAAATCCCCTTCAAGGGAGGCGCTAGCCCTTTCTAGGGAAAATGAGACATCCGGGAGCAAAATGTTAGCCCCCCATGGGCCTCTCCAACATGCCACACGTGCCACTATTGCCCAATCTGCCTCCAAAAGAATCCATGAATCTAGATGATGTCATGGTGAAGATGGAGATGTCCCAAGCTTTCCAAGGCTGGCGTTCCACTGAAAAGGGGTCATTCCCCCCCGATCTAGTCCTGCCGGAGTGCCTTTGATGTAACGCCCTCTTCCTCTTCAGTGCAAAAGCCCTGATCCATATCCATCCCGTCTCTACCCCCCTGATGGGGTCTCTACATCCATCTGGTGGGCTCTTCAGCCCCATGGAGGTTTGAACTGGTCATCTCCCCATGTGTATCGGTCCAAATGGTACTTGTCCATCGGGCATGGTCCTGCACATCAAAAGCTATGCCCTCCATGGGCTCATCAGTCATCGAGATCATAGCAATGTTAATCACATATCATCATCAATATTATTAAACACATGCATAAAAACCCTAATACATCAATCAATAGCTCAAAGAAATTACAAAAACCTGCCATACAAGATTGGAGAAAAAAAACAAGACATCCTATTGGGCTAGTGTCCACAAGAAAAGGAAAGTTTTTGGGAAGGTTTCATCCAAGACATGTAAGTGAGGTGATGTGGCTAGGGGATGTCCAGACATGTGGGTGCAATGAGGGCCAAGGATACATATCATTATCTATGGATGCCTTTGTAGAAGGCGAGCTGTGCCTCTCATGGATGCAATTTTTCCAAGCCCATTCTTTCCTTTATTCTTTTTCTTTCTTTATTGCTTTATTTTCTTTTTCTTCTTCTTCTTTTTATTCAAGGGCCAACCAAAGGACACTGCCTTGGCATGGTGAGCAGAGATGATAGCATTACCCACAAGTAATTTCACAGATATGAGAAGGTTGGCTCATGATGAGACCCCCTTTCCCTTGGCCATGTAACCAAAGGTCACTGCTCTGGCGTGGTAACCAGATGGTGGCAATGTCATTCTATTAGGTACCCATGAACCTAATAGGCTATCTCATGATGAGACCCCCTATTCTCTGACTAGGTCTTGTTTGTTATTTTCTGAGTCCCTCTTGTTTCTTGTTGAGAGGCCTTTTATTGCCTTCTCGGGGATCCCAGGGCGAAGCATCTCGAGGTTTCATTTCTAGGCTTTTGTCTTTTACCAGCTTATTTTACATTCTGGGCCTTTAGCTTGTTCTTCCCACGAGATAAGGTGAAATCCTACAAATAGGTCAACCCAATTCCCGAACAAGGGGAATGGGATAGATGAACGGTTGATAAGATGAAACAAAGGTGCTATGATGGGAGCGAATGATGGCTTCTCATAAATCCCCCTAGTGGAAAACCAAGACCTATGGGCACATGCTTGCTAGGGCACCCAGTCAATTTCCCCAAGCATGGTCATGTAGGCTAATGTAAGATCCAAGCAATTGTTAGAGATAAAAGGAATTAGATGCATATATTTAAAGGTTTCAATGATCCAAGGTGACACATACCATGATACCTGGATCAAGCTAAAGGTGATGGATGCTGCTACTACTGACAAGACAAAGGTGATGGAAGAAGAAAATGATGGGCCCTCCAGGGCCATGCTCAGGTCAATCTTTCTCTTGGTAATCCATGTCTAGGACCTGTGGGCCTCAAGACATGATCTCCTAGTTATCCCTAAAAAGTGGGGATAATAGGACCATCGTGGGGGGGTTTAGATATCATATCAGAATGGAAAGCACCATGTTAGCAAGGGTAAGTGTTGCGGCTACCTGGAAGGCTTGTACTCCCGGTGGGGGGTAGAAGAAGGGAATTTGAGTAATGTCTTGGGGAATTGTCTCACAAACTAGGATTTGACCCTGGGGAAGAGTGAAATCAGGGATAAGTGGTGTCTTAGGGTTCTCAGGGGGCTCATGTGGTAGATGTTCTATGACTAGTGGGATGTCAAAGGGTGAAGAGCCTCGATTGGAGGAATGGTATCTTTAGTTTCCATTCCATCGAAAGATATGAAACACACTTGTGCTGAGGGATGTATGAGTGATGGTGCTCCATTGTATGTCCCTAGAAAGGATGGGTCCTTGAAAATGTCAGGGCCCATCTCGATGAGTGGGTAGGCATCGGAATTAGTGTGGACAAGAGATAGGATGTTATAGATGTTGGAGGAAGGGTTGGGCTCGTAATGTGAAACTTGGTCGATGGTGATTATCTTCCCATTGTGGAGGAACATCATCGTTTGAAACACAGAAGAGGCCACAACCTTCAGAGCATACATGTATCTACGTACAAACAATATGTTTTAATTGAGCGGGGCGTTTATAACCTCAATGTCGATAAGAATGGTTTTTCCCCCGAGTTCAATGGGGACATTTTGAAAGAGCCCTTCAGGAGAGGATTTTTGTCCGTCATAAGTTCTTAAAGTGATGGAATATGGTATTATCTCGGGGGAGCCAATTTTATGCCATACAGTTTTGGACATGATGCATGTGGATCCACCTTCATCAATGATGCATCGATGAACTGTGATGTTTCGAATTCTGACTGGTATTTGGAAAAATACCAAAGTGGGGAGACGGGGTTCCCCACAATCTAGATCAAATGTGATGAGTCTACTATCAGCAGGGTTGACTTCCCCCAAGGTGGAAAGCAATGATTTTTGTTGAGTAGGAATGGTTTGGAGGATCTCCAAGACTGACATGGTTGTAAGAGATTGCGCCAAGTCATCAACCAAACTGTAATTGTGTGCCACCCTAGCTTGAGGGTTGTTGACATTCCGTAATAATGGGATGCGAGGAATACGAATGGGTGGTTCAGTGTTAGGGTGTGGAATCATCAAAGGTTGTCTGAATGTAACTGGATCTTCCTCCGAAGTGGTGGGAGTAGAGTCAGGGGGTGCGATGTATTGACGACTGCACGTTTGTAGAATAATTTATTCTTCGCTAGTGAGGAGGATTGTGCGATTCGCCGGATTCCCAGGATTTTGATACTGTCCCATCTATGGTGGGGCAGGGTGCATTTCCTATTGGGTGTTCATCACACCTTGATGTGGAATAGGTTTTTTAAATACCGTCGGGGGTGGTTGTTGCAAATACTATTGTCAGTCCTATTGAGGGGCAGGCGACACTGGAGGACGCAACGCATTCATGGAATATTTCATCCATTTGAATTTGATGATTTGTGGGCAATGGTGAGTATAATGACCATGCTCACCACAAAGGGCACAAGGGAAGTTCATCCAAAGGTTTTTGTTTTTCCTCCCTTGGCATTTGTTGTTATTTCCACCTTGGGGGTTTTGGTTCCCCTGATTCTGCTTGCCCCCAACAGGTTGGTTTTGTTGGGGGTTGTTTTCCCTTGGTCCTGGAATATTATTGTTTCAGTTTTTTCCTTTATTTTTAGCATTATTCGATGGATGGGTTCGATTTTCCATCGATTTTCCATATTCAGTTGTTCAAAATTTTGAAATTGTTGAATGGGAGAGGGATGAACAAAGTTAACCCCAATGTATGGTTGTCCTTGTAGTGGAGCCATGGGTTGTGGAGGGCTAGGAAATGGAAAATATGGATTATTTTGTGGCAATGATCTGTAGGGTACATAGTAAGGCATAATGATTTCACTAGTGCTCAGGGTGTAAGCAAAGGTAGAGGGGGTACCAGAACTTGGTTGAACTGTTGGGTGCATCAGGGGTGCCGACATGGGTCCACTCATTAGTCAGGGGGGAATAGTCGGCTATGGCTGCTGATAAGGGGGGGAGGGTAATAAATAGGTCCTTCATACATTGGTGGTTATTGGGGTGTACCATACATAGGTGGTGGTTGGATGTATGGATTGTGGTGTGTTGTGGTACCAATCAATCCATCCTCTGAGTGAGACATCCCAGGTTTGTCCTAGACGAATGGTACCGGTCTCAGGGCATCAGGTAGTACTGTGTATAAGTATCTTGACTGTGCATAAATGAGGTTGTACTATTGAGCCTTGCCTATGGATTCCTCTTCATTTTGGGGGATGGTGGAGGCCACATCTTTGGCATGGAGAGAGACGAGTGATCTGAGAAACCAATCAAGGCATTATTCTTTGGTGGTTTCTACTTTGCATAGACTACGTCGCCGACAACATTCATGAATGTGGTCAGCGATATGTGTGGATGAGGATTGTTTAAACTTAGAGAGCAATTCTAGACCATTGTTGTGGAGAATTGGTAGTTGAAAGAAGGTAAAAAATGTTTTGGTCAATGATTCAAAAGTCACATGGGACCTTGATTTTTTGTCTACATACCACTTGGCTAACGGGCTTGTGAGTGTGCTCTGAAATAACCTTAATCATACATATTTGTCCATGATGTTGTTTGAAGAGAACCATAGGTGGAAGGTCATGACATGGTTGGTAGGATCTTCTCCTTCCTTTCCTTCAAACTTGGGAATGTCCGAAGGTAGTTTGGTAGGCATTGTAGGCCATGTGGGATCATGCAGTATAGGATCGATGGTGAGCTCACTCATATTCGATATGTTGAGGGAAGCCAAGTATGGCATATGGAGTGGTGGCATATGATTAGTTCCAGCTATGGTGTGAGTGGTTTGTGTACCTGACCCGTGAGGGGGGTTAGGTGGGGTTGTACTTCCCCCTTGGGAAGAAATTTCCCCCCTACTTTCTTGTAAAGGAGAGCTAGTGGATGTTTGACCTTGGGAAGTGGACCCAAGTAAAGTGGAACCAAGAAAATATGATCCCAATATAGTAGGAATCACAGGGGTGTGAGAGGGTTGGGTCGATGAGTTGGCGAGACTAGGAACTCCTCCTAAAAGAGGAGGGAGGTTCTACAAGCGTCTGGAACAATGAGGATTTTGTGGGTCCCCTATGATGTTTGAATAGCAAAGTGGATGTGTGTGAATGGTGATGAGAGAAATGAAATGAAAAAGAGTCTTTGTTATAATTTTGGACCTTCAAAATATGTTTCACAATCGCCTGTAATCACAAGAGAATCATACATAAATCAAATTGAAAAGAAGCATACATGTGGGTAGGTGGATTTTTTCCACATGGGAGAACAAAGAAAACAAATGATCGTGTCCTAAAATACGTAATTTCCTTCCTCTCAAATAGAACTAGACCTTCCAATAGCACTCAAAGGGTCTGAAGCCACCAGAAGAGGAACTAGTGAAGGATGAAACAATCAGTTATAATGAGGGGTAGAAGGTGCATATCTCGAAAGAGCTGGCGATATTTCCTAATAGCCACACAAAATTTGATCAAGGTGCAATTGCAGCCCACAATTTCCACCTGGGTAGATTTCTTAAAATTTGGTCATTAGGTACCTCAATCAAAGTGAGACATTTAGATTTTCATCCTCAAAAATGGGTCATGGGTGGATCCTGTCTAAGAGGTGGGTGCCTCAAGGGGGGACACATAGAACAACTAGACCTTGACCTTCGACTCTTCATGGGTATCTCCCCACCTTATGGTGTAGTGATGTAGGAGAATCACTCCATGTCAGTAGCGTGCCATCTAGCTAGCACATCCATCACACATTTAATGGAGAAAGGGAGAGGCACAACCCTCTCAAATTTGAAACTCGAAATTTCAATAAATGTTGTAAGGATTTTAATGCCAGACCACGCCTTTATACAGGTAGTGGTTGAGGTTTCCTTTAATGGTTACCTACACCTAAGTCCAGATCAGTCATGTCTGCGACTTCCTTTTGTGTAATGTAGTCATAGGAGTAGGAGCCACTCTGAGATAGCAATGGCACAGAGGCAGTGGATGAGGATAAGCTAAAGAGAGCTCTATTTTGTAATGAGTCTCAGGAAGAGTAGAGTGGAGAGGGAGAATAGGAGAATTCTTAGGTAGAGAGATCTCGAGGGAGAGAACTGAGACTCTGTAGCAGTCCAGTTTTTGTAAAACACATTTTGTATAGACATTTGGAGATTAATACAAAGAGAAGTTTTTCCTACCCATGAATTGTCTGTTTATGTTTATGCATTTGAATGTCACTTGTATGATGTAGATATAGCTTATAGATATATTTTAATATCTATTTGTGAGTTTGTCGGTTTCTATCTGGGTTCTTTAGGCCGTGCACGGAGTGCACAACATAACATTGGAAGTTCTATAGCCAATGCAAGGAGTGCACATCTGAGCTCTGTAGAGTCAGAAAGAACATGCAAGGAGTGCACACGAGAAATATTCACAGACTCAAGGAGGATCCTCAAGGTTTATGAACACCTTGGAGGGCGAGCTATGTAGGGGAGGGCATAGAGAGAAGATAGAACATCTGAAATTCTGTGAATCTCTACCAAGAGGGCATTGAGAAAGTGCATAGAGTGCATAGAAGAATTCTATTTCGAGTTCAGAGAGAGAAAAAAGAATCACTAAGGATTATGTGGAATCTCTTTCAGGAGGGCATTGAGCAGTTGCATAGAGTGCACAGAAGGACTCTTTTCGAGTTCTGTTGGGAAGAGAAGTGTCAAGGAGAGACACTCATAGAGTTACTGAATACTCTTTTAAGCTCAGAAAGGAGGGATTGAGAAGAAGGTCATCAAGAGGACACCAGATTTCCCTTTGAGGACACAAAAGGGCAAGTCCCCTAGAGGCCCGAGTAAAAAAAACTCAGGAAGGATAGTGCCTTAGCACACTGAGTAACTATAGAGTGAGAAGAAGTTAGAGAAACCATTTGAGGTTTCACAATCGACAAAGCTCAGGAGGGATAGCATTTCTAGAACATAGGCGATATCTAAAGGAATTGAGCTCGCAAAGGAAGCAAAGGTCGAAACCTTTGAAACTTCAGAAAATCTCCAAAGGGGAGGGAGGAAGTTCTCAAGCTCAGGAGGGAGCACAACTGTCGTTAGATCAACTGGAGAGATGAGATCTAGATCTTCAAGTTTCATGTCTAGACAACAGGAGGAGAGAGCGTAGAAGATTAGATTTGGGCCATCAGATCTAGCGTCAATATTCGACAACTGTTGGATTGAGAGAAGACGCACAGAGTTTAATCTCTAGAAGCCGCACAAAAGAGAAGAAACGAACAGTGGAGATGCTTCGTGGAGAAGTACGAAATACCGTAGGCCATTAGATCTCATAGATCTGTGAGGAGTTAAGATTGATCATATTTTAGTGTTCAAAAGCTCAGGAGGAGTAGTGGTCATTGGATGAGAAGCAACAAGAGTCGTTGATCCCCCTTTGGAGTGGAATTTTGACATTTTGTCATTTCGGGGTTCGGCATTTTGACAATTCCGATGACAAGGAGCCAGGGAACTTAGCGTTGAAAACCCCAAAGTCGTGAAATGAAACATGTCTTTGGAGTAGATCTATGGTCATGGAGGAAGAAGTCACATGGATGGAGATTTGTTCAGGGGATAATGGTCATTGAGCCCATTTCAGAATTTTGACATTTCGGGGTTCGAGAAGTAGAGGAGGTTGTGATTTTGGAATCGAGAGTTTCAAACTCCTGGTTCACAAAATCCTGAAAGATCCAGAGCCGTCGGATCAAGGAAGATATTAGCCATATATCACATGGGAGGTGAGGCTTTGGGAATTTGGGAATCAAAGTTTCGAAATGTAAGGAAACTCTCTACTGTGGATTTTCGCGAGTCGCAAAATCCCGAAGAGAAGAAGGAAAAATTCCCGAAAGGTTGAGGGACAATAGTTGTTGGGCCCCAAATGGTTTTCAGGGTTTTGGGACTCAAGAGGTAGAGTTGCATGGTCAACACAACTCCCAAAATCACTAAGAGAGAAACGCCGAAAGGTGGGTCCCAAGTATCAATTAGAGGATACGTGCGGCAGAAGTCAAAGGAGTGGTCAAGGTTTGGCGAAAATCACAAAAGGTCGTCAATCTCTCCAAAGGAGAAATTTTGGAATTTGGGGAATCATAAGGGAAGAGGAATGATTGTTGGTTGTTCGCTCAAGTCCCAAAAAGCCGAAATTAGTGGGAAACAAGTGGCATGTGTTCGACGCATTGAAGGAGTCAACCTACATTGATATTTCAGCATTCGGGGATAGAAGAGTCAAGAGAATCGACATCAGGATCACTAAAATCACGAAATGTGAAAAGCGCCCTATGGATTTAGCATATGGTCACTGGAGGTGGTCACATGGAGGTGGGGCCTAGCCCAAGGGCTATCACTCACACTATTTTGAATTTTCGCCCAGAGTGCACAGAGTAGTCGTGGGTTTTTGTAGGACCTGTGTGAAGGGGAAAGAGGACCTGTGGATTCGTAAAAAGGGTTCCAGCAGGAGCCCGAAGAGCCATTTCGACTCAGGGAAGAGAGCGATCTAGAGACCAGGAGGTCAGTGGACCCTTCTGGGGTAGGGGGTCTACATCATGTAGGAACACTTGACTTGGAGGATTTTAAAGTTCCCTATTTGTCAAGTTCTAATGATTGAAGATGTGAGAACCAAATAACAACGAGTTATTTGGATGTCTGTCCCCGAGATTCTACCTAGACTAAAAAATTTCTTTTGCCACCTCTTGTGGAGGAAAACTTGGTGAGTTTTTAGAAAACATTTAGATGTGGTTGTTTGAGAGATTGGGGGTGTGAATCAATCTCATTAAAATTAAGTGGGAGTGGATAATTCCCTTAAAAAAAAGTGGGATGTTTCAGAGTCACCTTGGAGGAAACCTACTTCAACCTCCACAGTTTGAGATGAAAATATGTGAGTGAGTAGTGACTTTGTGTGTGAGCAAGTGATAAAATGTGCAAAATTTTTAATAAGTTAGGTGTCACCTTGCAGCATGTGGTATTCATGTGGTCCTTACAAGTCTTGATTACCTATCTTACTAGATGCCATTGGTACAACCTTGCGGAATTTTAAAGTCCCTAGGGAACTAGCATGTGGACATATGGGTCCTTACCAATCCTTTAAACTCCATAATGTGATCTAATCTAAGAAAGATTCAAAAGACTATCCTAGATTACAAGCATGTGGGCATGTATGGGCCCGTTACAATAATCTTTAAACTCCCCTAGTGATGTAAACTAAGAAATTAGATTCACAAAATATCTAACTTTGCAACATGTGGGTATGTATGGGCCCTCACAAATTTAAGATGTTTTGAAAAGAAACTAAGAGGGGCCCTAGGGGGGCTTTGTCCTCTCTTAAATATTTTGTTTTTATGGGAGATGAAATCTTCCCTCAATCATTTTTCTGATTCTCAAGATCGCTCTATGGTGCGAGGGAAGATCATACTCAATGATTGAAGTTTGATTTCTAGTCCCAATGCAAGTGGTTATATCTGTGATAGTTAATGAATCCAACTTAACTTTTACAATCAAAATAATCCATCCATGTGGCAATGCAAATAAATAAAAAAGAGGAAAAATATGATTTTTAACCCCCAAAGTGCCAATGTTTTGACTAACCCTTCATGTGGAGAGGGAATCTAAGTGCAGTGGATATTACAAAATGCATAGAATCAATATTTAGAATACTAGGGGCCTTCAAAATATCAGAAAAAACCCTTACAATGTTGGATTTCTAGATAGATGTGTGGGTCACAAAGTAGACAGAGGCACATGTGGTGCCAATGCACAAAGAAACAATGACTTGTTGGTACACTGTGCACAGAATGTGCTGAGAAGCACCATGTTGTCGGTGCATGTTCTCGAAAGACGTGCCTATAGGTTGAAACACCTGCTCACATTCTGATATGCGATCGGGAAGAAAATTTTGAATGAAATTCTCTTATTCCAGCTCTGAATTTAGCTTTTTGCAGGTAGGCTTAGGCCGGTTATGATCCCTACAAGGTAAATAGATAAAAAATAAGTGCTCAAACAACCCAAATAGGGAGGAAATTGATACCTTCCTCAATATGGTCGCCAATCTATTGTATCCTTTTCATCACTTGAATGAGAAAAATAGGGACACCTACAAGTCCAGTTGGGTTAGCTGAACAGGACAAAAGTTAGTGTATGAGTCAAGTGACCCAATCACATGAAATAAACAAACAAATAAGATAATAACAACTAAATAAACAAAACTATAGTGCATAAGGAAATTAGAACCAAAATTAACCAAACAATTTCCCAATATTCATGCCACCAATGAATACATTGTATTAGTAGGCAAACACCAAAGAGAAAGGGAGACTTATGGGTCCCCTCTTCCTCCAAGGGAGGGCTCTTGAATCCCCTATGTGAGATCTCTTCTTACAAATATCAAACTTGAAAGGAAATGGTGAATAAATCCAAAGCTCATTCCCTCAAGAGGTGAGGTGAATAGCTCAATGAAATGATGCTAGTAGGCTCCAATAAGGAAAGAGGTTCCTTGTAGGAGAATAGAGGTAGAATAACAATACAAATGGATTATTGAATTCATAGTGCACCCATGGCCTCTTTTTATAGAAAATCTTTGAGGCATTATCGAACTGGTCTTTAGTGTGAACAAGGGGCCCTTTAGGTCTTTGACTAGTCCCCCACTCTAATTCAGTTCAGTTTTGAGGTTCAAATCGACTTGGGAGATGATCCAAAAGTGGGTGGGAGGCCGAATAGAATCATAAATGCGTCGTTCTCAGTTGTACACGACTTTTTGCGTACACAGTCGCGTGTCGGGCACATGTGCGCTTTTCCTGCATTTTCAACTAGTGCACGTGCACGTGCTTCCTTTATATTCTGAGCACATGTTGATTTTATAACTAGTTGTATAGTTTGTGCCCTTTGGAAATTATTGTTTTGGGCCATGAATGAACTAATAGGTGTTTTGGAGATGCTGGATTCCTATGACCATTTGCAGACGAAATTGTAGTGATAACAATCATAGAGGCGCTTGCGGTAGTTACCTCTCAGGTATGTCCACCACCCAAAAAATCATCTGAGCATGCTACTTCTGTCCCAAATTGTTTTATGACTGCATCCATGTTGTCAAGCAATGTGACAAATTCCATCTCTATGCAAACAAAGCATGAGCACCACCAACTGTTCTACATCCGATCATCACCACCAACCCCTTTTGTAAATGGGGAATAGAATTCATGACTTGCCATCCTCCATCCAGTAATGGATATAAGTACATTGTAGTGGAAGACAATTACCTTACAAAATGGGTCAAAGCCATGCCCACTTTTAAAAACACTGCTGACACATCAACACATTTTTTATTCAACCATGTCATTACCCGATTCAGAGTCCCACTACAGTTAGTGTCTGATCATGGTAAACACTTTGAGAACAAGATCTTCGCAAAACTCTCCTCAAAGTTAGGCTTCTCCCATGATTTTTCCTCTCCATACTACCCTTAGTCCAAAGGACAGGTCGAGGTTGTCAATAAAGTCCTATAAACCATGCTACAATGTACCATAAAAAAACACAATACCAACTGACATCATATGTTGTTTTCTGCATTATGGGATTATTTCACGACAGTCAAAACCACCACTGGTTTTACACTGCTCCACCTCGTCCATGGGATAGAACCCACCCTTCTTATCGAGTGCAAAATAATCACATTATGCATTTCCATCGAGATATTACTTGACACTACTCCAATGGAGAAACACCTACTGACCTTAGAGTCATTGGACGAAGATCATCAATCTTCATTACAGAACAATGAGGCATCTAAACAACAGTCCAAAGCCACCTTCAACCACCATGTCAACCTTCTCTCATTCAATGAATGAGATCTCTTCTTAGCCTACGATATCTCCCACGATACCCTTGTCTAGGGGAAATTTGAGTCATTGTGGCATGGACCCTACATCATCCAACACTGCCTCACTAAGGGGGCATACATCTTGGCCTCTCTAGAAAGCTACCCTTTCAAAGAACCTATCAATGGGTTGTACCTAAAGACATTTTATGCCTAAGCATATCCATTCTACCTTAGGTTTTTATTTTTACACATTTGTAAAGTTTTTAGTCTCATTTTCCGCCACCATTCCACATGTATAATCTATCATCTGTGTTATTGAAAGATGCATCATCCATCAACCTACCATATTGGTTACATTGACGGTGCTAGCCACTGGACCCTGAATCTTGCTTCGACTGCTTGGGCCCTCTATACCCACTCACATGTGTTGCTCCACTCTAGTGGCATCTATTTTGGCTCGACCACCAACAACCAAGCTGAATACACCATCATCATTGTTCCCCTCGTTGAGGCTAGTCACCGCCACATTCATCACCTTAGCATTATATTATATTCCCAGCTTGTCATCATGTAACTGAAAAATGCATATCACGTTCACAATCCTTGCCTCTTTCGCAAGTACCTACAAGTTAGACTATCTCTCACAACTTTGATTCAATCACATTTACACATATTCCAAGACAATTTAATTAAATAGTAGTTAATATGGCTAACCTGGTATTAGATTGGCATTTATCACATCAAAACATCATCACATATACATGAAAATCATACATCGGTCACAGCATATATAAAAGACATCATAAATCATAAAAAACATCAAATGCATCAAGACATGAATGATCCCAAAATATATGTCCACATATATATATATCATCATCAATAATGTCACAAGTGTTTACAAAAATAAAAAGTACATCTCCCATAGGTCAGTGAATCCCCTCACCACTATAAGTACAAAATGGGTACCCCCTACCCTATACAAAATGGGTATCAACTACCCTATACAAAATGGGCTCTCAAGCCTATATATACACAACCCCATCACTCATGTTGCCCCTAGATCTCCCTTGCAGGTCCTTTGTTAGCTGGAGGAGCCCCACCAGCTGGGGGCCCTCCAAGCTTAGGGGGTAGCTGACCATTCATCGCTTCCCCCACTATAACAGACCGATGGATCAGAGTTCGCCACTCCATAGGTACACACATGCACTACTCCAGGAACACCTCATCTTGGATGTGGGCCCACATAGCCTCCAGTACACCCTGCAACACCCACTCAAAGCGATGATGTAGGTCCTCTACCAAATCCCAGGCCTTTTCCTACAACACATGTGCTAGTCCAACACCAACATCATCCCATCTATGCCTCTACCCCACCCTCGGCTCTGCTGGCAGTGGTTGTACTGGTCCTCGATGGGTCGAATCCCCAGCCATCTCGACCTCTCGGCCTCAGGGTCCCACATCTGCAAAACAAAACCAAAGGTAGAGTCAACATCCATATAATACATATATAATAATATTTTATGCTATCAAAATCACAAACATAAATAGAAATACATACTTTGAACATCCCAGTCCACCCTAGGAGGCAACATCATGTCTAGGTCATGACGGTAATCCATACCAACATATGGGTATCGTAGTATCACCTATGGCATATGTCCCCACACACATGCCACTATGTCCGTGAAGTAATGGCCACCCTCTCCTCCCCCGTGTTGAGCCAGTACATGGGCCAACCAAATCAGTCGTGACTCTTGTGGCCCCAAAGGCTCCAACAGAATCCTAGGGCGCAATAGGGGCACCCTCTCCAGAAACCAAGCCACCAGAATAGAGCCAAATACGAAGTCACCGGACTGGATTTTTGACACTGGTGAATCTATCCTATCATCCTAGAGTGAAGCATCAACCCACATGAAAAACGGTCCCCATCAAGGACCCTCTCCACAATCCTTAGCTGACCTCCTATGATCTATTGAATCCCCAAGGATACATATATCCTCATACCATAGCGATGATGCACTTCGTCAATAGGTCCTCAATCACCTCAATCTTGATGAATGACCGAGACATAGGGTGTGGCCCTATGCAGTGGCGACATTCCAAGTCACCCACTCTCTAATCCCTCGATAATTGGGGGTCAATATGAAGGGTCATCCAATGGAATGGGATCCCCGTTAGAAAATAGAAATCCTTGACAACCCAGAATGTAGGTTGTTGCTCTTTGATGATGAAACACTGCATATTAGTTCTCCACATGGCGATAAGATATTGGAGCAGGAAATCCTATGACCATATCAACAGGAAGTCGAAGAACTTGAGCAACCCACAGGCTTCCAAGTGCCTCTGAACTCCTGATTGTTGTCTCACCACCTCTTAGAGATGGTCCCAGTCTCAGTCTCTACAATAAAATGGATTGCACTCTTGGGGCTATGCCAATCACCTAGATCCACACAATAGCACTTGGTCAGCCTTCCTCATCCATAAAAAAATCAAAAAATTCAAAATTTCAACACCCTTATCCTTTCCTCCAGTGCTCGGTTTCACCCGTACAGGTGCACACATGTGTGTGCCTATTCATTACACAATCGCGCATCTCATGCATAGCTGTCACCTAGACAGGTGAGCACCTATTCTCTAGACAGTTGCACATTGATGCACAATTGTCTAAGAAATAACTGCACACAGTGCACAATTGTCAGTTTAACAGGTGCACATATCATGCGCACCAATATTTTCCTCCCCCACGCCCACATGCACAACTGTGTCAAGCACATCCGCACACTATGCATGAAACAAGGAATTATACCCACGCATATGCACGTGAGTATTTATCCTTCACTGGTGGGCTTGTAACATCCCCATTTTGGGACATTATAACATTACAACATTTTAGAGTGTTATGCCTACCCAAGTAGCCAGATAGGGGTGACAAAGAGCTTGGGAGATATTGAGGGGTTTATTTGGGCTCGACTTGTATCATTCATCATCAGGATCCATTCTGCACAACTAGGCTTTGGTTTCGTTTCATTCTGACGATTTTCATAATTTTGAGTTATTATGGGTCATATCTTAATTAAATTCACTAAGAAGGTCATAATGGGCATATTACTTGGAGAAACCTCTTAGTGTAATAGCTCATTAGAATCGATAGGAAGACAATTATAGGATAAGATGATGAGAAGTGACTTTCAGTGGCTGGAGAAGCCATCAAGATGGATAAATCACTTTTTAGAGGTAAAATGGTTAATTAATTAATTAATTGAGTGATTTAATCAAGGAATAATAAAATAAAGTAAAAATTACTTGGAGATAAAATATCAACAATGAATTAGGGTTTTAGGAAGCTATAAAGGAAGGGTAAAACAACCTAATTCATTATGCATTGTTATGATTTGATGTTGAGAGTCCCCAGAGGAGGAAGAGAGACGACCTTACTGTTTTGTGGATTTCTGGAGGAAACCACCACCATTGATCGGTCTTGGTGTTGAGAGACACACCCTAGCCCATCGAAGATACCATCCAGGTATTTCACCATACTTTTAGGAGTATCCATTGCAGAGTTCACAACTCAGCTAGTGAGGGCGCAAGTCAGTTTGAGGGTTTGGAGAGGTGCACGAGCCCCGTGTCCAGATTGTAGTTTCCTTCCAAACCATTTGAGATCCAACTAGGTCACTTCTATTGATCCATCTATCATCATATTATGATGTCAGAATCTTAGATATTGCTTCATCCATCCATTTAGGGCGCATCTCTTCCAGACATACATTTGGGGTTGCATGTAGAGTATCAAAGCAGATCTGGACGAATCCTTCTGACCCAGTTTTGCATTTGGCAAGATGATCATTTTGAGCCATATAGCATCATATTTCAATGGAGGAATCCTTTGGGTCACATTCAGTGTCCCAAGAGGTGCACAAACCCCACAGGCGTCCAGATCTAGTGCCTCAGAGACCAGATCCGAGATTCGGTGCTCATCCATTTCAGTCTAGAGGCCAAGGGGCTTCTATTGGAGTAGTTTCCAGTGCATTCTGATGGTCTATCCTTCCAGGTGAGTTTTCCAGCTCGTAGTGGTTACCATACTTCTTCAGAATCACATATTTTGTCGATCTATCCTTACATGCATCAGATCTTCTATCATCTTCTGATCACGGGTATGTTTATGCTATTTTCTTATATTCCAATGATGATCCATGAGATCTAGCAGACGTTCATATTCTATATTTCTAGTTTGCTATTGTATTTCCATGCTTGAGCCATATAATACATGATATTGGGTAGATGATGTTCTTTCTTTCTACATGCATCCTTATATGTTATTTAAACTATAAATATGCAACATGCACATGCAATAACCAACATGCACATGCAATAACCCACATGCACATGCAATAACCATCAAAATCTCAAACATACAACTAAAATGCATCCAGAAACCCCAGTGTATCAGATATGAAAGATAGAAAAATAGATCAGTATCAAATATCTTGATTATCGGGATCAAGGATATTATAGTGGTATCAGAGCTTTAGTCCTGCCCCCCTATGACTAAAGTCGATGAGTTCAGCGGGTGACCCAAAAGGTAGAGAGGATGTGGGGAGATAGATATGAGAGGCTAGAGGGCACTGGTAAAGCACCCATGGATCAAGAGGCAACCTTCATGCAGGTACTCAATGATTTTATAGTCAGTTAGGAGACCATGAAGTAGTCTTTGGTGCAGTTGGTTGATAGATTAGCTATAGTGGACACCCCGGGCACACCAACTCCACATGTAGCACAGGGGAACTCAGGGGAAGGCAGTAGACCCCAGACACCTACTCGCACATACACATCTTCGAGTAGTATTCCTAGACCATGGTTCCCTAGTTTTCAGAGGACACCTCTAGAAATAACACAACAGCCGTTAGCATAGAGGCCTCCCACTCAAGTGGAAGACATTGCAAAGTACAAGAGGGAGTATGTAGCGTTGGGTCGTGACTTCCATCATGACATGCCATTGGTCAAGCATTATGGACTTAGGGGCATGGATCATCCCAGAGAACCTCAGAGAGGAGGAAAATAGCAACAACAAGGGTGTAACACAGATTTCATCCAAAAATTTGGTAAACTCACCATACCTTCTTTTCACGGATCGTCCAAATGCACTGCCAGAGCCGGGGTACAAAATCTAGACATGTACTACAAGATCAACTAGATGACCAAGACAAAGGCTAGTGACTCTTGTGCATTTGAGGGATAGTTGGATGGATAGGATGATAGCGCATGTCCTTCATCTTCCTTGTTAGGCAATGTTGAGGATTCAACACTTCAACATAGTGGTGACACTTCTAAGGATTCATATGTGTTGGCACTTGGACATGATGATATTAGGAGTTTGGATGACCTACCTATGAGTGTAGACATGGCTTCCAGGAAGTCATGTATGGAGGATGATGAGATTCCTATGATGAGTGAGCCAAATTTTTCATCTTCTCAGTCACCTATTCTAGCCACAACACATGAGGATATCAGTGCCATTCTTGATATGGTAGAGGAGCCTTATGTGGGGATTGTACACAAGGGGCATATGGATCTACAGACCCGGGAGAAGAGGTATGTCTTGGAGATAGTTGACCTTACACATACCTATTAGTATGAGGAGAGTGAGTCACCACTCTTGGAGATTCCATTGATGGACCAGGTTGTGGATACTGACAACTTGTTGGGACACTTACTCCCAAGATTGATATACAGTGATGAGGATGCACTCCTTATTGGTTAGGATGACCATAGCATGTGTCTGGACACATTTGTATGGGATCTAGGCACAAATGATATTATTAGGGTGAGTGCACATGAGGATACAGCTACCCATATAGGATATGGTGCGATTCATATAGGGGTAGCAGTTGGTGATGGTGTGCAGTGCAATACAAGAGGAATCACTAGCACAGGGGACAGTGGGAAGTTCAATGCCTTATATTTTGAGGAGTGTGTTATTGGAGATTCCTCTCCCTTGAAGTAGTATACAGATCTAAGAGATCAGCTTCATCGTAGCAGTAGTTGCATGAATGATGATCGATGGAGAATGATTGACCCTCAGTTTGTGGAGATACCCATTATTGTACCCGATAGTTGATGTTCAATGATGAGTACAGGCGATTATTTACAATGGGTTCCAATGGAAAAGCTTTTGGTAAATTCCTTAGGATTGACCAAAGCATATGATACTTTCCAGTCCTACTGTTGGTTGCAGATATTTATGATAGCCTTTCCTGATACTTTTATCATTGACAACAACAAAGGGGGAGCTAGACAGTGGCAAGGGACATGCAGATTTGGTAGGCCGAGACCACCTGATAGGAGTGTCTTGATTGTATTCAATAGGATAGGGGTGGATAATCAGGGCTAGATAGTTGAGGCCCTAGGAGTTATGGAGAGTATCCTAGGCCATGGGATGAAGGATATCTCAGAGGTTTCTACATATTTAGACTCTCACTAGGATGAGGGTGGATGGATTTCAACAGTTACCAGTAGGGCACATTAGCAATTAGTGGGGATTGGAAGTGATGAACTTCCAAATTTGACATGGGATCCGAGAGTCCATTGGGTCAAATTTTTTTTTCATCTTATGAGGATCCAGGAGTGGAGGGTCTAGTATGGATACTTTGAGTAGATAGTCATGATCAGAGTAGAGCAGCATCAACATGATGGTCCCTGTCAGAGACTATCATGGGACCCTAGGATTATAGGGTTGGGCCTTTCCTTGACTGATGGAGATGAACAGACATTTGTAGGGAGAAGTCACTTTGATTTTCCATTGAGTTTTAGTATTGGGGAGAGCATGTCACTAGTTGGTGATTCATTGAGGTCTTGTAGTACCTCACTATGGCAACAACATGTTCAGTCGGTGGGGGTCGTGTTGAGTTTGGTATGGTCTGGTAGGATAGACCCATTTCGGGTTGAGGCCATGTGTTATTTGCAGGAGACTCATAGTGTTGACATGTTACAGAACTATACTCCACAGGGCATTGTAGTTCACATTCTGATATGGGATATAGGGATTGGAATTCTTGGTAGTTCAACATTTGATGGAGTTGAGTTTCGAGTAGAGTGGTTGCTTGGGGAGTTGACTGAGATTCTTTCGACATTGATCATTCTACTCATCAGGAGCATGTGGGTGTCATGTGTGGTGAGCAATTGGAGAGACAACATCTTGAGGGGAGTCTACCTTGTGTCACATAGGTGGATATGGGACCCCTATATCATATGTAGTTGGATTCAATTATTTCTTGAGGACAAGCAATATTCTGACAAGAAGAACTATAACGTCCCCATTTTGGGACATTATAACATTACAACATCTCAGAGTGTTATTCCTACCCGAGTAGCCAGATAGGGGTGATAGAGAGTTCGAGAGATATTGAGGGGTTTATTTGGGCTCGACTTGTATCGTTCATCATCAGGATCCATTCTACACAACTAGGCTTTGGTTTTGTTCTATTTCGACGATTTCCATAATTTTGAGTTATTATGGGTCATATCTTAATTAAATTCACTAAGAAGGTCATAATGGGCACATTACCTGGAGAAACCTCTTAGTGTAGTAGCTCATTGGAATCGAGAGGAATATCATTACAGGATAAGATGATGGGAAGTGACTTTCAGTGGCCAGAGAAGCCATCGGGATGGATAAATCACTTTTTAGAGGTAAAATGGTTAATTAATTAATTAATTAAGTGATTTAATCCAGGAATAATGAAATAAAGTAAAATTCACTTAGAGGTAAAAGGTCAACAACAAATTAGGGTTTCAGGAAGCTATAAAGGAAGGGTAAAGAAACCTAATTCATTATGCATTGTTATGGTTTGATGTTGAGAGTTCCCAGAGGAGGAAGAGAGCCGACCTTACTATTTTGTGGATTTCTAGAGGAAACCACCACCATTGATCAGTTTTGGTGTTGTGAGACACACCCTAGGCCATTGGAGATACTATCCAGGTATTTTACCGTACTTTTTAGGAGAATCCATTGCAGAGTGTGCAACTCAGCCAGTGAGGGCGCAAGTCAGTTTGAGGGTTTGGAGAGTTGCACAAGACCCGTGTCCAGATTATAGTTTCCTTCCAACCCATTTGAGATCCAACTAGGGCACTTCTATTGAGCCATCTATCATCAGGTTCTGACAGTGGAATATTACATATTTTCTCATCCATCCATTTAGGGCACAACTCTTTTGGACATACATTTGGGGTTGCATGCAGAGTATCAGAGCAGATTTGGATGAATCCTTCCGACCCAGTTCCGCAATTGGCGAGACAATTATTTTGAGTGATATAGCATCTGATTCCATTGGAGGAATCCTTTTGGGTGCATCCAGTGTCCTAGGAGGTGTACAAACCCCCCAGGGGTCCAAATCTAGTGCCTCAGAGACTAGATATGAGGTCTAGTACTCATCCATTTTAGTCTAGAGGCCAAGGTGCTTCTATTGGAGTAGTTTCTAGCATTTTATAAAGGTCTATCCTTCTGGGAGAGTTTTCCAGCCGGTAGCGGTTATCGTACTTCTTCAAAATCACATCTTTTGTCGATCTATCTGTGCATGCATAAGATCTACTACCATCTTCTGATCACGGGTATTTTTATGCTATTTTCTTATATTGCAGTGATGATCCATGAGATCTAGCCGACGTTCATATTCTATATTTCCAGTTTGCTATTGTATTTCCATGCTTGAGACATATAATACATGATATTGGGTAGTTAATGTTATTTACTTATGCATGCATCCTTATATGTTGTTTAAACTATAAATATGAAACATGCACATGCAATAACCAACATGCACATGCAATAAACAACATTCACATGCAATAACCCACATGCAAATGCAATAACCATCAAGATCTCAAACATACAACTGAAACACATCCAGAAACCTCAGTGTATCATATCTACAAGACAAAACAATAGATTAGTAACAAATATCTTGATCAACGGGATTAGGGATATTACAGGGCCCCTACCCAAAACTACCTTTGTACGACCATCCGTACACCCCCTAACTACATTCTATCAATTTGAAATTATGCGGGAGGATGGGACCACTAACCTGACTCTCACAACTCCCAGATTGGTCAACTCGAGCTCCCGTAATCTCCAAATCTCCTTAGAATGATCTCGTCAAATGGCTACAATGACAGGTACAAATAAGGTGGCATTGTGGGCCCACCAACCATATATAGTCCATTTTTCCAAACTTCCACACTCAGTTACAGGATCCCAGAGCCTCTATTTTCTGATCCATTCTCAGCCATAGGATTATGGTCCTGCCATCTACACATTCACATTCCTCGGGTCATCATTTGAACTTGGCCTCAGAGGAGCACTTTTCTCACATCATGTTCAGGTATGCATGCTCATGTTCAAAATTATCAGATAACTACTATATGTTCTTTATCATGAGATATTTTTCATGTTGAGTATTTGGTTTTCATGTGTGCAGGTACCTGGTCATCAAAGTGGCGTAGCCCCTTCAGGTATATGTTCGACACTGGCATGTAATTATTCCCTCTGTAAATCAATTGCATCTCCCAATCACACCCGCTGACATTTACCTTTAGGGTCCTTACATCTGGCTTTGCAGTACCATCATCTCCATTTCATTTTGGTACTATCACCCGGTGGAATTCTCCCCCACAGAAGTTGTCCCATCCCTAGTTCCCCTTGGAAACTTGACACTCATGATGATTTCACCCCCTAGGGATGGGAGTCCTGATAGTCTTATGAACTTCTGAGAATAATCCCCATACTTCTTATCATCATATTTATAGCTTTCCCAATGGAATCCTAGGTCATATCATATCAGTTCTATTGAATGAACCTCCACAATATCAATAGCCCTCCATCTCATCCACCATCAGTTTTCCCATCTGTAGATTGTCCCCCATTCATTTACCTCATACAAAAACCCACCCATGGGGCCCCCATCCTCCACTAGTTCTCTTTCACAACTTGTACCACCCTCACAGGCCAAGCCATATTTCACTAGGGCACCCATTTATGTATCTGTACACTCAACCCAAATTATTCTTTATTTATTTGGTAATTGTAAAAAGCCTTTGTTTCTAGCATTTACTTAGCTTTTTTGTCATCACCCTTGATGACCTTCTTTTCCTGGTAAAGAAACCCATGTCTCCCTTGGTTGGGGAATCCACTCTTTTTTCATTCTGACATCATTCACAAATAATGAGTATCCCAATTCCATGTACCCATGATCTTTGATTTTTTCCACTTTTTTATCCTCTGGCACAGTTTAACCCCATATCTAGTCACCCCCCTGACACTAGATACAGTTTTACGATTGATTCCAATCATCCTCCAAAATTATCCAACCAAGGGTAGTCTTGAGTATCACCACATCTTGCCTTCATTCATGTTACCTGTCAGTACATGATCTCATCTCAGTAGATTTTATGAAGCCCTTTTATTCTTGGAGTCGTGTCTCCCTTTCTATCGACATCAACATAGTTTCCAGAAGGGAAACAGTATCTTGAATTGCATTACCTTTACAATGAGGAGTCTCAAATGACACAAAGAGAATCATAATCTCTCTTTGATTCCATTGACCCCCATAACATTCAACTTTAGAAAAATCTCATGGTATGGTGGGTCTTACTATGTGACTATTGTAGTTTTTTCATACCAATTGAAGACCTCTAAATTCGTTAGGCCATTAATGCTTGCGAGTCATCAACACTTCTTACAGGCATCCTTACCTCATTTCAGAGTATGTTCACCATTCATAACTATCATCTGTCATTATCAACTTCCCCTAAGGGTGTTTCAATTATCTACATCTACATATATCTTCAATTACAGTCTCACATTCCGGTTCCATGACACGAGCATGGGGCATGCTCTCCTCATTTGTACACAGATTTTCTTGTTTCTCCCTAGAGAAAGGTTTGGGTCACACAATTTTCCATCTCCCTCCAACAGATCATTCTTGCATTTCCTTTCAACACTCTTCATTACAATGGCACTCTCAGTAAAAGAAACATTGACTTATTTCGACTATACGTATGCTCCTAACCTCACAC